>OY757911.1:49994561-50117061 GCA_963585895.1 Sepioteuthis lessoniana | reverse complement strand
TGAATGTACGTTCGTGCTGGTCGTCCTGTTTTTGCGCGGCCGTGTGTGGGGGTCCACAAGAGTACATCTCTTATGAGTTCATCTCTGCTTCTCCAGCAATGTCCTGCATGTCTGGTTCGCTTAACTTGAATAGTTTTCGTGATAGGGGGCAGGTGGCCGTACAGTTGGTGTCTTGTTGGGTGTTGCCGCCAGGACTTGTTGAGGATTGCACGCAGCATTATGCTGCGTGCAAAATATATATATATATATATATATACACACACACACACAAATACGCACACACTCACACACACATATGTATGTATATATATATATATATATGCAGGCGTTTGTTGTGTACAGCTTATCGTCGTTGCAAATGGACGCGACAATCCAAGTTCAAATCCTGAACGAGGTTGTTTGAAGTTCACGAAGCAGTACCTTTTGTAAAATTATTCATCCAGCCAATAACCCTCCCACTATGAGTAAAAAGTAGGGCAGACATGACTCTTTAACCTTTTATAGTGTAAAAGAAGTACAACTCTGAATAAAAATTTTCTTCAAAATAGACGTTTTTGTTTTGTCGAAAGCGCTTGGAAAGAAGATTCACTTCTTTTACCGCCTGGATACCGACACAAGAAAAATAACTAGACTTGACAAATTATAATTCTAATAAAACTTGCCTTAGAAAAACTTGCCTTTGCAAAAACTTGCTTCCCATATATACACTCTTCAATATCTATCTATCTATCTATCAAATGAAAATGCTTTCAAACACAAACACATACACACACTATATATATATATATATATATATATATATATATATAGTATTATTCGGTCCAGATAAACCAGAGTTGGGAGTAATTCCATCAGGACAAGAAAACCATTCAAAAGTGAACATTTAAATTTCCCTGGTAAAGAGCTCAATGTAACTGATATTACAGAGCAATAATTTCTTTAAGAAAAAACAAAACGGGTCACATTTGGATTATAAATTTAATTCCATCCTGTAATGTGTTTTTGATATAAACCAAAAACACACAAAAAAAATTAACAGGACTTCTTCAGATCTTATGGATAAAAGATCTGAAGAAGTCCTGTTAATTTTTAAAAAAAACCAAACCAAACCATGTTACAAACACAATAAAATATGTATCAACCTCTAATACGTTCTGTCCGAGAGGGGGATTAGAATACATTGATTGTATCCACTACATATGATATCAAAGCACAAGTTCTCGAGTTCCAGGTAGTGTGGGGTACCACTTCATTGGTATCACTTGCAGGTTTATTCTGACTAGGAGTGGTGGTAACTTTTAGTATCCCGACTATTGGTGAAATCAATCTGTTTGAACATTAGTCGTCTTCATAAGGAATGTGAAGCTGCAGGACCAAATGAGACGCATATAACAGCATAGTACCAAATAGAGTAGAGTAAAGTTGCCTCACTGACCCGGCACTATCTCGAATATTAATTGGCGTTACACTTCTCAAATATAATACGGACGTGTTGCTTCTTTAGATAAGAAAATTTAATTTCGGGCCGCAATAATTTCACAGCAGTCAGACCTGAAACACGAGAGAAACAGAGTGAAATGTGTTTATTTGTGACATAGAAATTCTAAGTCTGATGCTGCACTAACAAAATACATGATTTTGATTACTTCACTCATCTGGTTTTCCCTCTATAGTGGGCTCTCAACTGGCCGTCACTACCTCTGAGCTCTGAACTATGAACTAACTTAAAGTGACCCAAAATAATTAAATAACTTTGCTCTCATAATAATCTTAATTATTCCCTTCACAAATCATATACGAATACGTGTAATTAAATTCTATCTAATTTTGATAAGTCTTATCCTTAGTCAGATGACAGGCCTTCAACTTTGTTTACTTTTAATATCCAAAAGAGAAATATTTTTATGACAGGCTGACTGTCGTCTCATATCCTGTGACACGTGCGACAAGTGTACCATATGATGTTCACGACTTATACTCATATTTGAAGTTTCTCGCTGCTTACTATTTATTTATACAAATAAAATAATTACCTAATATACTTAATTATCATCTTCAATTATATTACAGGAATACTTGATGTCATATAACTGAAAATTAGAATTTGAGACCCACTGTTTAGTTTCCAAACATTCTAATATCCTACTCAGGACACTCTTTTTCAAGGTGTTTCTTATCTCTCTTCCGGGGATAAGGTCAATGTATACTAACCCCTGCCAACAGAGCAATCTATAAGCCTGATTGAACAAGTTTCTGTCGATTTTTTCTGAATTTTGACAGAGTTTTATCATGTTTCTTTTTTCGGAGTATACTTAGTCAAACACGCTGCTGAATGTGAATTATTTGAAGCAAATAAATTGAATTTTTATCTTTGTATTCATTTAGATAAATAAAAATTAAAAAACAAAAGAAAAGACTTCCGCGTATTCCTAAAAAACAGACTTACTGACACTAAGGAGAAACCCATTCTAATTTTGGAGGTAGCCCTGACATTAAAAGGACGTTCTCTGACTCGACTGCAAGCAGGTAGCGCACGTATTCCCCTCGTCTCGAACTGAGGTGTGTAGTTTGTGTCTCTTCTAGCTGTGGAGTCTATTGAAAAATACCTACCAGACATTACCGCCGCATCAATTTCATAAACGCACTGAAAAATGATTGATATATTTCAATGCCTGGTCTGGGAAACATGACATATTTCAACTGGTACAGGAAAACTCTCCTCGCTACAGAATAATCATTAAAACCCTTAAAAAGTTTGAATTTAAACGGTATCTTCGTCCCCTTTTCTTCTTCCTTTCCGTAATTCTCTTGTAGCCTTCTACTGACAAAGAAGAAGCCAACAAGTAAAATGGGGTAAGAAGAACTATGGAGTCAGATACGTAAACCCAAATAACAACTGCAATCATCAACAAATTTATCTACCTACGAAACAAACAAAAGCAATAACCAACTAAATATTAAACGCTATATATTAAAGGTCAACATTGATCTGATAATTTTTAAATAGTAAACCTGAACCCCAACCTTGACCCCAAAATCTATAAACAAAGCAAGAGTATTATTTCTTTCGATGTTTCCTAAGATCATATTTCGTTTACTGATATTCGAAGAAACTGTTCAGATATTGATGATATTTCGCCTGAATACGCTCACTGTATCCGTTGAAGAGGGATAAAACCCAAACTTCCTATGTCCAGTATTGGCCAGATGAGTTTGAGCAGAAACTCTTTTCCGACTGACCTATTCCTAAATCCCTACTATAAAAAAGACTTTGTGTCAAATCCTGTCTGGTGGGAGGCAGCGATAAATACACTCCACTTTCACAGAAGGGGTGTACTGGGTAAACGACATTTGATGGTAAGATTACAAATCTGTAGTTTCTGGGAGTGTGTTGTACCTTTCATCGCTATTACTTCCAGGTCCACTGTGAACTGTTCTGGGAGTACTTGTTTGGGTCATTTTTATAGCTCAAATACATCTGTTTAAAAATTATTCGCATTTGATAAGGCTGTGCACCCCTACCAAAAAACTCCCCAAAACCTGAAAAACTCAGAAATAATTACACAAAAAATGTGAATTTGAACGTACTATGAACATGATTCCCTAACTTCTTGGCATAAAATAACTGTAGACAAGTTGAAATATCATTAAAATTAATCAATCAGTGACCATTTTGCTTCAGATCTCTCTGTGCGACTAAATTCGAATTTCTACTGTGAAGTGTGAAGAAGATAAGAACAAAGTAATCCAGATATGGAGAATTTATTATGATATAAAGTCAACATTAAAACGTTTCGGTTTTAATAAAACCTTATCAGGAATTCAAGATGGCGAAAAAGGTTGCTTGAACAACGATGGATGTTTTTTTATCAACATAACAGGAGAGGAGAAAGTATATACAAAGAAAGACGCATAACTGTTCGATCGGCTTTAATTTATTTACCACATGCTTCCACTTATAAACTCTAAGTTTTTCAACGTCTTATCTGCACATTTTCCTTTTGAAAATCCTGCAAGAACCTACAAGACACAAATAAAAGACTCTTCTAATTTTAGAGATCATTCAACCATAATTGTTAAATCGAAACAGTTGCTAATAACTTTTATTCGTCTTAAATGTCAGCAAGAATATATATATATATATATATATATATATATATATATATTATGACTCTATATAAAGGTTTCTTCCTCTTCTCGAACAATAAGCTCACTCTTTAGTTCCATATTTGCCATGACACGATATATTTTACCGATTTAAAGTTCATAACTTTATTATCTATTCAAACATCTTGATTTTTCTACCAACCATTTTTTTTCTTATTTTATCAATTATCAGCACTGTCCCTGTTTCTTATTCTTTTGTTTCTTTTTCTTTTTTTTGTTCCGTTTCCTTTCTTTTATGATTTTTAAAACTGTTTTACTCTATTTTGCTTACGTTAAATTTCCTTCTTTCCTTTCTAAATCTTTTCATTTAAACTTTCTTACATTATAATATTTGATTAGATAAGAATTTTCTTTCTTTCTTTCTTTCTGTCTTTCTTTCACATTCTATCCTTTTCTTTCTTTCTTTCTTTTTCTTTTTCTTTCATGCTTTCTTTCTTTCACATTCTATCCTTTTATTTCTTTCACATTCTATCTCTTTCATTCATTCTTTCTTTCTTTCATTTTTTCATTCTTCCATCTTTCTATCCTTTTCTTTTTTTCTTACATTCTTTCTTTCTTTATTCTTTCTTTCACATCCTATCACTTTCTTTCTTTCACCTTCTATTACTTTCTTTCTTTCTTTCTTTCACTCGTTCCCGATGTTCTTCGAATTTCCATCTCTTAATCCATTCTTCTTTTTCTTCTTTTGTTTTTTTACCCTTTTTTTTTTCTTCCAAGTCATTTCAGTTATGAGTGCCGTTTCGTTCCATGATTTTTCTTCTTCATTCAACTTCTCTTCTATTCCATTATTTTTTACTTTATTATTTGCTCATTATTTTTTCACTTCACTTACCCAGCTGATTTTCCTTTCCTTCATATTTTCTTTATTTTTCCTTCTTTAATTTCTTTTTTGACTAACGTTTTATCTTTATTCTTTCTCTGCTTCAGTCTTTTACGTTTTGTTCATTCCTTGTATTGGATTTAACTTTTTACTATCATAGAGAAATATTATGTATCATGATTTGAGGGTGGCTTGTTGAGAAAAAGAAAAAAAAAGTCATAGATAATGTATTAGTCTTTGTCGGTTGCCCAGGGAAAAACAGGAATTGAAGAGAAGAGACTTTAGAAATAATAACAGACAAAAATGTTGAAAAAGAGAAAAAAGAAAAAAATGGGAAACACAGAGATATACACACAAACATATATTATCGGAGGTCAATGAAAGTCATATTCATAGACAAAGATAAGTCTAAAACACACACATATATATATATATATATATATATATATATATATATATATATATATATGTGTGCATGTGTGTGTAAGTGCACAGCATTAAAACGTTGAAAGACAGAAAAACACAGAGCATGAAGAAAATGTTTCTTGATCTATATATATATACATATATACGCACACACACACACATTATATATATATATATATATATATATATATATATATATATATATATATATATATCTGAGTGAGTGTTTATGTCTGTATTAGAGAGTTGACAACTGAAAAACACAGACTCTGAAGAGATTGTATTTCAGTGCATATATATATATATATATATATATATATATATATATATATATATATATATATATATATATATGTGTGTGTGTGTGTGTGTGTGTATAGGAAACTAATACTTGTAAATTGTAGAAAACATTTTATATATATATATTATATATATATATATATATATATATATATATATATATACGTAATGTTTGTGCAATTGAACATTGAAAAACAAGAATGGATATGAAGAAAATGTGTTTCAGTACTTATATATATATATATATATATATATATATATATATATATATAAGAAAACAAGGAGAGCAAATAATAAAACAAAAGTATGTATACTTATGCATGTGTTTGAGTGTGTGTTTGTGTAAAGAAAACTTCTCTCAATATACATATATATATATTCATACACACACACACATATATATATATAAGACTAAGAGGGAGACAGATAGACAGAGACTACGGTACGGAAACATATTCTCTGAGGACGTGACAAGACTTTTGAAAAGCGAACGGATTATTGCTGTAAGTTTTCGAAGTCGAAGCTTAGATGAAAAGCGGTGAGCCGCAAAAGAAAATACAGTAAAATAATCAGAAATATGAAAGGAAAAGAACAGATAATATAGAATATTAGAAAAGGAATGAGTGAATGAGGGGAATGACAAGAGGAGCCTTAAAAGACAGATCGAAAAAGAAGCAGATAAAAATGACGAAGAAAGAAAAAGAAAACTGGAAAAGAGATAAGAGTAGTGAAATTTATTAAGAATACGCCCAATAGATAAACAAATGCTTCTATATTTTTATTCAGCTTTTCCTCTTACCACATCCAAACTTTTTTTTTTTACTGAAAAATAACTGCAAACACTAGGTAACGCCTCTGTGCGCAATTGGAATGAAATAAATCATCTACTAAAACACCGAAAACTAAATGGTAATCAGTTTGGTGATAGTTACAAGGGTGAGTAAAAAGTTTTGCAATAATGAATTATGTAATTTATTATCTAAAAGTGTGTCTTTAAGGATGAAAAACATACAATCAGTTTGACTGTGAAAGGATAAGCAACAGGACAAAAAAAAAATGAATCCAAAAATAAATCATTTATTCCCTTAATCTTCAAATCTGTTGTTTTATATAGACTGATTTCACAAATCAAAGTTATATGCATAGATCATTACTGTCTGAAAAAGAACAGATTTTTGGATTTTTTTGTAAGGACATTTTTTTTAATCTCATCTACTGAAAGCAATGGCAGCATACACATAGGTAAAGCATGGATTATTATTGACAGATTAATTACTCGATGGAAATCTGATTTCTCTAATAAAAAAGCTGAAGTGATGTCAGTACTACTGCATACTTGCACCACTTAGACTTTAATAAAATGCCTGTAGAAAAAAAAAAACTAGATGAAAACTACACAAGGATGCTGCATGCTGTTTGAACAAATCCTGGAAGCAGCACCTTACAAAACTAGGTAATGCCTCTGTGCAACTGGAATGAAATAAATCATCTACTAAAACACCGAAAACTAAATGGTAATCAGTTTGGTGGTAGTTACAAGGGTGAGTAAAAAATTTTGCAATATTTTGGTAACATGTTAGTTTGCGTATATCATCTGATTGAAGTAGTTCTGGATGTGGAGAAAGGTCACAGTTAAGGTTTGTAGTATTGAGATAGTTGGTTCACTGATATGCTTTCAAATCACAGAGTGAAGCAATTCAAAAAATGCATTGGTTCGCTCCGTGTTTGATTTGAAAGCCGCTCAGATAAACGGCCCAGATAGACTATTTCGGGAATTTAATTTTTACGTGCACGAACTAAGTCATAGATTTGGTTTGGCTTAGTTTGGTTTTATCGCATATCAACCATTGTTGGTTATTAATGCCAAATCCACTTTATATATATATATATATATATATATATATATATATATATAAACAGTTCTGTTTAACAAAATTCCGTTTATTATGAGTAAATTATTTGCTTACACACCATTAAATGTCGAAACAGTTCTATTTCAAATAATTCAGTTTAGCTTAATTACACAGCTTAAATATTAAGAACAGTTCCATTTCGAACAATTCAATTTAGCATACGTAAACAGTTTAGTTCTATTTGATCCATAGATAGACCCTATCATTTTCTACCCTTGTGGGCCAGAATGGACCTGGGAGCGATGGCAGTGAAGGGGTACTCCACATTTCCTATAGCTCCAGCATTACTAGAACCTCATCATTATATTGTTTAGTGTCTTAAAGAAGACACTCGTTAGGAAGTCCTGCTACTCTGCTGAGAAGCATTCGATGTATTTAACAGCTCCAGCTTACTGGGCAAACTAAGTTAGAAAGCCGTGAATGCAACTAAAAGCATTTGTTGCGCGAAAGGTAAAGGAAGAGTCCATCACAGTACAGTAACGAAATAGTTTTTAAAAAAAAGTTTGCCAGAATCTCGATGATCAGGCAAGGTCAGGTAGGTTCGAAACGGTAAAATACGAGACAAATTCAACGAGTATCACAAGGAGAGTATCAGGCGAGCCCAGCATCTCACAGTTCAGTGTCGTACGTCCCCGACATAACTTCAGCAAAAGCAACCAAAGCTGCTGAATTGTACCTCCTTCTTCCAAAATATTGCAAAACCAAGTATTTAAAAAGGAAGCAAAGAACTGTATAAGATATTTGAAGATATCGACGTACCAGATATAACATTCTGCGTTTGAAGATATTACAAATATAAAACTGTTTAAAACTGAAGTTTAAAAGAATGTCCTGAATCAAGGATGCTAATATTCTTAATATTAATTTTCCTACTCTCAGAGCAAAGCAAGAAAGGTGACGAGACTAAATAAACAATGCCTCTAGTGTCTTAGTATTTCTTTGAGTGTCAGTCGGTATAGTTCTGTACTTGACTGTAAACTTATCAGAATATAATGAACCTTTTTGTAGATATAAAAATCCTCTTATTGGAGGCGTTCGTGCTAGGAAGATATTTAGTCACGTCCCCATTCACTAAGGTCCAATATTAGCGGTAGTATACCAAATGATATACTAATACTGGACATACGGAAAGAAAGACGAGATGAGCTCATATACACATATCCATATATAGGACATATAAAAAAGTATTGCGAGAATACACAAACGTGTCCCAACTGATGAAATGTGTAGATTGTTCTATACATAAAAATAAGGGTAGCAAAATTCTTTAAAAAAAGTCTTGTCTTCTGTGGTGGGCAAATCTATGTCGGCCATATTCCAATGCCGATGCCGGACAAAGACTATAACGCGAACAGATGAAAGACGCGTCTTTACTGTTCAAAGACAGAGACGAGAAGAACCACGTGTTTATCATCTGAAGAACTGGAGAGGAAAGAGGTCGAGAAGGGTCTCTGAAATGTCACCTGACCAATGGACACGTCCACAATCCTAGGAAGACAATTATTCATTGTCTCAACAAGTAAGCCAACCTTAAATAGGTTCAAGGAATAGTATCAAAGAGAGCCGCTAAAATTTATGCGATGAACAAAAAAAAAAAAAAAAAAAGGGGCTTCACAATTTGTGTACCGCAAATGAAAAATAAGTTAATAAAAATCATGTTTTAGTATATCGACGAAGACCCTGGAAAATAGGACTCCGATCGGTAAAGTAATTCGAAATTGCTAATATTCTTAAAGATAAGTTTCTTCGGAAAAAAAACCCAGGCCTATTTAAACAGCATTTTTATCTTTGTATTTTTACTTCTCTGTGATTTTATGTACATTTAGCTAAAAAAATATATTGTGGCATTTAGTAATTGTTGTAGAAAATGGACACGGTGACTCGAGTTCAAATCCTAAATGAGTCTGTTTCCATTCTATATATCGCTAACAACTTTGAGAAAAATAGGAATCATAATGAACGAATGAAGAGACCATAACACATTGCTTTATAAAAAATATAGCTTTCTTCTTTATTACTCGTAAGGGTCGAAACGCTGCAGGTGTAAGAGACAGAGCCCCCATTTAGCACTTTTTTTTGACGGGGCTGATCAGAGAAACTTCTAAAGAGAGGAACACTGGGCCCACAGGGCCATGCCCAAGGCGGTTTCTGCTCTGACTGCTTGTTTCTCCCGACTAACTGCCTGTCCTGTGGGCATTGAAACTATGTGCTAATATAATATTTTCAACTCATTTTTCTTCCAGTTCCCAATTCACGTGATTCATTTCCGCTATCCTCTTGTTTACATTGGTGGAATATCTTGTTTAGAATTCCACAACTAATATGCCGTCAAAAGTCAATGTTATATTTTGAGTTCAAATCCTGGATGAGACTGTTTCCATTCCATATAACGCTAACAACTTTAGGAAAATGTATAGATCCAATTACTCTTCATCCAACTATGGTTAAATAGTAAAGCAGACTGGACTTATTGATCTTAGTATGGCAACCAGTCTAGGAGAATGAAAACTGAATTCAAACCTGTTAAAATCTGCTTAAAACACTGGCCTTGTTTTGGATCCTATTTGTGGTGGAGGGGTTGGGTAGATACATTTATTGAAAATGTGATATTTTGGAATTTTTGTGTATAGAGCACTGGATTTTACAAAATAAGAATTCTATCAGTGTTAAATCTTAATCATCATTATTTTCATCATGGCTTGTCAACATCCCAGATTCCTTTGGCTTCCTATTGGCTATTGCTTTCAGCAAGTCCTTTAGACGACATCAAGTGTTCACACAGTGCTGATATATGTAAGGTCTTGCTGGTCAAACAACGATTGAAAAGCGTCCTTACTTTGTTCGTCTTACTTGTATGGTTTACGAGATGGGAGGTAAATTCCTCTACAAGTTACTTAAAGTGCTGCGACCAGGATTTACGAGATGGTAGGTTAGTACATCTACAAATTACTTAGGCTTCTTCTTCCAGGACTTACGAGATCGGATATAAGAGCCTCTATAAGTTACTTAATGGGCTGCTAATAAGATTTACGAGATGTAACGTTGCTTCACCGATACAGCACTATATTGAGCATCTGTAGGTGTTACACATGTCATATATCACAATGGGATAATGTAACGTTGCCTCACCGATACAGCGCTATCTTGAGCATCTATAGGTGTTATACTTGTCATATATCACAATGGGATAATGTAACGTTGCCTCACCGATACAGCACTATCTTGAGCATCTATAGGTGTTACACTTGTCATATATCACAATAGGCCAAATTGGGCGATTTCTGGACATTTGGATTGAATAATGCACATTTGGCAAGAAGTGTGATAAACCATACAATAGACACATGTTAATGGGCCAGAATTTTACCAGGAATTTGTTTATGACCTCTGAATAATGCTTTGTTGAAAATAATTTAATATTTATTAGACTTTTTTTACACACGTACAAGAGAAAACATATTAAAAAAACCCATCTACGAGTAAAACCAGATATTGGAAGCGCATTAATAATATTAAGCTGTATCAAACTAAATGAAATGTATACTCTTGTACATATGTATCTTGAATTTATATTGGAAATCAACTTTGATGTGAAAATATTAACAACTAAAAACATTTTCCCTAATAACCGAAGTAGAAGTAAATGAAATTATTTTAAAGAGATAGCAGGTAGATCCTTGTGTTAGAATATTTTTATCCTATTTACCCATAGCTGGAGGGAGAATTATCGGAGTCATACCTTTCCCAAGGGTATTAGTGCTATGTGAAGTGCAATCAGTCCCGTCTAGGATTTGAACTCATGTCGCCGTGTCCAATTCCTATGACGATAACCATTACAACACGAGCACCTCCTTGATATCATATAACAGTGTGAAAAAAGGGGATTATTATTAAAATTATATAATTATTTGTCCTGTTATACAATTTACTCAATATTACTTTTAGTTACTTGTCAATAAATTATTCGTATTAGGGTATTTGTGCTATGTAATCAGGCTCGTCCAGGATTTGAACTCGTATCGTCGTGTCCACATCCTGCGACGATAACCATTACACCACGAATATTTTTATGAAAAGTATTTTTGTACCTCGGTACTTTTATGATATAGTAAAACATACTGAAAATATTATGTGTGTTTTGCCTCAAAAATAGGCTTTTTAGGGGCGTTACTTTAAAACCTGGTTATAAAATACAATATTTTACTGAAATAGTCATAAAAATGTATTGCTAAACCTTTCAGAGTTAAAAGTAAGAACATTTCTGGAAGCCATAGGGGTATTTTGTCTTAAATTAGCATCTAATTGGGAGAGAAAGTTATTCTAATGATTGCGTCACAATTCGAGAGGATCTATCTGTGGATCCAACGGAATTGTTCAGTCATTTGTTAACGATTATTATTACAAGTTATTTTAAACCGAACAGCTGTGTACAGATTATTTATTAGTCAGTATTTAAAGTTGGCTACCTTTGTGGAGGATGATCAGAAGGCTCCCTTTTCATTAGCTACTACATCGAGGTATAGGAGAGGGCGCTACACCTTTCTCTGGATTGCTTAAGTTTACCCTTAATACGTACCTGATAATATTGAGTGTTAAGCAAGGAGGCATCAAGTACCGTTTTTGAGAATTTGGTAGGACTATTGGCGAGCACTCTACCCACTATTCTAATAGAACGGTTGGTAGAGTGTTCTCCAAAGGTCTGGAAGACTGGGGTTCAATCTCAGGTCGAGTCATACCAAAGACTGGAAAAAATGGTACTTGATGCCGCCTTACTTATCACTCAGTATTAGAAAGAACGTATCAAGAGTAACGTAGTGCAATCTAGGGAAAGGAGTAGCGCCTTCCTATACAATTCGGAGCAGTAGCTAATGAAAAGGGAGCCTTTGAGTCGTCCTTACTACGGACACCAAATTTACTAAATTATCTATATTACATTAGATTACTTGATAAATAGAACCATTAGCGTTAGTTAGAAATACCCGGAACCCTTTAAATGTGTGATAACAAATAAACGCTAAGATTTTTATTTAAAAATGAAGTAACCTACAAAATGTTCGCTAACAATTCATATGAATATAAAAAGAGGATTTTGATTTAGATAACCCACAAGTATGGATGTATCATAAATGCCAACACGTCGAGTCGACTGGGGCTTCAGAATACGTCGACTGCACTTCTGCAATGAGTTAAGTCCCCCTAACGAACGTTGATAAAAATGGAGTACATTTTTATCATATTTACCAACCCCTCCGCTCGGGCAGGATATGACACAATGTCAACTTTTTTAAGCAGAGTTTAACAGGTTTTGAATTCAGAGTTTTTCCTTCTCCTAGACTAGTTGCCTCACCAAGGCTGTAGAACCTAGTCTGCCCTACTATTTACCCAGAACTGGAGAGAGAATAATTGGATTCATACCTTCCCAAGGGTATTGGTGATATGTGAAATGCAGTCTCGTCCTGGATTTGAACTCGTGTCACCGTGTCCATTTCCTGCGACGATAACCATTACACCACGGGCACTTCCCGCACATTTTTATTGCCATTACTCCCAGCTTCACTCTAATCTGGATTTGTTGTACTTCTTAGGGATCTATGGATCAAAGAGAATTGTACAATTATTTACAATGCTTGACCACATTTAACATTGTAAACATGATAGATATTAAATTGAACTATTACTATTATAGAGCAATGCTTGAAATCATTAAACTGTGACAAAGAGAAATATTATTGTTTGCAATACTTGAAACCATTTACGAGGATCATTAAATAAGGTTCCAGACTTTTTTCCTTTGGGCACTTTTATTGATAGTACACACATGAAACTCTAGTCCCCTTTGAAGTAATATCCTCCGACTGCAATGCACTTGTTTTACCGTTCCAACAACTTCTGGAAGGACCCATGGAAGTCCTCTTGTGTGAGTGTGTCAATGACCTTCGTCGCAACCTCTTTCATCTCCTCAATTGTCTCATAATGACAGCCTCTGAGCTTAGGAAATAGCCAAAAGTCACAGGGAGCAAGGTATGGACTATAGGGAGGCTGAGGAACCGTCTTGATGCCCATCTTGGTCAAATTGTCTGTGACAAGGATGGAGTTGTGGACTGGTGCATTGTCCTTTTAGAAATGCCACTGACCCGATTTGAAGAGTGCTGGCCTCTTCCGACGGAATCTCTCCCTGAACTCCCTTAAAACCTCAACATAGTAACCTTAACCCCAACCATAACCCTTTGGTCAATCAAGTCTGGTGTATTGACTTCCTTACTCCTCCCACACCTCTCATCAGCCCTCAAAGACTCCCTGCCTTCCTTGAATCTCTTATGTCACTCAAAAACTGATGATTGATTTATTCAAGATGCCCCCAAAGCAGTCTGAAGCATTCCGTACGTTTCTGTGGCATTTTTTCCAAGTTTAAAACACAATTTTATTGCATATCGTTCTTCTAAAGTGTCCTCACGTACAGATTGCATTTTTGAAATTCACCAGCTGTGACAATCCGGTTTTAGTAGGGTGTATTCCAATTGCTGCTGTAGCTGTTCATTTGAACTTGATATCATAAAAATTGGTCAGTCATCTCATAAAATGTATAGCAATAACATACTGAGTGTTCAAGAGTCTACGACAATTTTAAATGCCTGTACAAAAAAGTCTGGAAAATTATTGAAGGCACTGCGTTATTGGGGGCAAATAGAAATATTACAGCAAGATAGAAAGACTTGAAACAATTTAACTAAGTGCAAAAAAAAATGGCTTGTTTAAAAAATAATGTTACTAACAAACTATTCACTTGAAATCATATATGATATATGGATAAAGAGGATTTGGCATTAATTAACCATCAAAGGTTCATATGCCATTAAACCAAATAACCTAACCTAATCTTGTCTTAACGACTGCTGTATACTTGTAACATTGAAGTTATTCAAGTTTCGTCAATAATACATATTTCGTTTGATGTAAAGTGTATAACCATAATTTATTGCTTGAACTTTTCAAATTACCGAAACAGGATATTAAATTCTTTTACAACAATTTCTTTTATTTAGTGTTCTCTTTCATTCACCATAATATTTCCAAAATTCAAAGTTGTGTTAATAATTGACTGACTGACTGACTGACTTTAATGGCATGTCAACCTGTCTGCGTTAATTTAATGCCTAAACGTTTGGAAATCAGATACGTTATATGTTTTTATTTACATTTTCATTTTTGTGTAATTGTTTCCTAAGAATTGTTTTGCATGTAGTTATAGGATATCAGGTATTTTTATTTAATAAAAAAATTCGCAATTAGTTGCATACTTTTAAATTCTCCTAATACGAATAATTTATTGATAATAACTAAAGGTAATACTGAGTAAATTGTATAACAGGACAAATAATTATATAATTTTAATAATAATCCCCTTTTTTTCACACTGTTATATGATATCAAGGAGGTGCTCGTGTTGTAATGGTTTTCGTCGTAGGAAATGGACATGGCGACATGAGTTCAAATCCTAGACGAGACTGATTGCACTTCACATAGCACTAATACCCTTGGGAAAGGTATGAATCCAATAATTCTCCCTCCAGCTATGGGTAAATAGTAGGGCAGACTAGGTTCTTCAGCCTTGTAGAGGCAACTAGTCTAGGAGAAGGAAAACTTCGAATTCAAACCTGTTAAACTCCGCTTAAAAATTGACCTTGTGTCATATCCTGCCCGAGCGGAGGGGTTGGTAAATATGGTTATATGATATCAAGTGACTGCTTTTGATAATCCTTTGTAGAAAATTATAACTTCATGTAAATATTCTTAATATAAAAGAGTTACAGTAATATGGTATCAAATATTCCGATCGAATATGAATAAATTTTAACTGTTTTATTTCACCCACATATGGGACTCTGAAAGGTACTTGCCCAGTCCGTTGGAGCTGTAGAATACACCGACTGCACCTCTGCAGGGGTGGGGTGGGGGTAAAACCCCCCAACTAGTGTCCTGATTATGACACTAAGCAATCTGATGGTGAGGTTCCAGCAGTGCTGGAGCTTTGGGGAATGCAGAGTGTTCCTTTATTGCCATCACTCCCAGGTCCAATCTGGCCCGGAGTGATAGCACCTGATAGCGTCCTATCTATGGGTTAAATAGAACTAAACTGCATACTTATGCTAAAGTGAATTATTTGAAATGGAACTGTTTTGTATGCTAAACTGAATTGTTTGAAATATGACTGTTTGACAAAGCTGAATAGCTTGAAATAGAACTGTTTTTGATAATTAAACCGTGTACTTATGCTAAACCGAATTGTTTGACATAGAACTGTTTATTTGGATAAAAATGGATTTGGGAGGAAATAACATACAAAGGTTGATAATGAATAGCGAGTAATGAATAGAGAGTAATGATAGGAAAAAGAGGCAAGTCTGAGTGATAAACCAAAATAAACTAACAAACAAATTAAAAGGTACTTCCATTTCTGAGTTAGAGTAAATATAGGAGTCATGAAGGATAGAAAATATTCCCTCTAGATCTCTATAACTGGAGCCTCACCATCAGATGCAGTTTAGATTCACACCCAGGACATATATGTGGCAAGGAACATCATTAAACCAGGATTAATGGAAGATATATTTTGATCATTTGTTGGCTACCAATTTCTAAATTTGACCTTCATTTGTTTAGACTGAATAAACTAGCGAACTGAAGATTTCACGTAAGAGACCGGTTCCCACATCATGGTTAAAATGGCTGGTGTGAACTATTGTAATATAGAGGCGGATTCCATCACCAGAGAATTTGTTAGCTTGTAGTGTGACCGACAACAAAGAACGAACTACGGCAACAACAGCGGTGAGTAAGAAAAACGTTCACAGGCGAGCATTTGTCAAAATGATCAGTCAGTTCGTATCAGGCAAAGGACAAAGAATTGCCAAAATTTCAGGGCTTACCAAACTGACCCTCCCACTAGTGGGGTTTTGGCTACAATTTTGGAATTTCTCCATTGATTCAATTATATGGCTTTGTATCTTCCTGATTTGATGTCGGTCAAGAGGGAGGTTTAAATACAGTAATAAAACACATGGTACTTTTCCTGTGACCAGGTGTCTGATTTTTTTCATTTTTCTGATGTAAATACGTCGTCACCTCTTCCTCCCGTTTTTATCTCTTGTAACTAGGCGAGATCTCGCAACGCAACATAACTACTGCGGCTTGGTTTGGAGAAAATGAATATTAAGAATCGTAAGTATCAAAAGTCGTCTCTTACACGGGTTTATTGGGTGAACAGGGAAAGAAAGAGCGAATAAAAATAGTCGTAAAGACAAAAAGAAAGAGACTATGAGAAGGAAGGCAACTATTGGTGTTGGGCCAGAACGATATAAATATTAAAAACAACGGAGAAAGGAAGGGTCAAAGAAATGGAAGAAAAGAAAGAAAACAGCGAGAAGAAAGAATAATGAATAGAGAGTAAAGATAGGAAAAAGAGGTAAGTCTGAGTGAGAAGGAAAAGAAACACGTGTGTGGGTAGGATTAGGAGAGAGAGAGAGAGAGAGAGAGAGAGAGAGAGAGAAGAGACAGTGGTAAATAAATTGCGTCACGCAGATGTACGAACTCCAAAAAGTTAAGGGCGCCTATAACTCATCATTTAACCACACATAGACACTTAGTAGAAAGGTTTTATATATAAGATATATATTAAGTAGTCTTGTGTCTGGCTTGTCCAATGGTGAAAGTTATCTGAAATGCGTTGTTTAAAACATTAAAAAAACATTTATTCTTTTCACTCTGCCGTCTCTGTCAGTCCGTGTGGGTATGTGTTTACTTACATGTATGCAAATTTATCAGCTTAGAGTGAACCTCTTTGTGGGTATAAAATGGCCCCTTTCCAAGAACGGTTTGAGAGAGAGAGAGAGAGAACGAAGACAGCAAAATCATGATTATTGCAGCGAAAGCAATCGGAGTTCGAAAATGGCAAAAAGATTTTTTTAAATAATATTTTTTGCGTTACTGACCCTTTTTTAGTTAAGAGATTAAGGAAGCCCCCACCATAAAAAAAAACAAACCAAAACAAAACAAAACAAGAGAAAACAAAACAAAACAAAACAAAACCAATAAAAAAAATCTTGCCAAAAAAAAAAAAAAAAAATATTACCCCCATAATAAACAAACTTAAATCACAAAACTAGAAAAACGGACAACAAACCAACACCCTCAAAATATCCCCCCCTACATCTGATGTTCTTATAAAGTTTACCATAGTTCATACTTTGCTTGCGTGCATGTATAATGTACTCGTTTGATCCTATGTGGAGAAGATTAGAATTTTAATAAATAATACAGCGGAGAGAAATCCCACAGACACATACGACATATACATATATTTAGTGAATAAAGATTATTTTTGCTTTTAAAAACATTACATTCATATGTATTTAATTTACACATCTAAAGACTAAAACGGAAGCTATGATAACAAAAGTTGACAATTACCTTCATATGTTTGTCGTATGCGAGTACGACACCAGTGACTTTATTGGACATAGAAATAATAATTTGGATATTTTGTAGCTGAGAAGATGTATAATGGTTTGATATTTCCTCAGGCAGAACAAGGCAAAAAAGAATCACGACAAATAAGACAAGAACTCTTTATTATCTGAGCAAACTTAACAGAATTGATACACGAATAACAGGAAGGAGTTGCTAAGGTGGAGAAGCAAAAATGCTGGACTGTGACATCGTGATAAGCGAGTTTGATCTTCAGTCGCGATATTACGTTCACTTTTGGATTAACGCCTTTGGGAAAGGCATGAACTCCTTTATCCTCCAAGCTATGGGTTAAATAGTATCACTGTTGTTCTTCTACAAGAATGGCTTTGGCATTAAATTAGCCACGGAGGTTGATCTGCCATAAAACTTGAAAATCAAACCAAACTAAGAATAACATAAAATTCTTAAAAAGTACGTAGTGAAATAAGTAAGTAAAGTTGGCGACCTAAGTCAAGGGTGACTCGAAAGTTCCCTTCTCAATAGTTACAACACCGATGTGTAGAGGAGGGTGTTACTCCTTTCATTGGCCTTATGGGTAAAGTGTTTGCTAATGATCCGGGAGACCTGGGTTCAATCCCAAGTTGCGTCATACCAAAGACTTAAAAAAATTGTACTTGATACCTCCTTGCTTAACACTCGGTAATTTAAGGTACCTATCAAGAGTGAAGTGGAGCAATCCAGAGAAAGGAGTAATGCCTTCTCCTACACCTCGGTGTAGTCGCTATTGAAAAGGGAACCTTCTGGTCACCCTCGACTACGGTCGCCAATTTTACTTTACTCACGTAGTGAAATATCCAAATATGGTGGTAAGAGTCTTGGAACGACAGTTACCAGCCATTGTCGACTTTAGCGCGCTTTTAATTTTGATGCTACTTTGGCAACGTCTTCTAGTGGTCATATGCAATGACATTTCGTGTCACCTAGCGTCAAATAATTGAACTTGTCGGTAGGCAAGGGATAGAATTACTGTTAAACTCTCCCTGTCTTTATATATATATATATATATATATATATATATATATATATATGTGTGTGTGTGTGTGTGAGGAGTATGTGTGTATGATTGCCTTTGTATGTGTCTTTGTATGTATATATGCTCATATGTTTGTGTATTTATGTTAGAATGCATATTGTATTATCCAATTTGTCAATATTACCTAATGATATCTGTTTTGATTTATGAAATTCCACTTGAAATAATACCATAGCTTTGGTTTAAAAGAAAATGATCTCTTGCATTCTCAAATTTTTTTATGCACGCTAAGTGTGCAAATGGAACACGCTGAACGTGAGTAGAAGTGCTGCCGTACGAAACACATCTAAGTGAACATGCAAAGAAACTACACTATCATCCTATTAGGATTTACGGAAAGACAAACAAAACGATTTTTGTCAAAATTTCTGAGATGAAGCTTGATACATTTTATCATTTAGTAAGTAAAATAAAGTTGGCGAACATAGTTGAGGGTGAGCCGAAATCTCCCTTTTCGATAGCTACTACACCAAGGTGTAGGGGAGGGTGCGACTCTTTTTCCTTGGATTGCTCCACTTTACCCTTGATACGTACCTTATAATGCTGAGTATTAAGCAAGGAGGCATCAAGTACCATTTTTTGAGTCTTTGGTATGACTCGACCGGGGATTGAACCCAGGTCTCCCGGGCCTTTGACAAACACCCTAACTATTATGCCCATGTCCAGTATCCTTTAGTACATTCGCACTATTGTCGTTACCTTTATTGTTATATTCTAAATGTTTCGGCCGATGCATCCTTTGTCCTTCAGGCGTTTCTTGTCGAACTTGGGACCCATCGCAGAACTTCGAACTGAACCTTTTACTCAATCCAAGGGGTAGATTTTTCTCATTTCGTTAACCATGACCATGTTCAAATGTTAAGCTGTATTAAGTATTCCTTGTTATTTTTACCAGAAGTCAGGATTGAACTGGACAACTTCAGATAATTTCCCTTAGAAGTGTTTAAACCAAATGCCTATATTCATTACACACTGTCTCCTGCAGGGCAATCAATGTGTTCCGCAGGTTCAATCTTGACAACAGGTTAGAATGACAAGAAATACTTACTACAGATCAACACTTGTACCCTCTAACGGAATTATAACAATGTATCCCCGTGGATTAAATAAAGGGTTTGGTTAGAAGTTCCAAGTAGGTTCCCGAGTTCGTCATGAAACTCATGAAGAAGGTCGAAGAACGCATTTGCCGAAACGTTTTGAATACAACAATAAAACTAAAGAAAATGATCCGAATACGTTAAATGAGAAAAAATCTTCACATAAATAGTTAGGATGTATGCGTAGTTTGAGGGCACTGTTTGAAAACAAATCAAGATGAAGAGTTTCAGAGCTTCTTTTTCAACCAATAGAAATGAGTGTTCTGAATGTCAAGAAATTGGTTTGAAAGAAAAAAAATCGTTTTATTGAGTGTTTATTTCTGTTATCAAATTCATCTCTTGGCTATACGAATTCAAATCCTGGACTTAGATAGCTACTTTTCATTTTGCTTTGGAAAGGTATGAATTCCAGTCTTCGACTGTCATCTATAGGTAAATAGAAGGGAAGACAGAATTTCCTAGTCTTGATTTAGAAAACAGTCTACGAGAAGGAAAACTCTGAATTCGTCCCATTTGAAGTCTGCATAAACATTGGCCTTGTGTCGCACCATGTCTGTTGTGAAGGGTTTGGATAAACACGTAGAGCTTATACGAGGCTTGTCCAAAAAGAAGGCAGACTGGAAAAAATGATGACAAAAACAAACGATTAAACAACAAAAACCAAAAGCAAATAAAGTTAATTATGATGTTTCGTCAAAACTTTATGAGATGATGAAATTATAGCAGCAGTTTTGCAGCAAAAGGAGGCGTCATAATTTTTTTTTTAATCATGTAGCACTGTCGAGGACGGTTTTTTTTTTTTTTTACTGATTGCTTCACATATTTTCTGAATGTATTTGACACTCCTTAAAGTGGAAGGCTAGTTTTATTTGATGCTCGTCAGGATTGAACGCTGAAAC
Source organism: Sepioteuthis lessoniana (assembly GCA_963585895.1). Classification (NCBI taxonomy): domain Eukaryota; kingdom Metazoa; phylum Mollusca; class Cephalopoda; order Myopsida; family Loliginidae; genus Sepioteuthis; species Sepioteuthis lessoniana. The sequence continues at coordinate 50,095,879 of OY757911.1, read as the reverse complement.
GTCTTTTTGTTTTCGTTTGGCTTTAAGGCACATCAACTATTGTAGGTTATTTAATACCAAATCCATTTATATATAAACAGTTCTATTTTTAAAAATTCAGTTTAGCATAAGTACACAGGGTCCTATATAGACCAAATAGAACTAAACTATCAGGTACTACCACTCCGGCCCAAGGTGGAACTGGGAGTGATAGCAATGAAGGGGTGCACCGCATTCCCCAAAGCTCCAGAATCTGACCATCAAATTGTTTACTGTCATATCCAAGACACTCATTGCGGCGGGGGGGGTCTTACCCCTTCTGTAGATGCAGTATTCTACAACCTCAATTGACTGGGAAATACACAGAGTTGAATGTAAAAACAGTTTTATTTCCGATAATTCAGTTTAGCATAAGTACGCAGTTTAGATGTCAAAACGGTTCTATTTCAAGCAATTCAGTTTAGCATAAGTACAGAGTTTACTTCTGTTTGACCCATAGAAGGAACCTATCAGGTGCTACAGCTACGGACTAGAGTGGACCTGGGAGCGATGGTCATAAAGGGATACCTAACATTACCTAAAGCTCCATCATTACAAAAGCTTCACCATCAGATAGTGTCACTAGTTGGGGAAGTCTTACCCCTCTCCAGAGATACAGTTGGTGTATTCTACGTCTGCGTTTCAATGTTTGTAAATAAATACAAGCAAACTCGTGTCATGTCAAGTTATTTCGTTTGATTCTCACTATGTGCCCGAAAATTGACGCCTTTTAGGAGGCGCACTTAGCGTAATGATTATCGTCGTAGAAAATGGAAACTTGAGTTCAAGCCCAAGACGACGCTGTCTGCGTTTCAGTACACACAAATGCCCTTGGGAAAGACATGAAAGCATGTTCTTCCTTCAGCTATCGAAAAATCGTTGGAAAGACTGGCTTCTTTAGCCTTAGTTTGGCAACCAGTCTAGGAGAAGGAAAGATCTGAATTCAAAACAGCTGTACTTCACTTGATAACTGACCTTGTGTTGTCTCTTGCTCGTATTGGTTTTATTCTAATATACTTCTAACATGGCCGTGATACCACTTGTTCCCGAAAGATGACAGACGTCGGTAAACTCATCAGTTTCGGGAACCTATTGACCAGGAAAGTTTCGTGATTTGTGCTCACAACTATGTCCGCGCATTTGTACTCGACTGCATGACAAGGATTGCCTATATATACTTTTGTCTTCTCAGAACTCATTCTGTTACATTTAACTTTCAGAAACAGCACACTCTCTCACTCCCTTACATTTTAACTTCCAGAGACAGCACTCTCTCTTCATTTCGACTTCCAGAAACAGCTTGACATTGCCATTTAGTGAGACACAATTCAATACGCGTAACTTGGGTGGGTATACATTCTGCAACCTTTTTCTTTCCTGTTCTGCCTTTTCGGTTTGACTTTTTTCAGCCTCGAACACAGGCTCAGAACTTTCGTCGAACCCAGAAAGATAAAAACACGTTCCTACTAGAATACATAGTTATATTTTTGTACATCGATACCTTGCATGAAATACTTAGTCAACATACATTTTATAGTCTGCAGGGTATTTTTAATATTTAGTCTTTTTCCATAATATTCGTGTTAGTGACATACACACACACACACACGGAGGAATATTTAACAGAATATATTTGAATATTTGCAATGTTTCCCTTTTCATGTATTTGTTGATAAATTTAATTTTGTTTATATTGCTTTGTTTTGAATGTTCTTTAGTCTGTGTCGTTTTACTACGTTTGCTTTTCAATACTGAGATTAAAATAATTGTGGAGAACAAACTATCAACCAAACATACCACCACAAAATGGAGACCAAAAATATTTACCGAACAACAGTAACCCCCACACTCGTGGTGGAGGAGTCGGGTAAATACATACCCATTGGTTATGGATAAACCATCGGAAAGATTGGCGTTTTTAGCCTTAGAGAGACAAGCAGTTTTAGGGATAGAAAACTCTGAATTCAAAACAGCTGTTTTGCGCTTTAAGTTTGACCTTGTGCCAAATGTTGTCAGTGGTTGAGGGGTTGCGTGAACTGATGTCTCTGGCATACTGCTATATCTAATCTAAGCGTAATCTATCTCTCTTATTCGTGTATTGCCTAGTCGGCTGGGGCTGTAGAATATACCGACTGCACGTCTGCAAAGAGGTAAGCTCCCCCCCAATCTGATGTGGTTCCAGTGATGTTTGGGCTTTGGGGAATGAGGAGTACCCCGTTATTGCCATTGCTCCCAGTTCCACTCTGGCCCGGAATGGTTGCACCTGATAGAGCCCTATCAGTGGGTTAAATAGAGCTAAATGCGTGCTTATGCTAAATTGAATTGTTTGAATCAGAACTGTTTGACAAAATTGAATAGCTTGAAAATAGAAATGCTTTTGACAAACTGTACTGGCATTTAAACAGCGTACTTATGCTAAACTGAATTGTTTGAAATGGAACTGTTTTTAGCATTGAAACTTTACTTACACTAAACTAAATTGTTTAATATAGAAGTGTTTTGACATTTAACTGTGTGTAAACAAAATCTGTACTCATACTTAGCTGAAGAATAAGTGTCCGAATAAACTGAATAGCTTGAAATAGGGATGTTTTTGACAATTAAAATGTGTACTGCTAAACTGAATTATTTGAAATAGAACTGACTATTTGCATGAAAATAGACTTGGTGTTAAATAACCTACAAAGGTTGATATACCCATTAATCTAACCAACCTACCAACCTTATTCATGTATGTATAAAGTAAATGAGGACTGTGAATATCCAAAGAATGGTTTGGTTTTTAAGTTTAATGGTGTATCAATCTTCGTGGCTTATTTAAACCAAAATCATCCTTCGACAAGAACAAGAGTGGTACTATTTAACCCACAGCTAGGAGGATTAAGCGGTTCATACCTTTCCGAAGGATATTTGTCCGAAAGTGAACGTAATTGCGCGACTAGAGTTTGAACTCGCTCACTACGATTCCGCAGTCCAGCATTTTAAGCATTACACCCCCAAAGAAAGAGTGCTCAATGCCTAGCAAAATATACCGGCAGTGCAATATATACATGCTTTTGGTTAATAAAAAAAATACAAGAAAATTAGAAATTGTCCTGCATAATAAATTCATTTTGCTTATTTAAACTCATGATTTTGAAATCCATCTGAAGAGGTTGAATAAGTGGAAATAAATTCATGATAGTTGACAATTTCAAATTTTCTTGTTTTTTTTTACCACCCCCGCAAATATATATATGTATATATATATATATATATCCAGTCAGCGTCCAAAGATAGTGGGTGTGGATTATTTTTTTATAGAATATATGAAGAATATCATATAAATCTATGTGAGTGCTCAATGTATGGCTATTGTTAATCCCTTATTCATTCGCTGGGATAAAACAAAATTCACATTCAGAGCGTATATAGTATAATCGGATCCATCCGATTACACAATATATATATATATATATATATATATATATATATATATATATATATATATATATATATGTGTGTGTGTAAATTTCCCACCATTTATCAGTAAATAGTAGGACAGTTTTGGTTTTTTAGCATTGGTTCAGCGACTTGTCTGAGAGAAAGGAAAGTTTAAAAACATAATAGATATGTAATCATTATCAAAGCAAGTAAATATTCTTTTTTTTAGTAATGCGTCATTGAAAAAAAAAAAAAAGAAAATCTGCTAATTTTTTGCGATGGAAAGCAGAGGAAAACAAATATTTAAACTTGGGCTTTTGTAATCGGGTTGTTTCATTCTCTCCACTTGAATAACAACCAAATGGTTAGCGATTTCTAAGAGGCAATTACTTGTCGAAAGTCTAGCCTAATAAATTCCACAAATACACCGGCATTTATTGATATGTTAGCAACAAAAATCATTAAAATGCATATTAACTTGGTCATCTTGCGTGTTAAGCATTTTTTCTGTCTGTCCTCATAATGATTCAAAAACGACTTGACAGATCCGAGCAACAAAAAAAAAAAATCTTCAAATGTTGAAGATCTCGGTGTGAACGAAGTTTGAGATATCAGTATCAATTTTAATCTCTTTTCTTTTGCTTTAGATTCTGATATCAAAGGCTAATCAGACTAATTAGAAGATACACTTTTTGTTTCATTAATTACTATACATCTTCAAGTTGGATGTAATTTCTTGAAAAGTTTGACTTTTTGTCCTTCCTTTTGTTAATGGTCAGCAAATCAAATAAACTTTACTTATATGCATGCAAATATCGTACTCTCTTTAACCCTTACTCTGTTGCAGTTTCTAATTTAGAGATATTCCTATTATCACATTATACAATCCCCAATCCATAAAAAATTAAAAATAAAACGATTGTTAAAGAATTACTTTCACCCATTTGGTGTAGAGAGCCACTCGAGTAGCCTAAATTAATGCATGAGGGTGAAATGCAACTTAAGTTTTGTTGATTTGTTTGGGTTTTATGGCATATCAACCACTCAAGGTTATTTAATGTCAAATACCGTTTACACACACACACATATATATATTCGTGTTAGTTACATACACACACAGAGGAATATTTAACAGACTATATTAGAATATTTGTAATGTTTCTCTTTTCATGTATTTGTAGATATATAAATTTAATTTTGTTTATATTGCTTTGTTTTGAATGTTCTTTAGTCTGTGTCGTTTTACTACGTTTGCTTTTCAATACTGAGACTAAAATAATTGTGGAGAACAAACTATCAACCAAACATACCACCACAAAATTAAGACCAAAAATATTTACCGAACAACAGTAACCCCCACACTCGTGGTGGAGGAGTCGGGTAAATACATACCCATTGGCTATGGATAAACCGTGGGAAAGATTGGCGTTTTTAGCCTTAGAGAGACAAGCAGTTTTAGGGATAGAAAACTCTGAATTCAAAACAGCTGTTTTGCGCTTTAAGTTTGACCTTGTGCCAAATGTTGTCAGTGGTTGAGGGGTTGCGTGAACTGATGTCTCTGGCATACTGCTATATCTAATCTAAGCATAATCTATCTCTCTTATTCGTGTATTGCCTAGTCGGCTGGGGATATATATATATATATATATATAGTCATCCACAGACAGACTGTTTCGTTCTATCAGAACTCTTCAGTGTGGCTAGACACGCCGGACGCTCGAAGCCGGGATCGAAACCCATCCAACTTTACGTTAGACTAAGTCTCAGACAACAAGCGGACTACGTTGGCAAAAGGAATTTTAAAAAAAGTATCTATGATAGCAACAGCAGCAGCAGCGTCAGTTTGTTTACATTTTAATACCCTATCGGCTACCAAAATGCTCTATTCTTTCGAAGAGCTTTGCATGATGCCAGGGGCGACCGACAATTCCTTCGATATGATTTGTAAACGAATTTTGTTGATAAAATTTTTTTAAAGGAACCAGAGCTCATTTATAGCCATTTAACAGTAACAATTTAACATCAGTCATTCGTTTGCACACATTTAAATGGATATATGTATATGATTTTTTAGTGAATATTTTGTTGGTAATTTCATTGTTGAATGAGGTTGAACCAATTTTTTGCATACAAGCAATTTTATTGTTTCCACGCAGTTTAATGGTTTTAATTATTGCTATCTAACAGTTGTAATTCAATTCAATATTATTCTTTTTTGGAGACAGTAAAGTGGTTACAAGTATTGCTGTTTACCACTAATAATTCTGTTCAATATTTCTCATTTGTTTGAACACAGTTGAAAGGTTTTAAGTATTGCTACGTATCCCTCATTAGATATCAGTCATTAGTTTACACACAGTTAAATAGTCAAACAGTTCTATTGCAAACAATTCAATTTAACATAAGTCGTTTGTGCTCAGTTAGATAGGACCCTATCAGGTGCAACCACTTCGGGTCAGAAATTACCTGGGAGTAATTGCACCGGGAAAGTAATGCTCATTCTTCAAAGCTCCAGCATAACTGGAGCCTCACCATTAGATTTTTTAATGTCATATCCATGGCATTCAATACAGTCGCTCTATTCTACTGCCCCAGCCAACTGGGTTGAATCTTTAGTCTACATTATTTAAAATTGCAGATCTTGAGCAATTTACACGCCCATCCCAATAGTATCTCTTATTTAATATACCCCGGCCCTAGAATAAAAAAGAAGATTTTATTACTTCTAAAACTTAAGGAAATTAGTCGTTTTTAGAAGTATTTGCTAATAAAAAATTCTCTTTTCAATACACTTGCGTGATATGCCCATCGGCGCCAATAATGTATTTTAGTACTGTAATTGTGAAATTCCGATAATTCTTTTTATTTGCAAGCTTTTTACTTCATTGTCAAAAGTCCATCCTAAAGTTTAAAGTCATTGGCAAATTCACCTCAGCAAGAGAGTTTAAACCTTTTCGATAGTATTTCTCCCCAGAAAATATTGTTGAGAAAGGTATCAATCCATCGTTTCGACTCTCCACAATCATCAGTTAATAAGAGGGCAGTTTTGTTATTTTAGCTTTAGTTCAGCAACTTTTCTGAGAGAAGAGAAACTCTGAAATCAAACCAGCTGTGCTCTGCTTAAAAATTGAATTTGTGTCACAACCTGTTTGTGGGGCCTGAAGACGCTAAATCTGTTGACTATGGAGGATGTGTTAAAGTTGCCCACCTGAATGAGGCGATTGTTTCCCTTATCCTGGTCATTGTGTGTAGTCGAGCATTTAGAAGAACATTATCGATTGGCAAGTTTGGTCTCACATCAGACCATAATCTCTTCAGCTCCATAAAAAAGGGTTTTAGAGAAAAATATTATACCAGCGACAAGGTAGAGAAAATGGCTGTGATGAAGTGGCTCAAACAACAGTCAGGAGAAGTTTACGAGACAGGAATACATTCGAAGGTGGCATATTGCTATTGAATGAAACGATCACTATGTTGAGAAGACGGGATGTGATTCCCAGAGGACCAGGTTCATTTTGATGTATGGTAGATGTTTCTGTGTCAGTAATTATTTCTATACGAAAGAAAAATGCATTACTTTTTTACTCAATCATATAATTGTATATTATTAGTAATAATTGTTACTTGGCGCTACAAGGTTATAGTGATTTTTATTATTAGTTACCTGAAACCATATACCTATTTGCAAAGAAATTACTATCATCAGATAGAAAAATTTAATTGAAACAGTTTTATTTTAGCTATAGATAGGAATACTTGAAACTGTACAACAGAGTGCAAGTTATTTGTATTAGATAGGAATACTTGATATCCTATCATCGTCCTCATCATCAAGTCACACTGATAGCAGGAATTTTCCTAACTCTCTCTCTCTCTCTCTCCTCATCCGTCCCTATCAACCACCGCTCCAAGATCCTTTGAGCACTAGACATCAAAACAATGTTTTGAAAGAAAACATGGCTTCCATAAAAGAACTCCCTATTGAAACAATGGAAAGGACCGTAGAACTCATTTAAGAGAGATTTCCTATTAATTAATAATTGAATATAATATGCATTCTCTAAATATGATATATGCTTAAATGAGAATAATGAGGGAAGCCTTTAAGTAATAGTATACTAAAATCCAATTTTGACTTAACTTCAAACACTTTATCCTGAAAATGAACTTTTTACGCCAGAAAACAACACAGGTATTTTGTTTAATTTTTTTTTTTTTTGAACCATCATGTTAATTTTCTTATAATTGTTGTTGATGATGATAGTGATGGTAGTTGTAATGATTTTATAGCGCTCAAATTTATCTCCCAGCTATGGGTTAAATAGTACCACTGCTGTTCTTCTAGAAGAATGGCTTTGATATGCCACTAAAGGTTGATATGCCACTAAACAAAGAAACCAAACCAATTTAATTTATCATTATACTTTATAAAAGGATATATAAATTAAATTCTAATTATAGAGTAATTCAAATCAATTTCTAATTTGTAATTCGCTATAATATGCGTGCTCTAAAAATGGCATAATGAGTGCGGCCTTTAAGTAATTGTATTTCAAAATCCCATTTTGACTAAACTTCAAACTATTGATACTAAAAATGAACCGTCCCGGTCGGCTGGGGCTGTAGAATACACCGACTGTATTTATGCAGATGGGTAAGACCCTCCCAATGAATGTTCCGGATAAAACGTTAAACAACCTATTGGTGAGTCTCCAGTAATGGGGAAAGCGAAGTAATCGTCTCTGCCATCGCTCTTTGTTTCTAATAGACATTTAAACTGAGTGCAAACAAATGACTTAGGCTAAATTGAATTGTTAGAAATAGGACTTTTTGATCCTTTAACTGTGTGTGAACAAAGGACCGATGTTTCATTGAATTGTTAGTGATAGTTAGCAATACTTGGAACCATTTAAATTTGTTCACTAATTTTAAATTGAATTGTTAGAAATAGAACTGTTTAATCATTCAACTGTATTTAGACAAATCACTGATGTTTAATTGAATTGTCAGTGATCCATAAGAATACTTGGAACCATTTAAATTTGTTAATTAATGCTTAATTGAATTTTTAGAAATAGAACTGTTTGATCATTTAACTGTGTGTATCTACAAAATATGTTTACAAATCATTTATTTAATACATATGTACAAACAGGATTTGGCTTTAAATAACCAACAACGGTTGTTGTTCCATAAAACCAAACCAAACCCAACCTAGAAATGAATTTTTATCCTTTCACGCAACATGGCAAATTAGACAATGTTGGTTTCTGTTTTTTTTTAATCATCTTATTATTTTCATAGTTGTTGATGACGATGATAGCGATGGTAACGGTAGTTTTCTCTCTATTTTTGGTTTTGTTTGGTTCCATTGTTTACTGGCATCTCAATCGTCCGAATGGGAAATCTAATGCCAAAACCATCCTTTTAGAAAGACAGTAGTGACACTATCTAACCCATTCCTGGAAAAATAGGGAAGGTCATACCTTTCTCAAGAATCTTTGTCCGAAAAAGGATCGTAATAATGTGACTGGTGTTCGAACTCGCTTACTAAGATGTAGCAGTAAAGCACTTTAGCAACAACATCACGTGGACTCTTTCTTTTTCATCTTTGTGATTTCTGTATTGTTTCGTTATCCCTTATTATAGACTCCTTGCATTTTTTATGGCAAAAAGGAAGCACAAAGGAATCCCATTTGCAACTGACATAATTTATTCCAAGATGCCAAACCCAAACTACAGAACAAGTGATTGAAACTGTTACCGCGCTGAGGTTCGATCGAACATTGTTCTCCAAACACAGAAGCCTTTCGCCTGAGATTTTGCATGAATGGCTTTCCATACAATTGCTGCCATTTTTCCTTATACAAATTCTGCCTGTCGGATTTTAAAAGCCACTTCCCACTGTCTCGCCATTTTGCGAAAATAATAGCAATAATGAAATAAACACAATCCCTTTGCAAATTGGAATTCATGTTTCGATTGTTTATATATATATTTTTTGCATTTATTGAAATTTTCGTATTAATATTTCAAAAGTATCTTTTATTATTAATTTTATTTTTTTAGATGAAGCATTGTCAATCATTATCCTTATTAATTTAGATTAGAATTTTCTTATTATTTCTAGTTAGTTTTTTATATCAACATTCGAAACACGTCATACTGCGATTGCGAAAAATCACGCGCATCTGTAATAACAATCATCATCATCAACATGTCGTGCTGGTAGCACGGATATCCTTGACCCTCTCTCGCCACTCTTCCCTATCGTTCATCGCCCCAGGCAGGTCTTCTGGACAACATCCTGTATCCTCACATAGTTGCTGAATGTATGTTCGTGCTGGTCGTCCTGCCTTTGCACGGCCATGTGTGGGGGTCCATCCTCATTGAGACTCAAATTCACGTCATCTTTTACTCCAGGAAAGCTTTGTTCAACACCAGTTGCTCAGATATCTTAGCTATGAATACCTCTTGCTTTGTTGAATCTCCAGATAGAACTATAAACTCATCCTTTGTTGTGTTTTTCGATCTATCGGCTCTGTGTTTGCTATCATTTCATTTACACTCGTAGTACTAATAGTATTACGGTTTGTTTTGTTCTGTTTTGGTTTGGTTTGGTTTCTTTCTTTTATGGCATATCAACCTTTCTGGGTTATTGAATATCAAAGCTATCTTTAGTAATACTATTTAAATCATATCTGACGAATAGATTGGTTCATACATTTCTCAAGGGTATTTGTTCGATTATGAACATTATAGAATGACTGGAGATCGAAATCACTTACAAAGTTGTCACACTCTTGCAGGTTAGCCACAACACCATGGAACTACACTCTTTGAGTATTTATCTATTTTAAAAATGTTCGTATAAAATATTATCAGACATCTTTATTATGAATTTTGACAAGTATTTTCAATTTACTTTTTAGTTGTTTTTTAATCACAACTGATTTTGGTTGACTTTCTACCTGAGTATCTTTATATAATTTTTCCATAAATTTTCCTTAATGTCATCGAATAAAGAACTGAGTGAATTGCAGCAAAAAAAAGCAAGTAAAATTAAAATCAAAGGATGATTTGAAGTATTTGTTTAATGGCATATCAATCGTCGTGGGTTATTTTATGTAAAATCTCAAAGGAGTCGTCCAAGAGACTTGAGGAGACTTGCTGTCTTTCAAACTTCAGTAAAAGACCATTAGCTAAAGCTGATGTGAAAAACTCTCAAGGAGTAGATGATAATATTCTCATTTTGTTGCAGCACAAAATAATGTTATGAGAACCAATATCGTCGAAGCAAAACCTGATAATACGCCACAGAATATAGCATGAAGAGGTTATGTTGTAATAGAAGATTTATTGGTCTCTAATGTCATTTTTTTTTGTTTAATATCATATCCACATTTGTGAGTTATTTCATTCCCATACCATCCTTTTATAAGTGAACCAGTAGTACTATCTAATCCTTAACTTCAGGGAAAAAAGGGTTCATACCTTTTCCCAGGGTGTATAATATCGAAAGGGATCGTAATAGCACGACTGGAGTTTGAACAGTCGTAACAGGGATGAAACAGTTAATCACATAAGCGAATGCAACGGATCCTGTCCATCTTGAGGCCGTAAGGCCCCCTAGCTTCGGCTGGGCCACCTTGGAGTGAGCTAGATGCATCAGTCACCAGGGCTCGAACCTCGGCTCGTGCCTGAGCATCCCCTCCCCCAATCCCCACTTTAATCGACCTTTGAGCCATTGACCCCGTGTCAAGTCCTGTCTGGTTGGAGGCAGCGAAAAATATCTGGCAAAAAGGAAATTCTAGGCAAATTACGACTGGGTGGGAAAGGTAATCCACTGGGAATTATGCAAGAAGTGAAAACTTGACAATACTGATAGATTGTTTTATGAACAAATTACAAAAAAAACCACCACCACCACCACCAAGAAGAAGAAGAAGAAGAATCACCTAATATCGGCTAAAAGATCAGACCTTATAATAATCAATAAAAAAATAATTTGCATAATTGTAGACTTTGCTGTCCCGGTTGACCACAGAATAAAACTGAAAGAATGTGAAAAGAAGGATAAGTACCTCGACCTTAGAGTATTTAAAAAAAACTGTGTATTTAAAAAAAACTGTGGAACATGAAAGTGAAAATTATACCAATTGTGATTGGTGCTTTTGGTACAATAACTAAAGGATTACTAAAGGGACTTGGAAGTTGGAGGACGAGTGGAGACGGCATATTGAAGACAGCCAGAATACTGAGACGAGTCCTAGAGACTTGAGGAGATTTGCTGTCATTGAAACTCCGGTGAAAAACCATCAGCTAACACTGATGTGAAAAACTTTAAAAATATAGAATAATAAATAAGTAAAAATAATTTAAGATAATTGACGATAGCTTTTTGCGTTTTACTTCATATCAACCAATGGAAGTAATCTAATGAAAAATCTTGTTTATACGCACACACTTACACGCACGCACGCTCACACACACATATGTGTGTGTGTGTTTTGTAAATGATAGCTGGTAGGTAACGTTTTAAACAAGCCAGGGGTTTTTGCTAACATCATCATCATCATTATCATGTCGTGCCGCCAGCACGGATATCCCTGACCCACTCTCGCCATTTCTCCCTATAGTTCATCGCCTCTGGCTGGTCTTCTGGGCTACATCCCGTATTCTCACAGAGCTGCTGTATGTATGTTCGAGCTGGTCGTCCTGCTTTTTCTCGGCCATATGTGGTGGTCCATAGGAGTACATCCCTAATGAACTCGTCCCAGCTTATTCAGCTGTGTCCTGCATGTCAGGTTCGTTTAACTTGGATAGTTTTCGTGATGGGAGGTAGGTGGCCGTAAAGTTGGTGTTTTGTGGGTTGTTGCGTCCAGGACTTGTTCAGTATTGCTCGCAGCATTCTTGTGTAATTGCCGTCTAGTTTTTTCTCCAGCCGTTTTATTAGCGTCCAAGTAGTGCATCCATATAGCAGTATCGATACGACCGCTGCTTGGACGAAACTGCGTTTTATTTTATCGGTCAGGTCTGACTTTGATATGATCGATACATACTGTTAACTATTTTCAAGTATTGCTAATTATTACTAGCGCACATTCAAATAGTTTCAACTATTCTATTTGCACATTTGAATGGTTTTACTATTGGTTTGGTTTCTTTTGTTTAATGGCATATCAACCTTTGTAGGTTATTTAATGCCAAAGCCATTCTCCTAGAAGAACAGTTGTGGTACTATTTAACCCATAGCTGGGAGGATAAGGGGGGTTCATACCTTTCCCAAGGGTATTTGCCGGAAAGTGAACGTAATAGCACGACTGAAGTACGAACTCGCGTACTACGATTCCGCAGTCCATCGCTTTAACCTTTACACCACGAGGACACCCCCGTTTTACTATTGATAACACTAATCGCTCCATCCGTACACAATTAAACGTTTTCAAGCATTGCTATCAAATAATTCAATTCAGAATTAAACATTTAGTTGCACACAGGTAAATGTTACCTGTAAAATAAATGATTAAACATGTCTCTTTTATCCGTAGATGGCACCTAACAGATACTATCACTTTAAGTCAGAGTGGACCTGAAAGTAATAGTCATAAAGATGCATTAGACCATTTTCAAAGCCCCGTGCCAGAATCCTCACCATCAGATCGTTGAATATCATATCTAAAATACTCGTTGGGGGTCCTAATTCTACTTTTGAGATGCAGTCGATATATTCTATAGCCCCAGCAAACTGGGCAAATAAAAATAAATTAAATTGGCGACTACAGTCGAGGGTGACCCGAAGGACCCCTTTTCAATAGCTACTACATCAAGGTGTAGAGGAGAGCGCTACACTTTTCCCTGGATTGCTCCTTATAATGCTGAGTGTTAAGCAAGGAGGCAACAAGTTCCATTTTTTAAGTCTTTGGTATGATTCGAACTGGGATTGACCCCAGGTCACCCGGGCCATTGGTGAACACTCTAACCATCATGCCAACAGAAAATTATCAAATTTCAATATTAATATAATTCAACCACGTAAATAACCACACAGTATATATGTGACCACCCTTCCCAGAATGCAATTCAAAGTAGATTACTCTTCCCATCATGCTTCATATAAATAGAAGAGTACTCACAAAATTGAAGCCCCTTATTATGATGATTGCATTGGCGACAAACTGACAGTCACCAACCACCATCAACACTTTTTTTGGTTTGGTTTGGTTTGGTTTTATGGCATATAAATCATTGTGAATTATTTAATGCCAAATCCTTTATATACGCATATTAAATATATGATTTCTAAATACATTTTGTAGATAACAGTTTAAAACAAAACTGAGCTCATTTTTTTTCCACAGAGTTAAATGGTTTCACTTAATTTCAAACAAGTAAAGAATTTTTTTTATATTGTTAGTTATTGGTTTAAATAAAGTTTTTGTTTATAGACAGTTTAATGTAAAAAACAGTTTTAATTCAAACTATTCAATTTTGCATGAGTACCGTTTAAATGTATGTAGTTCTCTGTCAAACAGTTCCGTTTAGCATAAATACACAGTTTTTTGTTTAAACACAGTTAAACGATCAAACAGTTCTATTTCAAACAATTAAGTTTAGTTTAAGTACAGCTATTTTTGCTTACCCAGTTAAATCTGAAAACAGTTCTCTTTCAACTATTTCCAACAAGTCAGTTGAACACAAATACAGATTTTGTTTATACACAGTTAAATGAAAAATCTTTCTATTTAAAGCAATTCAGTTTAGCATAAGTATATTTCAAATGTCAAACATCTCTATTTGACCTACAGATAGAACCCTATCAGGTGCTTCCACTCCGGACCAGAGTAGACCTAGGAGCAATGGCAATGAAGGGATACTCTGCTTTTTCCAAAGCTCCACTATTTCTGGAGCCTCACCATTGGATTTGTGTGTTGTGGGGTGATCTTGACCCTCTTCCGAGATGCAGTCGGTGTATTCTACTGGCCCCGGCCGACTGGACCCGACGGTTTATTTAAACTATCCTGATTTTTATATATATATATATATATATATATATATATATATATATATATATAAAATCAAAAATCGTTCACATTAAGAAAATAAACTTATTTCTATCCTGGTAAAAAGCTTTGATATGAATCAATGCTCTAAAAAATTCACAGGACTTTTTCAGCTTAAACAAGTAAATTGATTAAAATAACTCTTTCATGTTTACAACCAGACTTAAAAAAAAACAAAAAAAAAAAACTTATTTATCCTACATAAACGTAACCCTTCCAATTCAAGTAGCTATAAGAATCAACTTATTTTGGCATGTAAAAAACAACCTATTTCATCACACTTCAAATTTAGCTGAAGAAAAATTTACAGCTACAAAAATACATGTCGAACTATCCAAACTATTATATGAAAAAATGTAATATTCAGATATATCTTTTTTAGTACATCAAATTTTAATCATTAAATTGAAATAAAACAATCTAAAACTAGTGCTATTCACGGTAAATTCCCCACCAAATTACAATGATAGTGGAAAAATTTACTATTATTAATTCAAATTTTAATTCATTTATCAATTTAATCATTCATATTCATTCATTTATTCCACTGTTTTTCAAAAAAATCTACATTATATATATATATATATATATATATATTCTGTGATACAAAGAAAATTTTAAGTAGCGCATAAAAAGGAACTTTTTTCGGTCATGTCTCGTCAGAAAACTCTGTGGTAAAAGCAAGCAATACTATAGCAGTTAATGACCAAGAAATAGAAAAAAAGAAAAAAAAAAGATAAATAACAGAAAAAAACATTCACCTGGAAGGATTGCAAGACTTTTTTGTTGTTATTCTTGGACTTAGTCCGATGTAGTTGTCGTGAAAACAGCAAAGTTAAACAAAAGATAGCAGAATTTCATATGCTTGTGGAGAGCTGGTTGCTATTTAGTCATGAAAAGCACCTCTAGCACAGACAGTTGTAGTTCAGTGTTAGCAGTGTTTAGCAGTGTCCTTTTTTTCTGTCGTTAACTTCTTTATTTATCTGTATTGCTAGTTTTAGTTGCAGAGTTCTCTGATGAGACGTAACTGAAGAAAAGGTCCTCTTTTAGAACCAATGATGCATGCTCTACTAAAGATATATATATATATATATATATAAAATTTCGGAGAGCTTAAATAAAAAGTCAACGAAGGTTGGTGTTTTTTCTTTTATAGGTTTTTGACTGTAAATATTGACTCACAATATTTTTCCTTTCTTCTCCAAAGCAGTGTGATCGAGGATTAATAGTTGTTATCGTATACTATTTTCAAATCTGAGACAAAACCACTACAACATTATTAATAGTAGAGTAATTAGTAGTCACATAGCTCCCATGTATATTAAGACATTTTGTACTTTCTCAGCAGCTTGTTTACATACTAAATTCAGTTTATTTTTACTGTATTACGGGAATACTACCTCTGAAAAGAAATTGAATTTGCCTGCTTTGATGATGTTCGTTTTGGTTTTATATTTAGTATAAAATATTTCTTTAACAAACTAGATTTGAATAAATAATATATATATAAATAATTTGAATAAATGGTATAATTTATTACAGGTCATTCAGAAGAAAATAATATGAACCAATGGAGAAGAAAAAAAATAAACAAAAAACTAATACCAGCTGAGGCCTTGATATTTAAATCTGCTCATTGGCCTAGTGGGTTGATGGTTCGCCTAATGGCCCGCGTCCCCTACACCTCGGTGTAGTAGCTATTGAAAAAAAGAGCCTTTTGGTCGCCAACTTTACTTTTACTTTTTACAGTTAAAAGATAGTTTTTGGTGATTTTAACAAGCGATTGAAAGAAAACATGGCTTCCATATAAGATCTGCCTATTGAAACAATGGAAAGGACTGTAGAACTCATTTAAGAGATTTCCTATTGATTAATAATTGAATGCAATATGAATTTTCTAAATATAATATACGCTTAAATGATATATATATATATATATATATATATATATATATATATATATATATATATATATATAGACGTTTTAAAAACAAAAACAATCTTGAAACCGTAGCACAAATGGAAAGGATCTTCAGTCGCCACTTTAAAATAGAAGTTGTCTTTGATAAATGTCTGTTACTTAGTGTATAAGGAAAAAAAACCCAAAACTACAGTTGAAGGAATTGCATTACACAATTAGCAAAACAGAAGAACGCTCACCGGGAAAGAAAATTACCTGGGTATTTTGGAAGCAGATACGATCATGTCGAGTAAGATGAGATAAAAAGTAGGCAAAGAATACCTCAGAAATCAAGAAAAACGTTAGAAACAAAACGCAGTAACCAAAGCATGATCAAAAGGAATAAATACCTGGTAAGTTTCCACATCCTTCTTAAATTGGCCAACAGAGGAACCTTGAAAATCTTAGTCACAAAACAAGAAAAAATGAACACAATTTGATATAGCTATGCACCTGAGAGACGATATTGACAGACTGCACGTGCAAACAAGAGACTGAAAGAGGACTCGTTAGTATCGTCAACATCGCAATCAAAAGTCTTCGAGATTATACTAGGAAGAATAATGAAATACTAATTATAATAGCCAATGTCTCGAATAGAACTAACAGGATGTCACGGAGAGAATCAAGAAACGAAAAAGGTAGGGGAAGAAAAAAAAGAAAAAAAAAAGAAAAACCAACAAACCAAAAACAAACAATTAAAAAAAATCTGTACAGACATTTCAGATCAGTTTCAGAAATGACCAACGGAGTCTCGCAATTACAATTCAACAATACGCTTCTAGCCAACTAATTACGCACATATAAAATGAATACATTGAGAGACTTATTCCGTAACCTGGTTTCGTTGTATTGAGCAGGGATAGCCAGTTGGAGCCCATTCCTCTCCAGGTATGGTTTTGAATCCAGTCGTCCTTCTCCTAGATCCGTTGTCATACAAAGGTTAAAGAGACCAGTCTTCCTAATTATTTACCCATAGTTGGAGGGACAGTAGTTGGATTTATACCTTCCCAGAGTATGTGAAATGTGAAGAGTCTCGACGTACTTCTCTGGGGTGTGTGAAATGCAAACAGCCTCGTTCCACTTCCCGGGGGTATGTGAAATACAAACAGCCTCGTCCCACTTCCCTGGGTTATATGAAATACAAACAGCCTCGTTCCACTTTACTGGGGTGTGTGAAATGCACACATCCTCGTTCCACTTCCCGGGGGTATGTGAGATGTAGACAATTTCGTTCCACTCCCGAGTTCACTTCCTTCGACGGCTAACCGTTTTATCACCTACACCTCAATAAAAACATTACACTCCTATAAATATCGTTTCTATTAAACTCTTAAAATTACCCAATCTAAGGCTTTGAGTAAAATGAGCGAGGCTTAGCCTTCAAATTGCACACTATTCGTTGGACTGGGAAGCTCGATAAGAGAAATTGTATTTTCATTGTTTCTACAGTGTTCACGAATTCTGATTCTGTACTAATCAAGCTCCCGAATGTGCAGAACAACAGTTCAAAACCAGAAGTATTCGATGTTATTCTGTTTATGCAACAGACGAGCTTATAATTTTGTTCTGGTGAAAAGATGCACCAATTTATTTAAGTCCGTGGTCTAAATTACTATAGTTATGTACATTATCATTTGGTTTAACATAATATAGTTTGTTTTGGTTACTTTGTTTAATGGCATATCAACGGTCCTTGGTTATTTAATGCCAAAGCCATCCTGGTAGAAGAACAGTAATCCTATTTACCAACCCCTTCCGCTCGGGCAGGATATAACACAAGGTTAATTTTTAAGCGGAGTTTAACAGGTTTGAATTCAGAGTTTTCCTTCTCCAAGACTAGTTGCTTCACCAAGGCTGAAGAACCCAGTCTGTCCTACTATTTACCCATAGCTGGAGGGAGAATAATTGGATTCATACCTTTCCGAAGGGTATTAGTGCTATGTGAAATGCAATCAGTCTCGTCCAGGATTTGAACTCGTGTCGAACAGTAATGCTACAATTTAATCCAAAGCTGGAGGGAGAATTTGATGGTCCATGCCTTTCCAAAGGATAAAGGTCGGAAATTGAATGTAATAGCGCGACTGGGGTTCGAATTCGCTAATCACTATGTCACAGTTTTGTACATTAGCGGCTCCGTCAAAGGGGCTTCTGCCTTCAAATTAATGAGAAAAATTCGATTGTTCTAGGGATTTAAATGTGAATCATCATTTTATATCCATAGGGCCATTTGTTTTATTAAATCCAAAATGTATAATAAAACCGATTCCTTTTGAGGGCATCACAAAGTCAGTGTATTATCGATATCTAACTGATTTAATATCGGAAGCCTTTCCAAAATCCAACTTAGTTTTGAATAAAAACTTCTTCACAAGTAATCTTTTCAGAATGACGTGAAATATTCTTTTCAAATGCGGTCTGGATTGTCACTTCTTTTTACATGACCCAGGGGACATTTTTAGAATGCTCCTTCTTGATACGTTTGTCGAGGGTTAGATCTGTAGAATTACCCGTCATACCCGTCTTTTTCCGGATAAAATTATTCTTCAAAACACTGGTCTGCTATTTTTACTCATAAATCAACCATGAAACTCTATAAAAATACAAGAATTTATGCTAGTTCATAGCTTATGTGGTGTGTACAAATTGCTGCCCAAATTTCAGAAGAATTCAAGAATATCAAGTGAGGCTGTTAAGTTCGATCAACAGTTGAATACAAACTCATTTCGGCGCGAAACAACCAGCAGCTAAAGACATCGGTTTCAAATAAAACCTTTTAGTTAAAGATAGAATAATTAAACAAACAAAATTGTGCTTTTCAGCAGTATCTTTTATGTAATATAATTCTATCTCAGTTCAGAATTAAAGAAAAAACAAAGATTCTTTCAAAGGTTTAAATGAACTCTTTAACTGATGTTCCATGTGTGTTGAATTGTGGGATAATGATATAGAGTCACATTGCTGAGTCTCAGCGCTATTTTGTGGAGACAAAGACGAGCTGAGGTGGTGACAACGAGTTCATAGAGATGGAAAAAGTCTGATATGAGATACAAAAAAAATACCGCTCAATTTATGATGTGTTTCAGCCTCCCACCTGGTCGGCCTAAAAAACGGACAGACGTGAAGTGGCATTTTTTGAGTCAATGAAGGAAAGATTCTCTTGTTCCATAAATTTTAGCCCACTCTCAATGAGGGTGATTTCGCTAGTTTCGAAATTTAAGCTCCTTAATTGGCCTCTGTTGGATACTAACTGACTGACTTTCTGGCTCCTAAGATAATCCCTAACTCTCTTGCGGCCGTTTCTGGCACTTATCGCGTGAATCCTTGTAGTTGATCTTACATTATTGGTCACCAAGTTCACGGGGAGTGGGAACGGCCGCTACTTTATTTCAGTGGAGTGTATATTTTATTACTCTAAATGATTACCTGAGAACATTTTAACTACCTTTCATATAACTCTAAAATGGGTTTATGCAATTTTTTTCTTTATTTCTTTTAGACTTCTCGCATTCTTTGTGTTGTCCTTTTTTAATTTTTGTATTTCATTTTCACCTGCTCGATTATGATATTCTAATGCTTATTTATATCCCTTGTCTCCTACAAAAAAATCTCGCTTTTTAGTTTCTTGTATATATATATATATATATATATATATATATATATATATATTTTTTTTTTTTTTGCTTATTTCTCGTTGAATTTTTTCATTTCATACATTGTTTTCTTTAACTTATTTGGATTAGTTATAATTTAGTGATACTTGCTTTCCTTAATCCTATTTTTCATCAGTTTTTGTCCTCGAGACTCTTTTCCTTCTTTTCTTTATTCCTTTCTTTTCTTTTGTGTATCTTCTTTCATTTATATCTTCTTTTAAACATTATTTTTCATTCACTTCCTATATTATCATTATATCTTTCTTAGACTCTCTTTTCTTCATTCTTTTCGCCATTTTAATTATTTCCTTTTATTCTTCTCTTTTTTCTCTAATAATCTTTTTTTTTCTTTTCTCCTTCTTTTTTCACCCAGGTTCTCTTTTCTGTTTACCACAACAAATCACTCTTGTCGCACTTTAGCAGTAAACAGTAAAAAAATATGAGCTGCGTGATTTATTGCGAGTGTGGTCGCCATGTTTTCGCAAGACTCGCGTTGCACTTACTGAAAATGAAAACCAGCAGACGACAACTAATAAAGTCATGAACGTTGCTCAGCAACACTTGACGTCACCAAGACAAATACTTTCAACGTAATGTAAAGAAAAACAGAAAAAAAACTTTATCGCCACCTATCTCCATTATTATTATTATACCTGTTATTATTTATAAAAATTGTAATTTATAGTTTAACATATTTACTTTATTGATAATTTCATACTTATTTAATTTACCTCGGAAATCGAATTCTAACTTAGCATTATCACTTCAAATTATTGTTAGGATCGTTATTATTATTACAGAATTGCACTAGTTTTTGGTCGGCTACACTATTTGATTTTTCAAAAATTCTGTACTTAAAAATTGTAATTTATCTAAAGTTTTTCATGAGTGATCCAAACTTTCTAGGTTTGGTATTAGAAAAGGGATTGTTTCATTTAATAACAAAAGATCAGTTAGAAAGGATATATACTCTAAGTTTGAATTACCAAGGCTTATTTGTTTGGTTTGCGTCGACCACGATTTTACCTGTAACCCAAAATTTATCTTTTACATGAGACCACTTAGATCTTAGATATTACTTTAGGCCATATACGTATTAACTATTACAATATTATTGACTCGCAGCACGTAAAGCGTCATAGATATTACCTATTATAACCTTTACACATTATAATTTTTTAAAGCTGTTGAATGCATCACTGTAGAGGGGTAAACCCAACCACACACAACGAGGGTCCTGGATATGACTCTAAACAATCTGATAGCGAGGCTCCAGTATTGCTGAAGCTTTTGGTAATGGGAAGTACCTTTTCATTAATATCGCTCACAGGTCCACTCTGGTTTTGAGTGGTAACACCTGAAAGGGTCCTATCTATGGGTCAAACAGAGCTGTTTGTTATTTAAACTGTGTGCTAACAAATGACATATGAAAAATTGAATTGTTAGAAGTGTTTGATCATTTAAATGTTCGTAAATAAATGACTGACGTTTAAATGAAGTGATACTTAGCAATACTTGGAACCATTTAACATTGTTGACGTATATTTACAAACCATATATATCTAATGTAAATGTTTAACCCGGGTTTGGGTTTTATCTAGCACTAATACGTTTTATATGTAACCCTTTACTTCCTCCCTTTTTTAATTCTTCTATTCACTGGATATTGGCCATTAAGAGAAACAGTTACAAAATTTCCCCTGAGGGAATAAGCCGCTGTACATGTAAATTATTATAATTATTTTACGCTATAACTCCAGCGATAACTAATGTTTTCTCACTGGAGTTGGAGTGACAGTCAGTCTGATCAAGTCTCCAGGACTATTTTCAGAATTCTGACCGATCTTAATAATGTCGAAGTTTGGATAATCTAAACTTGTCGTCTGATTTCTAAGTCATTCAGTCCCTTTACCAAGAGTTCCGAGTGCGACAACTACAATTTTTATCCATATTTACCAGCCCTTCCTCTTGGACAGGGTATGACACAAGGTCAATTTTTAAGTTGTGCTTAACAAGTTTGAATTCAGAGTTTTCCTTCTTCTAGACTAGTTGCCCCATCAAGGCTGAAGAACCCAGTCTGCCTTACTATTTATCCATAGCTGGAAGGAGAATAATTGGATTTATACCTTTCCCAAGAATATTACTGTTATGGGAAATGCAATCAGTCTCGTCAAGGTTTTGAACTCGTGTCGCCGTACCCACTTCCTGCGACGATAACCATTACACCACAGGCACCTCCACTCTTTTTATAATTACAATAAGTATCCCAGTCATCATGGTCTATAGTTTTTTTTTTGTTCCCAAGTAAGGCCCAGAAATTTATCTCTCTTTTCGCTTTCTTTTAATTTATTCTGTGGTCTGCCGGGACGGCAAAATCCACTATTCGGCAGTTATTTTTTTGTTGACTATCACTAGGTCTGATCTTACCAGGATTAGGTGATATGTTTGTATCTCAAAATCCAAGAGAATTTATCGTTTCTCATTCTTCCGTACGGATTCTAGATTGTGTAGATACCACTTGTTCGTTTGGTCAAATTTCAATTTCTTGCACAATTCCCAGAGGATCACCGTCTTCACCCAGCCGTGTCTAGTCTTAAACTCTTCTTTCTTCTAATTTACTGCATTTGCTTCTTCTTCTTCATTATTATTATTATTATAATCTGCGAGTTTTTCACTCCAGTGTTTACTGATGGTCTCTAACTGAAGGCTGAGTGACAGCAAGACACCTCAGGTCTCCAGGACTTTTCTGTGTTCTGGGCAATCTAAAAAAGGCTCTAGTTTCGATGGTCTCCATTTGTCCTCCGATTTCCAACTCCTCTTTCCAACTCTTTCCAAGCCTTTGGGGACTGTTCCATGCGCTCCAAATACAATTGGTTTTACCGTCATCCTCATGTTTCACTGTTCTCAGCCAGGATCCAAATACTAGTCTCTTTATTAATTTTTTTCCATTTTCACTTAGCGGTCCGCTGGGACGGCAAAATCAACTATACGGTAAGTTCTCTTTCTTGTTAATTATCACTAAGTCTTATCTTCTGGCCAGGATTTGGAAAATTTTTTTATCTCAAAATCCCAGAGCTTCTCATTATCTAGGACGGATTTAGCAGTATTTTTAAATCTCTATTTCTTGCACAATTCTATGTAGATCAACTTCAACACCCAATCGTGTTTAGTCTTATAACTCCTTTTGCGGTAATTTGATGCAGTCATTTATGTTTGGTTGTTTGGTTGTTTGAGTTTATGGCATATCAAACTTTGTAGGTTATTTAACGCTAAATCTATTTTTATACGAATAATCAGTTCTATATCAAACAATTTAATTTAGTATAAATACACAGTTTAGTTGTCAGAAACATTTCTATTCAGTTCAGACAAACAGTTCTAATTCAAACAATTCAATTTAGTATCAGTATTGTTTTTGTCCATACACAGTTAAATGCCGAAACAGTTCTATTTAAAACAATTCAGTTTAGAATATGTAACCACTTTAAATGTCAAAACAGTTCAATTTCAAGTTATTCAGTTTAGCGTCTGTACGCAGTTTAGTTCTTTGACCATAGATAGGGCCCTATCAGGTGCCACTACTCCGGGCCAGAGTAGTCCTGAGAGTGACGACTATGAAAGGGTACTCTGCATTTCTCAAAGCTCCAGCGATACTGGAATATCACCGTCAGATTTTTTAATGTCATATCCTTGACACTCGTTGGTGGGGTCTTACCCCTCTGCAGAGATACAATCGGTATATTCTACATCCCCTGCCGACTGGGCAAAGTCATTGATGTGATTAATGATTTCATGCATGTCATCATGTAACCCCCACTTACTTTCTTGTTGGGTACTATCTTTCTTCGCTTTGATATGATTGATCCATATAGTGTTGTTTTTGCTGTTATTTGGAGAGATTCAGTTTCTCTTTTGAGATTTCCCTTTCCTTGTCATGTCAATGTCTTCTCGTTTGCAATCTGGTCAGTTTGTCATTTTAAATATCTACACAGCCTTTTTTCTTTTAATTTCTGTTTCCTAGTTATTGTAATTCTGTTTGTTGTCATGTTGTCTCAGATATTACTGATCGCCGTGATAAGTCTTTTTTTTTTCTCTTATGAATGTAGTCTTTGAATCCTTGTATTGGTTTATTTAAGCTATCTTCAATACTGGCGACGCCTCAGATATAAGGCCTTATGCATTATCATCAACTCTCTTGTCCTCTGGTTTATTTTTCTGTGTTCATCTCTTGATCTTTTTAAGAATTATCCCAAGTATCTTACAAGGGTTGCTTTGCAGGTTATTATTATTATTAGTATTCCTTGCGAGTTTTTCAGACCAACGTTAGTTGGTGGTCTTTAACGGGAGTCTGTGTGATGGCAAGTCTCTTCAAGTCTCTAAGACACTTCTCAATATTCTGGCCGATCTCAACAATGCTGTTATCTGTTTGGTTTTTATTCTGCCTCTGATTTCAAATTTCTCGAGGATTTTTTCTAAGCCATTTGGAACTGTTCCCAGTGTTATGACAACAGCGAAATTTAGTGTGTCTAGATGTATATCTGGTCCCTAGCGATCATAACATAAAAATTTGACACAAACAAAGAATAGGCAAGTAAAACAAGGGTTTGAAATGCTAAACTAAGTTTATATACAGAGTAATGAACAGGGGAAGAAGATGCATACAAAGGTAAAATACTCAGAACATTTAAGCAAGAGGGGTGAACATAATCTACAGGTTAAAATCAACATGGAATCTATTAATGCTACGATGGAAAATATATTAAATGAAATCTATCTAGATTATAAGGTTTAGAAAAGATTTCCTTAAGTTTAGCCAGCGAAAGGAGACGCAACAAGACCTGAATAAATGATTGAATATAGCAAATGTAAAAAGGATTACCGGATAGCTCCTTGACCGGGAGACGAAGTTGGGCACGTCTTTCTCTGCCAACTGCCAGATTTATTCTCCTTAACCTGTAGAGCGCCGGGTCATAAGACCAACAGGCAGCAGTTTGAAACCCGGGCGGCAAAGTCGAAGGGGTTTGGGAGAATACAATAAGGATGGCCATGCATAATGGTATTCAAAATGACCCAGAGAAAAGATGTACCGAAAATTCTATTCCTAGTTCACAGAGTAGACATGAAGTCTGCTCCCAAGGTCAAGTTGAGAAAGGGTCCTTAGGCACTAAGACAAGCGTATTAATATTAGTTGGCATCACCGTCACACACATGTTCCCAAACTTTGTTAAATTTCAACTTTACTTTTGGTTTCTTACCATCCTTCACCGTATTTTAAGATCGAGTTTGAGGAAAGGTCGTAATTATATGTATATATGTTTTTGTTGACTTTTTTCGGTGGAATTTTTCAGTTATATTGATAGTATTCTCCCAAAAAGATGAGTAGTTCTGCAAAGTACATTTTTTTGTATTTCTTGTAGGTTGGACTGCCAGGTATTTTGGTAATTCTTTCCTCAGTCCATTTCTTCCTCATACCCCGAGCTTCGAAAATTACTGGCAGAGTGGCAGGTTTACGCTGACATGATTTTTTTTCCAGATCTTTGTATTTACTTATTATATTCGTGGATTGATATGTCATTATCTATTGGGACTGACATATCCATTAGAGGTTGTTTATCTTTTATAGCCCTTAACCTCTTTACCGGGTCGATTGCTCTTTATTTTTCTGTCAGTTTTGATAGCAAAGTCAAGGAGAATAGTAAATCTTGTTATTTTTGTTACTGTTTCTGCTTAAAGTTTAAACCATTTTACACAATCCAATATTCCATGGAATTTACCTATCTTCCTCTGATTTATTTTACTCCATTGAGAGTTTCTTTTTACACCAGTATTATCTGATTGTTTTTTCTATGGAGTATGAGTGACAACAAATCTCCTCAAGTCCCCAGAACTCTTCTCAGTATACTGGCCGATGTTTATAATGCTGTTGTCTGGATAGTCTCCAATTGATTTTTATTCCCCAGTCGTCTCGTCGCTCTACCAATCTTTTGAGGATTGGTTCTTTTTGCTTTTTAAAAATATTTCCCTATGGTCTGTCTGGACACCAAAGTCCACTCATCGGCAGATTCTAATTCTTTTTTTGTTGACTATCACTCAGTCTAGTCGTCTGGTCGATATTCGGTGATCTCTCTGAATCTCAAAATTCCAGAGAACCTTGTGCATGTCCCCAAGACGGATTCTGGGTTCTGCATATACCACATGATCAAATGGTCAAATTCAAATATCTTGAAAACTTCCCTGTGGATCACCTTCCCCTCTCACTCGTGTCTAGTTTTATACTCTTTTTGTGCAAATTTGGTGCATTCACTTATGTGTGTGATCGTTTCGTGTCTATTACCACATAGCATACATTGGGTATTTTGTAGCCTCTTATCTATTTTTGCTTTGATATAGTTTGTCCTCATGGCATTGTTCCGTGCTGCTATTAGAAGAGATTCAGATTCTCTCTTAAAGTTTTCTTATCTTAGCCCTATCTTAGCCGTTATTTCGCTTTTTTCTGGCTTGAAATATCCATGCAGTTGCCGTTTCCATTTTATTTTTTCTAGTTATTGTTATCAGTTGATCCTTGTGTTGTTAGAATTGATTCTGACCGCTGTAATTAGCTATTCTTTGTTATTTCTTCTGAAACCTTCGAGTCGTCTTACTGCTGAGTCAACGCTATCGTTAATGCTAGTGAGTCCACTTCCCCCTTCTTGACAGATGTGGCCGGTCTATGAAATCTCTGGGATATAAGTCCTAATGCATAGAAATTAGTTTTTCGTCCATTTGTAGAAGTCCTCCCCTCATCCACTTAAAGAATGATCCCGAGTATCTTACAAGGTTGTCAACCCAGTTGTTTACTCCTTTGATGAGGGTTCTGCTATATGGTTTGGTTTCCAGTAGTTTTCTCGTTCTTCTGAGATACTCTTTCTTTGATTCTTTCTTTCATCTCCACTTGTTTGATGATGTCCGTTTCCAAAATTCCCAAATACGTCTAAGTTTCTTTTTCTCCGAGCGTTCTGATTTCTTCTTCTTTTGGTAGTATAATCCTTCCGTCATTTGTCGTTTTCTGCATCTCATTATTAGCATTTCAGCCAAATTCCATTCTTATATTGTGTATGTCCACTGCTTGTATTAAGGTTTCTAATTCTTTTTCATTTTTGCAAAGAGCAGTCCGTGTGCGTTCGGAGGTTAATATTTCTTGTAATTTATGAAGTTTCTTGCCCCACCTGTGCATTTCCCAAGTTTGTACTCGAGTGTAATTATCGTTATTACAAGTAATAATGGTGAAAGCACATCTCCTTGGAATATCTCTGGATTTTCACATCATTTAAACTTTTTCCTCCTATTATTGATTCAACTCTTCAGTTTTTCATGGTTTACTCGATGAACTTTTAGACTTCACTGGAATCCTTGTACATTTTGAAACAGTCTATTATCCAACTTTGCGGGACCATATCGTATGACTTTTTGCAATCAATCCATGCTATGGCCAAACTTATGCGTCTCACTTTGTTCTGAGAATGTGTTGATCCATGTATAGGAGATCCCACTATCCTCTTGTTGTCTTCCGGTATCCTTTCTGTATTTCGAAGAGCATTCCACGGTTTATTAGCGAAGAGGACCCCCACACATGGCCGTGCAAAAGCAGGACGACCAGCACGAACATACATTCAGCAGCTATGTGAGGATACGGGATGTTGTCCTGAAGACCTACCAAGGGCGATGAACGATAGGGAGGAGTGGTGAGAGAGGGTCAGGGATATCCGTGCTACCAGCGCGATATGATGATGATGATGATGATGAAATCTCTTGCCTAATTTTTGCTGTTAGCATTTTCCACATTATCGATCAGCACCTTATGGGCCTGCAGTTGTTGGGGGTTGTTCTTTTTTGGTAGTCTTTTTGGATCTGGGTAGTCTTTCCTTTGGTTAATTATTCTGGTATGTCTGTTACTTCCAGGTTTCTCTCCATTTCGATAGCCAATCGGCCGTGAATGGAAGTGAATGTTTTAAACCATTATCAATGTATCGCATTATGTTTTTCGATTAATTATGTTTTTGACCGCTGCTCTGAGTGAATCGAGAAGTATTTCCGCTTTACGTCCTTCGAATTCTTTTCCCATGTTTTTTTCCATTCGGATTTTATGATATAAACTCTCCGTTTGCATATTTTGCTCTAAAATAGTTTTGCTTCCCTTGCATCTAGTTGTTGGTATGACTTCGTGCATTCTCCCCGTAATTGCTGATAGAAGTTTCTTTTCGCTCTTTTGAAATATCCTATTTTATCTGTATTGTTTGATCCTGTCTTGGTGATTTTTCGGTCTTCCCTATTTCACCTGTACCTTCTGGTTTTTCCCTGAGTTGTATCGTTTGTTTTAATTGAGTTGCTTTTTTCTTCTCGTCCTAAAATATTCTAACGTTTTCCATCTGTCTTAGCATTTTAACGTCTTGTCGTAGATTTCTTATCTATGTTGGTTGTTTAATTTCCCATCCAGGTTTTTTAGTTTCTGTCCATGTTCTTTCGGGAGACACCAATTTTAGTACAGACTAATTTTGCTCCAGATTATTTCGTTTAATTCCACGATGTTGTTCGTTTAGATATGACTTAAAAATTTTTTTTTCATTTTCTGCCTAAAATGTTTTCCTGTTTTGGTTCCTAAGAGATGTTAATGTGGTTTTCATTTCAGACATCATTTTCTTTAAAGTCTCTACATTCATTTTTTCATCTTGTGTTAGTCTTAGTTCCGGTTTTCGGTGTATGGTGTTTCGATTACTATTACTTTGCTTATCAGTTCGATCAGACTGTTCTTGTTTTTCAGCAATTACCATCTTAGTTCTTGTTTTAGGGTCTTTTTGACATAATTCCCTATTTATATCTGGATGCATTTTTCTTCTTATTATGATTATTATTACTCATTAGAGTTTTTCACATAGCGTAAGATTGAGTGACTGCAAGTCTCCTCCAGTCTTCAGGACTCTTCTCGGTATTCTGGCCGTTTTCAGTAATGCTGTTGTTTGGATGGTCTCTGCCAACTTCCAAATCTTCCAGGCTCTTTAACAATCCTTTAGTTATCGTGCCAAAAGCACCAATTACAATTGATATAATTGTCACCTTCATATTCCTTATTTTTTTTTCAATTCTCTAGCAAGGTCGAGGTACTTATCTCTCTTTTTACATTATTTCAGTTTATTATTATTATTATTATTATTTAATCCTTGAGAATTTTTCCCATCAGTGTTAGCAAATGATCTTTCACTGGAGTTTGAGTGACTGTAAGTCTACTCATGTCTCCAGGACTCTTCTCAGTATTCTGGTCGATATCAATAATGGAGTAGTTTGGATGATCTACACTCATAGTCTAATTTCGGAATCCTCCAGTCCCTTTATTGATTCTTTGGTATCTGTACTAAGGGTACCAGTTACAATTGGTATAAACGTCACTTTCATGTTCATAGGTTTTTTTCATGTTACTAGCAAAGTCGAGGTATTCATTATTCTTTTCACTTTCTTTCGATTTTACTCTGTGGCCAGCCGGGACAGCAAAGTCCAGAATTTTGCAAGTTGTTTTTTTTGTTGATGTTTATAAGAACAGGTTGTCTGGACATGATTAGATGATCTGTTTGTATGTCAAAATCCCATAAGGGTTTGAGTACCTCATTCTCCAGGATAGATGTTGGGTTGTACATATACTTTTTGTTCGTATGGTACTCCTTGAAGGTTTTTACACCAGCGTTAGTTGGTGGTCTTTCACTGGAATTTGAGTGACAGCTTGTCACCTCAGGTCGGAAAGACTCTTCCCGATATTCAGGCCGATCTCATCAATGCTATAGTTTGGATGGTTTCGATTCTTCCACTGATTTCCAATTCCTCCAGTAGATTCTGCAAGCCCTTAGAGACCGTTCTAAGCGAAACAACGACAATTCATATATACCGTCACCCTCATGTCCCACAACTTACTTAGTTTCCCAATAAAGTTTCAAGTATTTGTCTCTGTTTTCTCTTATTTTATTTTAAATCTGTGGTTCGCCTTGAAGCTAAGTTCTTTTTTTTTCCTTCTGGCCTGGATTAGTTGATTCGTTTGTATCATGTTTACTTACACTAGGTCTGATCATCTGGCCAGTATTAGGTGATCCGTTTGTATCTTGTTTATAAAGCCTAGGTGTGTTTGTCTGACCGGAAGCATGTGATCCGTTTGTATCTTGTTTATTAACCATATTTACCCAACCCCTCCGCTCGGGCAGGATATGACACAAGGTCAATTTTTAAGCGGAGTTTAACAGGTTTGAATTCAGAGTTTTACTTCTTCTAGACTAGCAGCCTCTCCAAGGCTGAAGAACACAGCCTGTCCTACTATTTACCCATAGCTTGAGGGAGAATAATTGGATTCATACCTTTCCCAAGGGTATTAGTGCTATGTGAAATGCAATCAGTCTCGTCTAGGATTTGAACTCGTATCGCCGTGTCCATTTCCTACGACGATAACCGTTACACCACGGGCACCTCCATAACTTGTTTATTAACACTAGGCCTGGTCGTCTGGCCAGGATTAGGTGATCCTTTTGTATCTTGTTCATTAACACTAAGTGTAATCGTCTGGTTAGGATTAGGCAATATGTTTGTATCTAAAAATTCCTCCAGAATTTGTTGCATTTCATTATCTAGGACGCGTTCTGGTTTGTGTATGTATTATTTGGAGGTGAAATTTCTCTTTCTTTCACAATTCCAAATAGATTACCTAGTCGCATTAATCTTATACTCTTTTGTGGTAGTTTTCAGCATTTTGTGATTGATGATTTCGTCCATGTCACCACATAACTTACATTTGCTAATCTGTTGTGTATTATCATATTTTTCCTTCAATAAAATTCGTCCTTATGGCGTTGTTTTCGGCTATCATTAGATGAGATTCAGTTTTTCCCTTGAGATTTTCCTGTTGTAGCCAAGTCCCAGTCTTCTAGTGTGCAATGATATCAATTTGTCGTTATCCTCAATTATGGCAAGTCCTCTTCCCCCTTTTTTTTCAAAACTCATCCAGTCTATGTTATCTCTCGAACGTAAGGCCTTGTGCATAGTCATCAACTTTCTTGACCTTTGGTCCATTTTTCTGAGTCCTGCATATTGACCTTTGATAGAACTGTCAGTCAGGGATTCCTAAAATAGGATGTTCCGTCCGTGTAATTAGGCGGAAACAGATGCATGGGTTGACAGCCAGAAGCCAGGTTCACTTTAACAGGGAGTGGTAGCACCTGAAAGGCTCCTATCTATGGGTCAAAAAGAACTGTTTGACATTTAACTGTGTGCAAAAAATGAGGTCAGGTGAATATTATGCCAGTGACGAGAGAGCGAAAACTGCAGTGATGAAATAACTCAAATAACGGTCAATAGGTTTTTACGAAGCAAGGATATAACCTCTCATTCGAAGGTGGAAGATTACTATTGAAAGAAACAGTGACTATGTTGAGGAACAGAGATGTTATCAACATAGCACCAGCTTCATTTTGATATATATTGTTCCTCTGTCAGTAATTATTCCAGTACAAAAAGAAAAAGTCCTTACTTTTTTACTCACCCTCGTATATATATATATATATATATATATATATATATATATATATATATATATATATATAGCAAGTGTTATTCTTTGTTTAGAAATTTATTCTTAGCTTGAAAGTTTCATAATGAAGTGTTTGTTCATAAATAATACCTAATTATGAACGTATGAGTTTTCGCTAAAATTATCGAATCCTTTTATCTTTGTTTTAGAAGAAAATTAAATTTTAATAACAACCTTTAACGTGTGTACTTATGAGCTAAACTGTATTTTAAAATAGTCTTTAAATAAAAAAAATATTCGAGTTGGTTTTATACGAATTTAAAACAACTTCTTGCTAACACTCGTTGAAAATTCAATGTTATTCGTCTCGAAAGGATCAGGCAATTATCACGTGAGCATATTTTCAGACAGAAATGATTTCATTGCCACAAACACAAAAAGCAATTAATCACAATTTATACGAGGTAATAACCAAAGTTTGTCTGGGACGAAAATGTGAAATGGCTTCCCGAAAAATGAAAATTGATGTCTGATAAAGAATTTTATATTTTGTTGCGATGCATGCAAGTGATAATGCGTGTAAATAGACATCAAAATAGGTTTGAGCAAAAAAAAAAAAAAAAAAAAACCCAAAAAATAAAAACAAAAAACAAAACAAACCCTGGAGAAACCGAGATATTAAATGAAAAAAAAAAACATGTATATTTACATAGTTAGTGTAGGACCTAAAAGTCTAAATTTGTCTTTCGAGGAAAAATATAAAATGGTAACTTTTTCCTATCAAGAAAAAAAAAAGAAAAAAACAAATTAAAAACTGATGATCCAGAATTTAAAAGTGTTTACAAAATAGATGACAAAAAATTCTTATGTTATCTATCGAGAGACGGTTTCCTCCACGTTTTTAACGCCCAATTTATGAATTCTGGTATGTGGTATCGAAAGGACGTGTCCTGAGAGACATTCCAGTCAAAATCACATCCGATGTTATTTTTTGTAGATTTCGTCCCGCGGTAAAATATAGTTGAAAGTGACGTCATTTCTTTATAACATTAGATGAGAACCCCACCGCAAATAATACCCTCTCCCGCCACCAAGTAAAGGACAACAGCTTTTCAGTTACTCTGTTTTCATATTGAGGACTTTTATCCTTAAATTTTAAACGATCAAACTCGTTTATCTTATTTCATGATTCACACCTCATTTCTGGAATATATCAACATGTTCCTTACAGAGAAACTGCCTAAAAAACGTAATATACATACATACATACACACGGAGAATTAATGCTTATATATGTATATAAATCATTTGTGAAGACAAGATATCTTTGCAGACAATAAAATTTAATAGGGCACTCGTAGACAGTAAAATTGGAATTAAACAAAATTACAGCAATTAAAACAATTTTCTTTACTATAGAAAAACAATCTTCATTACTGTAAAAAGAACAGCCTGAACTTAACTTAACCAATCAAAATCTCCTGAAAAGGATGTAAAGTTCGAAACATGAGTAAAGTACAAGTATATGAAATAATAAAAACATAAACACCAAATGTTGAATCATTTGCGGACCAATCCATTTTAAGGTATCTAATTTTCCCTCGTTGGACCAACAACAATCTTTATATATATCTATCCTGACTGGTTCCTTTTATTTGATTTGACTCAGGTTGAGATTTATGCCATCGTTATGTTGGGGGATGTTTCTTTATTTCGTGATTTTTACACACACATAAAAAACATCGGGGACAGACTGCTACATACTGACCCAAGTTCTTCTGACCATAACAGCACTTCTTTCTCATCTTGTCTGGGGTTGCTCAACTGTGGGTCACTGAGGGCCCAAAGCCCTCTGTCTGCCGCTGGATCTCACTTCGGCATCTTGTCCCCAACTGACGCCAACTACTCGAACCGCCTTGGGCACCTGGTTATATAATTGTCTTACGTTCACCTGCTTCCGTAGTTCTTCGGCTTATTTACACAGGTGCACCTCTTGACTGACGGCTCGGTCGAGGGTCAATATGTTACACCAATGAGTGTCCTAGGTATGACGCAAAGCAATCTGATGGCGAGGTTCCAGTAATTCTGGTGCTTGGGGAATGTGGAGTACCCCTTCACTGTCATCGCTCCCAGATCCACTCTGGCTCAGAGTGGTAGCACCTGACACGGTCCTATGTATGGGTCGAATAGAATTAGAATTCGTACTTTTGCTAAACTGAATTACATGAAATAGAACTGTTTTGATATTTAAACTGCGTACTTAAGCTAAACTGAACTGTTTGAATTAGAACTGTTTTTAAATAGAACTAAACTGTATACTTATGCTGAACTGAATTTTCTGAAATAGAACAGTTTTTGAAATTGAAACTGTCTACTTATACTAAACTAAAATTGTTTGAAAAGGGTTGATACACCGTAAAACCAACCAACCAACCAACCAACTGTTTTTAAATTTTACTGTGTTAAAACAAAAATTTATTCTCATACAAATCTGAATTGTTGGAAATAGAAATGTTTTTTTTAATATTTACACTGTGTTAACAAAAAACTATTCTTATACTAAACTGAATTATTTGAAATAGAACTGTTTATATGTATAGAAATGGATTTGGCATTAAATAACCTTCAATGACTTGATGTGCCATAAAAGCAAGCAAAACCAAACCAAATCCAGTTTTTCATTTTCATTTGTTGATTTCTCTTTAAAACGTTTTTCTTGTTTATTGATCTAATAGTTTATTGATACATTCATTTTATTTACGTTTTCATCATGAAACTCATCATAAAAATAGTTTTATCTCTTTTCCATTTTCTCGTATTGTGTTTATAAAGGATGAACTTTATCTGAACTCGTTTGCGCTCAGCTTCAGGCAAATCTTTTTACAAGATGCATTTTGCATATACATGCTCGGTGTATTACTGCCTATGTTTCAGACGAAAACACCACCTGTCTATCTATCTACCTATTTATCTATCTATCTTGATAGAGAGTAAAAGTGTAACACCCAGAATGGTAATGTGGTTTAGTGTATGATTAACATGAAGTACATATTGATCGGTATTAATTATCACCGAGGGTATTCCAGCTATATCACTTCATGTTTTATCTTGAGTAAAATAAAGTACATGCAGGATTCTGTGATTGAATTCAGCATAAATGTAGATAGATAGATAGAAAGAAAAAACTGTACAGAAAAAATATATGGTGACCAAAACACAGAAAAATACGGTAAGCAATCTAACGAACAGCTATATTGATATCCGTGAAAGTAACATGGTCTGACTAACTGGTATACTAAAAGTAGAAAGATAGATAGATAGATAGAAATAACTGTTCCAAAATATACGGTAAGCAATCTAACGAACATTAATATCCGTGAAACTGACATGGTCTGACTGTTATACTAAAAGTAGATAGATAAATACATAGATAGATGGATAGAAAATGATATCAAGATACCCCGAATATATTTCATTTTATTACGTTCATCTATCTATCTATGTCGGTGATAATATATCACAATAATTTCATATCGCAACGTGTGTATAGTGCTGTAGATATAATCATTAATTAAATATATTTCATGGCTTATGGAGGTAAGCCCCGTCGGTTGGGGCTGTAGAATACACCGACTACATCTTAGCGAAGGGGTAAGACCCCCAAAGGAGTGTCCTGAATTATGACATTAAAACATCGGATGAAAAAGGTCCAGTAATGCTACAGCCTTGGGGAATGCAGAGTACCCCTTCACTGCCATTGATCCCAGGTCCACTTAACGCTAAACTGAATTGTTTAATATAGAACTGTTTAGAAATTTAACTCTGTGTAAACAAAATCTATACTTATTGTAAACTGGATTGGTTGAATTAGAATTGTCAGACTAAAGTGAATAGCTTGAAATAGAAATGTTTTTGACAAACTGTGTACTTATGCTAAACTGAATTGTTTGAAATAGAACTATTAATTTGTATCAAAATGGGTTTGGCATTAAATACCCTACAATGGTTGATGTGCCATAAAACCCGAACAACCGAACAACCAACCAATAAAATTCTGGCAGAAACTCTTTAATCATGACACTACATTTTTCCACTTCGATTCCTTTCTCATACCTCCATATGTTGGTTTGGTGGGTTTGGTAAGGTTTTATGACTCATCAACTAATATAGGTTGTTTAATGCCAAATCCTGTTTATACAGATATATCAAATATGGTTTGAAACAAGTTTTGTAGAAAACATTCTTAAACAAGCCTGAGCTCTTTTTTGCACCTAGTTAAATGGTAACAAGTATTGCTCCATAACAATCCCAATTTAACATCAGTTATTTGTTTGTAGAGATAGTTTGTTCTATTTGACCAATAGATTGGACCCTTTCAGGTGCTGCCACTTCAGGTTATAATTCAGGACACTCGATTGGAGGTCATACTCTTTTGCAGAGTTACAGTCGGTGTATTCTACAACCCCAGCCAACTGGGCCACTTGTTGGGGTAGGGGTCTTACTCTTCTGTAGAGATGTCGACGGTGTATTCTACAGCCCTCACTTCAGCCAACGGGCATAGAGTTTTGTTGATTGAATGTTTGAAGGTTATTAATCACCCGGAAGCCATTACTGAAAAGTAGGTATGAAGTTATGTACAAAGTTATCGATAATGACACATGATGATTGAAATTAACCGGATGACTTAATTGTTTTTGGATGGCTCTAATATATATACATACACACGCTTTTTTCTTTCGTTTGAGTGCTACCTTAAATAACATCCTATCATTTGACAAGTATCTCACACCATAAATGAAGTTGACTAGTTAATTTTTCAGATTTTTGAAATATCATAATCATCAGAAGCAGATATATATATATATATATATATATATATATATATATATATATATATATATATATATATATATATATATATATATATAAGGTATTCGGTTTAAACAGACAGATATGTTATATAAAGAAAACGGAGAGAAAAATACCTATAAATAGATGAGAAGAAATTCATTACCAAATATTTATTTAGATCCATCGACGCGTTTTGACAAGATATTTAAGATGTGAAATAACGAAAATTTCTCCTAAACTCGTTTAAAAAATTACGTGTCAAGCCGTAATCTTTTTCGGAATATTTTTGGAATGTTTTCCTGTATTCGTTCAAATCTGCCATCCTGAAGATGACATAAAACTCTTTCTCCTTGAAATTTTTGTAATTTCATATCTTATATATCCTCATCAAAACGCATCTGTATATGTAAATTAATATTTAGTTATACATTTTTTCTCATTCATTTATATGTGATTTTCTTTCAGTATCCTTTATACAACACACACATACATATATATATATATATATATATATATATATATATATATATATATATATATATATATATATATATATATATACAAACAGGTGGCAGCAAGCATAACAACAGCTGTGCAGCCAGCATTGTCTTGATCAGTTAATAACTCTTAGGTCATGATTGATTCCGGTGCCAAAGCATCATTACCATTGACCCTACTGCTCTAGCAGAATCTCATGTTACCACCAGCTTTATTAGCTTTCCGTTACATTGTGGGTATGCCATAACATGATTCAACCATTTCATGCAATCTTTTGACGCAGTCGCAACTTTTTCGTAACGAAGCGATAATTCAATATAATATTTCAATTTACTGATACAATAACAGTGAACTTGAGGAGAATTTATGCCATTGACTCTGTGTCTACGCGCTACAAATCTATCTGTGTGTGCATGTGTGTGTTCATCATTTCATGTGTCGTGTTTACAATGTTTTGGTTAGTATAAATCAATGCATCTTTTTTTACACAACAGCATTGAATAGAAGTGTATGTTTTTTTTTTACAGCTCTTATATCAGCGTGACACTTTCGAAATGAACTTGTATTTGTATGAATGAAATGTTCCGGTTGTGTATTTGTATAAATAAAAGCCTCACACTGTGTATTTGTCTATCTATTATTTTCTCTGTTCATGCGTACAAAGCCGGTCTATTAATGCATGTGTAAACGTGACAGAAATTGTTGATCCGTGTCCAATCGTGCGTGTTACTGTTGAGCGTAGATATTTCTGCATGAAGCAAACGGTGTTTATCTCTTTCGAGAGTGGTAAAATCACAAGTAAAAACTTATTGCAGTTAGATATTATGGAATTTAGAAGCAGATAAATAACTAAATGCTATTATTTCTTTAAAATTGATTATTTCCTGTTCTCCAAAAAATAATCAAGTTATAAAATTTTTGTTTCTTAAAATAAATATGTTTTTCCTTTGTGTCCACACCAGTAGATATACACAAATAAATACACTCACAAACATACAAATATATACAGACATGAGTGCACAAACACGCACATGCTCACACACAGACATATACATATATATACATACATAACATACATACATACATACATATTAGCTTATGATCGATTTTGTGGGGTTCGAAACGTTTGAAGGAAAAGGTAGATAGGAACTATACAAGAATGGTATCCTGGGTGTAATACTAAACTGCATCTGATGGTGAGGCTCAGGTCCTGGAGTTTGGTGAATGTGGAGTACCCATTCATTACTATAACTCTCAGATCCTCTCTGACCCTAAGTGGCATCACCAGTTAGCGTCCAATCTATGGCTAAAATATTTACTAAAGATTTACTTAGGATTTAATATCATTTGCTAAGGATTATTTCTTTTATTATTAGTTATTTGAAACAATACAACTGTGTGCAAATTGTTGGTGTTTGATGGGAATACTTGATAAATAAATAGCAGAATTGACTGGAGCTGTAGAATACACCGACTACATCTCTGCAGAGAGGCTGACCCCCACCCAATGAGTGTCCTAGATATGACATTAAACCATCTGATGGCTTGGTTCC
Organism: Sepioteuthis lessoniana; assembly: GCA_963585895.1. Lineage (NCBI taxonomy): Eukaryota > Metazoa > Mollusca > Cephalopoda > Myopsida > Loliginidae > Sepioteuthis > Sepioteuthis lessoniana. Next base: position 50,057,324 of record OY757911.1, on the reverse strand, counting down.
GGCCTTGGAAATTCGGGGAATGTGGAGTATCCTTTTATTGCCATTGATCGAAGGTTTATTGAATGGTAGCACCTGATAGGGTCCTATTTATCGGTCAAATAGAACAAAGTATGTGTGCAAACAAACGACTGATGTTAAATTGTGACAGTTATATAGCAATACTTGAAACCATTTCTCTGCGTGTAGAAAAGAGCACAGGTTGGTTTAAGAATTCTATCAACAAAATGTGTTTACAAATGTAATATAATGGCCAGGGAATTTCGTTTTATATATCTTGCCTTTTGGTTTAGTTAGGCTGCAACTTGAGCGCAGGTGTTAACGCGCGCGCGGGGAGGATGTGTCGTTCACAGATGTCAAAATAAAAATCCCAGATAGAAAATTGTGACTTGGGGATGTGAATGACGTCATGCACCGGAAGCGCGTGCGGTGGATTTTGGGGATTTTGAAAAAAGTCAGTTTAGTTGAGTCTTGCCGTCCGAAGAAGAAGTGTGACTTTCGCTAGCTTGCAGTAGCTTTGTGGCGGGTGCCACACGTGTTGGAGGGGCAGATGGAAAAGCCAGCATAGAAAGATTGTGCATCTCTCCTTATGTCGAAACCTTTAACTCAAAGGTAATAAAAGGTTTCGTACCTGAACTAAGAAATCGTACGAGTTTTTCGTGTTTCAGGATTCCTATGTTCTATGTATATATGTTACGAACATTCTATGTACGTTTCATATATCCGTATCATGGGTATGCTACACAATTAATATACATATATATTCAATATATATGAATTAACAGGATTTGGCAATGGGTAATGTGTCATAAAACCAAACCAAACCAAATTGATAAGTAGAATTGTTAAATAACAATACTTGAAAACGTTTAACTGTACACAAACAAATGATAAATATAAAGAATTATTTGAGCTTCATAGCAATACTTGAAATAATTTAAATGTGTGCAAAAAATGAGCTTTAATTTGTTTAAATAAAGTTACCTACAAACTTGCAAATCATATATAAAAAAAACAAGATTTGGCATTAAAGAACCTACGATGGTTGATATACCATAAAACACTAGCTAACTTAAAACTAACTTGTACACAAAGATACTGCATGCTGCTTTGAACAAATCCCGGAGGTTACACACTAAAAACGGCTGTATTTTAGGGTATCACTTTCTTACCGTCTGGCTACTTACCTTCGATCTCGTAAACCATTCAAATAAGACGAGCAAGACATTCTTTGCACTGCTGGAGAAGTAAGGAGGAACTTATAAGCGATATTCTTCCATAGATACTTTGCATATTGACATACAAATGTTGGCTGACCACATTTATATTCATCAGCTCGGCGCAGACACTGGATGCCATCTTGACTGACTTACCAATAGCATTTACCGATAGGGGCGTATAGTGAGAGAGAGAGAGAGAGAGAGATTAAAAAGAAATCATTGATGTCAGCACGCCTTGACATTGATTGAATATTTTGAAAATACTCAGAATAAAATTCTATTCATAGTTATTACAACCTATTTGTAAATAAATCAAATAAGGAATTCTATAGTTAGATGTACCGGGCCATTGCCTAATGAGTAGAGTGTTCGCCAATGGTCCGGGAGACCGGGGTTCAATCCCAGGTCGAGTCATAACAAAGACTAAAAAAAATGATACTGGATACCGCTTTGCTTAGCATTCAGCATTATAAGGTAAGGATGAAGGGTAAAGTGGAGCAATCCAAAGAAAGGAATAGCGTCCTTCCCTACCCCTTGGCGTAGCAGCTATTGAAAAGGGAGCTTTCGGATCACCTTCGATTAAGGTCGCTAACTTTAATTACTTATTTATTGTTAGATATCAATAATTATATAGTTTGTGACGTGGTATGCTAAACAGAGAGAGAGAGAGAGAGAGAGAAGGGGGGTCAATACCCTTACCTCTTTATTTGAAACAACAGGCATTAAGACTGTTAAAATGTTAGGGGAAAGAAAGGGCAAGCTATCTGCACTCTATGACCTTTAGTCTGTTGAACGAAAGAAGTCTAGGTCAGTCAAGTGGCGTGACCCGGTGAGGTGGGGAAATAGGAAAGTCGGATGATTGGTCAACAAGCTCTTCGCGCTAAAAAAAAAAAAGCACCCGCTAGAGAAATTTGAAGGAGGATCTTTAGTTTGGACAGAAGCCCACGTTAGACCAACAAGCTGAATTCAGCCGACCTCGGGAAAAGTCACACCCGTAAAAAGGAGAGAAGAAATCTGAAAATTGAAAAACCGTCAAAGATAAGTACAGCACAAACCGTTTTCCTTCCACAATTACTAAATATTGGAAAGTTATTTGTATTAAAAAAAGAGAGGCTATAAAGATTCTATTTCACCAATAATTAAATTCATTGAATGAACACTGCTACACGCCTCAGTCAGGCGGCTTAGACACTTTTAAGAGAAAAAGAAAGATAAAAAAAAAAGGAGAAAGAGGAAAAAGGACTGTTGAGAGACATTTTTGTTTGATGTTTTAGTGTTAGCTTAATATTTCCAGTATTTTAAACAAAAGAGAAAAGAAAAAAGGAACTGTTTCTTCAAGCTCATCCTTATTTGCTTAATCAGCGCCTATTAAAATTTTGTCATATTTTAAATGCACCCTTCTGTTGAAATCTTTTGTTCTTTCCTCTATTTGTCTTCTTTTGCATGTATCTGTCCCAGTCTCGTACCGCTTTCATTAATTCACGCTAACATCTTATTGCCTCCTTAAACATTACAAGAAGATTTTGGCAATCTGTCAACAGATAATACTATCAAACCTAGACGTTCGTTCTTCCGTGATCTGAGGGGGTAGGAAGACAAAGGACTTGGTGGTGAATGTGAAAGTGAATTGGCACCCCCTTACCAATGTTTGAGGTCAGTTTAGCCTCGAATTAACCTCCACATTATTTGTCTGTTTATCATACGCTCGAAATAGGAGTCTTGACCGGGATTTATTTTGTAGATTGCCAAGTGCCAGACTGCCCTCGGCGGTACACATTCTACGTAACAGCCTTCTACAGAGGACAATGACCGAGATATCGACCGCTTCAGGTCAGAGTAGAATTCAACGTCATGAGTTTGATTAATATCTCATAAAAGTGACCGAAGATAGTTTTAGGGGACAAAGAAATTGTCACTTAATCCTGTCGATAGAAGACTTGATCAAACACGCATATTCCGTTTGGTTCCCCGGTTTATTGATTTGAAAATAATTCGAGCCAGCTTTCTTCTTGAGTTTCCACACTGTCTTTCATAGGAAGGTGAATACTTTCAGCATCTTCTAAGGAAAATATCGAAGCCCCTTAAAAAGTGGGTTTTCACAAAGTTAAACCCAGAAACACATTTCTGCTCTGAGGAATTGCAAAAATATAGAAGCTAAAACACGGAAATTGACAGATCTAACCATATAAAGGTCCATAACGAGGCTGCTTGTGTTTGGCTTCGCGCTCATACTATTGGAAAAGGCAGGGATCTATTTCTTCTTCTGCGGCTATTGATTAAAAAGTAGGACAGACTGAATTCAGCTGGGTACTGTCAAGTAGAAAGACAATCTCTGAATTCAAATCATCTGATCCCTCTTAAAAACTGGCCTTGGCATTTGGATTTGCTTAATATAAACTACACACTATTATTATTATTATTATTAATTTACAGATTGAATGGTAAATTACTTTTAATCAAGGGTATGGTTAGTATTTATTCAGTCCCTCCAACAGCGGCATGATGTGACACAAGGTCAATTGTTTACGAACAGTACTGCTAGATTGATTTTTTTTCTTTTAGACTAGTTGCCAAAACAAGATTAAATAATTCAATTTGTGCAATTATTTAACTATAGCTTGGGAGAACGTCTAGCTTCATACCTTTACCAAATCAATTAACTCAAAATGAAACGCAAACATCCTGATTCAGGATTTGAACTCTTGTCACCGTTTTCATTTGCATGGACAATAACCGTAAAGGTAAGCATGCGGTATGGTACCGTATATTGTAAGTATAAGATCATTATATATATATATATATATATATATATATATATGATTAATGAATAAACTGTAATATTACAGACATGAAAACGCTGATGCATTTTCAGAAGTGTTGAAAATGTGGAGAATTTTGGTCGCGTCAAAAAGAACGAGAAAAATTCATAAGATCTTAACAGCATTTGGAGAGAGAGAGAGAGAGAGAGAGAAGGGTGAAAAGGTCTAACACGATAAAAAATATTCATTTTTGTTGTTGATAAAATCAAGTCGAAAGCAAGACAAAAATATGGATGAAAGACAAATATTTATTTTCCAAATGAACAACAACAACAAAAAAAGCCTGAATAACAAACCAGCACCACTCGCTAAATTCACACAAGCAAATAAATAAATAAAATGATCCCTAACACTTGAACTACAGAAAATACAAAGTTTCATAAGAAAAGTCGACTGGTATAAAACTAAATAAAACCAAAAAGATTGCGACAGTAAAAAAAATGGCTGCAACCATTAAAAAAATAAAACTTAAAATCCCAAACAGAAAGATAAAAAAAAGACTATGTAATTGCTTGAAGTAAGAATATAAAGTAGAATTTATGAAGAATTACAACAACAACCCCCTCTAAACAAAACAAAAACAATAAAATAAACAGACTAACATACAAAAAGCAAAAAAAAAAAAAAAAAAAGAAACAACCTGAAGCCAAGTGAAATTCTTTTCAATTCCAGTCCGATCTTTCCTTCCTTGCAAAGTGTTCAGTTAAGAAACTGTTGTCAGGTCCTTGCACGAGTTTCTAAAATCTGATTATATGCATATAGATTATATTTGCATAGATCCGGTAAAAAATTGACTGGATTTTTTACGCATGGATTTTCCCTTATTCTTAGAGACAGAGGGAAATATATCCGCGCACTGTCAAGGGCCAAAATGTCGACAGCTCAGCACGATTACTGTCGAGGGTCAAAATTTGTGCATTTGGCCTCTGATAAAAATAAAAAGTTGCATCTCAACATTCCTGTTTGATTGGTTGATTTTAACAGCATGCAAAACTATCTACGCTCAGTGTAACCACTGCAGAGGAGAAAGAAGGGCATCTCGAGTTGTGTAATTGTTAGCAAGCAAGATTAGCAAACCTTAACGAGTGAGTTCGAGTCTGATGGGTGGCTCATTCATGTAGCCTCGTGCCACATCTAAGCAAAGAGCGTGATAAATTACAAACGTAGAGGAGGAAGAACCTCCATGTCCTAATAAAAGAAGTGTGTTGAGTATGACATGGAACTGCATTGGAGATTTGGGGAGTGTGGAATACACTTTCATTAGAAATACTCCATGGTCTACTCTGACTCAAAGTAGTAGGACCTTTTAGGGTACTATTTATGAGTCAAATAATTCTTTTTAAAAATTATTTTTCTCCATAGGATTATTCGTAATATAAAATCCCTCTTACGAAACGACGACACAAAAATGTAAATAGTAAAGTTGGCGACTGTTGTCGAGGGTGACCAGTAGGCTCCTTTTTCGATATCTACTACACTAAGGTGTATGGGAGGGCGCTAATCCTTTCCCTGGATTGCTCCACTTTACCCGTACCTTATGATGCTGAATGTTAAGCAAGGAAGCATCATGTAACATTTTTTTAATCTTTGGTATGATTCAACCTGGGATTGAACCCAGGTCTCCCGGGCCATTGGCGAACTCTAACCATTATGCCAATGTCCGAAGAACATATAATGGACGCAATTCCCAAACCTTTTGACATAAGATAACCCAGGATGGGTTGACATGTCGTAAAGACCAATCAATCAATCGAGCAATCAATCTTTCAATCAAAACGGCGTTAGGCCACGATGCAAAGGGATTCGCATCGTCTTAAATGACGTCACTAAAGTTTTCCTCCCACGCTTTCTCCCCATGCACAAACTGACCAGCATATCCCAACCGCCCATCCGGTTTTCTTCGGTAACTTGCCGTGTTACAATATATATGATAATGTGAAAGTGTGCATACCTGTGGTGAAGTGCTTAGCGTGTTGGACTGCGACATCATAGTAATCTATTTCAAACTCCAATTACGTTGTTTTTCTACTGGGGCAGTAGAATACACCGACTGCTTCTCTGCAGAGGGGTAACATCCCCAACGAATGTCCTAAATATGACACGAAACAATCTGATGGTGAGGTTCTAGTGATACTGGAGTTTTGGGGAATGCGGAGTACTCCTTCATTGCCATCGCTCCTAGGTCCGCTCTGGCCCGGAGTGGTAACACCTGATAGAGTCCTATCTATAGGTCGAATAGAACTGTTTGATATTTACACCGAGTACAGTCAGATGACTTTTGCCAAAATGAATTGTTTGAAATAGAACTGTTTGGTCATTTAACTGTGTGTAAACAGATGATTGAATTGTTAGGGATGCATAGGAATACTTGGAACCATTAAAATTTGTTGACACATAATAAATTGAATCTTTAAAAATAGAACTCTTTTATCATTTTCTTGTGTGTAAACAATCGACTGATGTTTAATTGAATAGGTAGGGATACATATCAATATTGGGAAACTTTTAACTTTGTTGACTCATGATTTGTTAGAAATAGAAGTTTTTGAACATTTAACTGTGCGTAAACAAAGGAATGATGTTTAATTGAATTGTTAGTGATACATACCATTACTTGGAAACATTTAAATTTGTTTATTAATGCTAAATTGAATTGTTAGAAATTGAACTGTTTGATCATTTAATTGTGTGTATGTACAAAATGTGTTGACAAATCATATATTTGATTTTTTTGTTTTTTTACGGCATATCAACCACAAAGGGTTATTTAATGCCGGTATATCTAATATATATGTAAAAACAGAATTTGGCATTAAATAACCAACAATGGTTGATATGCCATAAAACCCAACCAAACCGAATTTTATATATTTCATATTTATGTAAAAACAGAATTTGGCATTAAATAACCAACAATGGTTGATATGCCATAAAACCCAACCAAACCGAATTCTATATATTTCATATTTATGTATAAAGAGGATTTGACATTAAATAACCTACAATGGTTGATATGCCATAAAACTGAACCAAACCAAAATCTATATATTTCATATTTATGTATAAAGAGGATTTGACATTAAATAACCTACAATGGTTGATATGCCAGATTAAATTAAAGCAAAGAAAGCAAAGAAAAAGAACTAAAACGAGGAAATCATAATCTCATAGCTTGCCTTTGGTTTTTAATTGGAACTATATTCCCTATGAATAAAGTCAAACATTAAAAATAATAATAAATGAATAATAAAAGTATAATAAAATCAAAATCGTTTCGAGGCGGGAGAGTAGTTTCCGCCATTAGATATACAATATATATAAGCCTCGTTAGAATGATTCATACGAACATAGAGAATAAACAGAAAATCATGAAATAAGCAAATCAAATAAATCAGTCGAGAAAAAGAAAGTAGAGAAAGATGCATGACTTAAGAGGAAACGTGATTCACTGGGAATTGTGCAAACTAGCGGAATTTAAACATGCGAAGTCATCGAATATGTGCAAGTAACTGATAATAGAAGAAAAAAATCTTCTGTTACTTTTCACATATTTTTATCAATTTATTTTACGACATTGTTTACATTAAAAGGGTTGTTGTCGGCTTTTTAAAAACCCACTGACAACCGTATGAAGGAGTGTCAAATGTACCCCCACAGCAAGATATGTAGGCTGAAAACCACATTCTTTATCTATTAAAGGACAGCGTGGCAGAACGGTTATCGACATAGAAACTGAACTCGCCTGGTTCAAATTATGGATGAACATTAGAAAGAATATGATTCTTTAATTGTGATAGTTTCATTGACGTACACTCTACCACAGAATCTCGCTTTTTACCTATCCACACAATCAACGGGCTTACAATGTATCGCCTGTAGAGCTTTAAGATCCCACCACCAAAAAAAGGAGAGTCCTATGCATAACACCAAACCACACATGAAGGTGAAGTTCCATTCTGAAGGAGGTCTGAGGAGCGCGGAGTACACTTATATTGCTTTTACTCCCAATTTCATTATGACTCAGAGTGTAATACCAGTTAGGATCCCATCGATTGTTCTAATAGATCTATTTCAGAATTATTACTTTTCGATAGAATACTTCATTCCATATAACTGTAAATTATTTGTATTAAGAATATTTACTTAAATGGCCCATTCGGCTGAAGCTGTAGAAAACACTGACTGCATCTTTGCAGAGGGATGCGACTCCCCCAACAGGTGTCCTGGGTGTGACACTAAATAATCTAATTGTGAGGCTTCAGTAATGCTGGAGTTTTGGGGAATCCAGAGTACTCCTTTACTGTCATCGCTCCCAGGCCCACACTGGTCCGGAGTGGTAACACCTGGTAGGGTCCTTTCTATGGGTTAAATAGAAGTAAACAGTGTACTTATGCTAAACAGTCTAGTTTGAAATAGAAATGTTTTGACATTTAAACTGTGTACTTATGTTAAACTGAATTGTTTGAAATAGAAATGTTTTGACATTTAAACTGTGTAGTTATGCTAAACAGAATTGCTTGAAATAAACGATTTTGACGTTCAAACTGTGTACTTATACTGAAATGAATTGTTTGAAATAGAAATATTTTTTTAATTCAAACTATATTCTTACGCTAAACTGAATTGTTTGAAAATCGGTCAAATGGAACTAAATTGCGTATTTACGTTAAACTGATTTTTTTAAAAAATAGAACTGTTTATATGTATAAAAATTGATTTGGCATAAAATAACATACAATGGTTGATATGCCATTAAACCAAACCAAAACAGACAAAATTTGCTAAAAGCTGTATTTGCTAACTTGGGATGGTTTTTGGCCGCTTGAAACAATATAAACACATGAAAACAAATGACTATTATTAGATAGAAATAGTTACATGAAACAAATAATTATTAGTAATAGATATGACAAGTTGAACCAGACATCTGTGTGCAGATTAGTTGTATTAGATAGGAATACTTGATATCATATCACTGTAAATTACTTATATTAGGTATCGTTACTTGAAGCTAAAATTGTTTACTCAGAAATATAATCAGGTACCTGAAAGCATGTAATTGTATATACATTGATACTTGATACCGTCTGTCTATGTGTTAACCTTTGGTATCAGGAATATCTCCGTGAAGATATTATTGTTTACTAAGGATTATCATTGGTCATTTGAAACCCTATACCTGTGTTCAAATAAATCATCATCATCATGTCGTGTCGCTAGCATGGATATCCCTGACCCTCTTCTCCCTATTGTTCATCGCATCCAGCAGGTTCTCAGGACTACATCCCGTATCCTCACATAGCTTTTGTATGTATGCTGGTCGTCCTGTTTTTGCTGGGACATATGTAGGGGTCCATAGGAGTACATCACTTATGAGCTCGTTCCCGCTTCTCCAGCAGTGTCCTGCATGTCTGGTTCGTCTAACTTGGATAGTTTTCGTGATGGGTGGCAGAAAGCCATCTAACTGTGTGTAAATCCTTTATATTAGATAGGAATACTTGATATTATGTAAATATGTGAAAAAACTTTTTAACCAACAACTATATAAAAATGTAAACACAAATGTACAATAGACGTAATTCCCAAGCAATCAAGGTATCAAATAAGCCACGACGGGTCGAAATGCCATAAAACTCAATCATCCAATGGTTTCTGCCAAATTTTTCTCTCTCTCTCTTTCTCAGACACACACACACACAAAGACACACACACACACACACATACACACATATATATATATATATATATAAAGTGCGTTTCAAAAAATTTAAATTAAGATTTAACGGGTGTTTTAGAAAAATAGACATCATTTTACAATCAAATAACTCGACCAATTCTCTTTCAAATAATCTCAAATTATAACAACATATACAGCTACACTATAAGGTTCTCTTTTTATGTTTAAACCGAATTTCTTTTTTCAATGAAGTTTATTTCTATACCTGAAAAGAAAGTTGTGACTTGTTTCAAAACTGTCACAATTTAATGTCATTTGAACGAGAATCGGTCAAGTTATTAGATTACGAAATTTTTCTGAAACGCCAACATATATATATATATATATATATATAGGGTGCGAAAGCAAAATTAGGAATGTTGTAGTATAATAATAAACGACTCTGCCATAAAACAAGATTAATTTCAATTTGAAAAAAAATGAACAACAAAATAAGAAAATCGACACAAAACAGTAAACTTACTCAACATGGCCGCATTTGTTTTCAGTTGTATCAACACACCTTCGAAACGATTCGCATGACTTCAAAATATATTCTACAGACATTTTATTCCATTCCTCCTCAATAGCAGTCTTTAGATAATAAGATGCATTTGTTTTGTTTTTTAAAACGCCCCATAGAGTAATCAAGGGGGTTAAGGTCTGGGCTTGATGGAGGCCATAAAGAAACTCCAATTATTTCGGAAATTCTTTTTGGCTTGGTTTGGACGTTAAGGAAATAATAGATTCTTTGTTGTTTCTTTTCTTTCTCGCTCATATTGGGCTGAATTTTAGGTGCTTGGATAATTGAGCTAATCATGAAAATTTAGATTCAGCACATTTTTTCAAAAATTGTACAGATCAAAACAATAAACGTTTTAAAGATTATTCCGTCTTTTGCATCTGTACCCTATACATATGTGTGTGTGTGTGTGCCTGTGCGTATGTGTATGCGTATATATATATATATATATATTGTTGAAAACAACAAACGCTGATTCACTAATTAAACGGCCAACATTTTCTTGTCATAGAAATTTTCCCTGGAATTTTGTATTTTGCATTTTTAAACATCCATCGCTGATTTAACATCACTAATGTCATCCCTCAATGTCCCGATGATGGTTCACTAGAACCGAAACGCTATAATGTCGACTTTGCTTCTCAATAAATGTCTCCTACTTGGATTAACTTGTTATCAATTTTTCTTCATATATATATATATATATATATAATGAACGTGAGTGTGTTAGATGCATGCACATATTCACAGAAGTATGTTCACAATGCACTCTTAAAAAATAGTGACATATTATGCAACGGGAAGAAAATTTGGCACAAAACTTAATAAAGTTTATCCAGAACAACAGATTCTGGTTACCTTCGCCACGTCATCGACCCCCACTGTTAATGAGAAAATAGCAAGTGGTCGGTTCGGCTTACACCTGTAAAGACCTGAAAGAGTCAACTCCCTCAGACTGAATTGGTAAAATAAGTCGCCACTCGCTTCCAGGAGCAAACCATGAAATTGAACAAATTCATCTCCAAGACAACCCACGAAATTATACATCTACGAAACACCCTTCAACAATTAGGAATTTTTGTAGCACACCTACATTATTGTCAAAGAAATCTACGACATCCCTCGAGATTTTCCAACTTTGTTAACCGGACTCATGTGCCCATCATGTCTTGCTCGTCTCACTTTCTAGTTTGCCAGATGGAGAGTAAGTAGCCGTTCAGCTGCTTTTTTTGTGGGGTGCTGCTTTCAGGATTTGGTCAAAACAGTGCGCAGTGTGTATTTACCAAAACCTCCTTACCAAGTCGGCTGGGGCTGTAGAATACGCTGACTGCATCTCTGCAGAGGGGTAAGACCCCGCCAGTGAGTGTCCTGGATATGATACTAAACAATCTGATGGTGAGGTTCCAGTGATGCTGGGGCTTTGGGGAATGCGGAGGTCCCCTTCATTGCCATTGCTCCCAGGTCAACTCTGGTCCGGGGTGGTAACACCTGATAGGGCGCTATGTATGGGTTAAATTCAATTAACAGCATACTCATGCAAAATAGAATTGTTTCACGAAACTGAATAGCTTGAAATAGAAATGTTTTTTCACAATTAAACCGTACTTACATTTAAACTGCGTGCTTATGCTAAACTGAATTATTTGAAATGGAACTGTTTTTGACTTTGAAACTGTACTTACACTAAACTGAATTGTTTAATATAGAACTGTTTTGACATTTAACTCTGTGTAAACAAAATCTGTACTTATACTAAACTGAATTAACTGAATTAGAACTACTTGACTAAACTGAATAGCTTGAAATACAAATGTTTTTCACTATGAAACTGTACTTACATTTAAACTGCGTGCGTACGCTCAACTGAATTCTTCGAAATAGAACTGATTATTTACATTAAAATGGATTTAGCATTAATTAACCTCCAAAGGTTGATATGCCATAAAATCCACCAACCAAACAACCAACCAAACCAAACCCTCCGCCTGGGCCAGATGTGTCACATGGGGAATTTTTTATGCGCAGTTTAACAGGTTTGGATTCAGCGTTTTCCTTCAGGACTGGCTGCCTAATTAAGACCGAAGAATCTTGTCTGTCTTGCAATTATCCATAGCTTGAGAGAGAATAAGAGGATTCATACCTTTCCCAAAGGTATTTCTTCCTTGTGAAATGCAATCAGCTTCGTCTTGCGTTTGAACTCATATCACTGTTTCCTATGACGTTAATCATTACACCACGAGCACGCGGTAACGTTTCTTCGTTCTTAATCGAACGGTTGCAACCATACAGTAGTAATGGCAGTGTTACGGCTGAGAAAATTTTCCGTTGTATTTTATCAGAGAAATCACATTTTCAAATGATCGATAACCTGTCAATAGCAGTTCATGGAATATGTTAAAATCACTTTAAGTAGATGAGATATTGCTACCTAAGTATATAGACTAGCCTAATCATTTCAAAGATTGTTATTTAATGAGTAGATGGCATCGTCTTGATTAAAACTTATAGATTTTACTTTATCTTGATTTATGTAGAGTCTAATTATGGTACTTGCTATCTGCCTCTTATGCAGTTGAGATTTGGCTTAGGGAGATGCTATTGTAAAAAGCATTTAGTCACCTGTGTATTCTGTTTCTCTAATAGTTTGTGTGTGATATTGTTTGTTTTTTCATTTAGACCATTTCCTTTCATAAGATCTATTGGCGTTTGTGGTGCATAATATTGGTAGATTAGTCATAGAGAAATTACTAATGTATCTACTTGTAAGATTCAAACGCTAGTTTCAAAGAATGTCTTAAAAGCAACGAGGATCCTCAGTTACTTAAATCTTAATTAAAATGTCAATATCTTCTATGGTGGGATAGCATATCTCTTGCAAACAAGAGATATGAAAACTGCGGGAATGAAGATAAAATTTCACTCTGCTATTTACATAAAAGAAAGCCTTAAGCCAAATACGTTTTATTTATTGGATTTATTTACTTGTTCAGATGAATTTATTTCCCCTGCAAGCAGTTTTTATAGTTGTGTGCTGCTGCACAAAAGAAATGGTGACTTAGCTAGAAACGTAAAGAAAAAAAAAAAAAGAAATCATCGTGAGGATTTTTAAATATATTATGAATGCTCCAGAGGCGATAAAGTTTTTTTTTTTCATCTTTTGTATACTATGATCCTCTGGTCTCTTTTTTACCCAGTCAGCTGGAGCTGCAGAATACACCGACTGCTTCTCTGTAGTAAGGTAAGACCCCCTCCCAACGAGTGCCCTGGATATTTCACTAAACAATCTGATGCTGAGGTTCCAATAATGCTGGAGCTTTGGAGCATGCGTAGTACCCCTTCATTGGCATAACTCCCAAGTTCACTATGGCCCGGTGTGGTAGCACCTGATAGGGTCCTTTCTATGTGTCAAATAGAACTAAACTGCGTACTTATGCTAAGTTGAATTACTTGAAATAGAACTATTTTGATATTTAAACTGCGTACTTATGCTAAACTGAATTGTTTGAATTAGAACTGTTTGACTAAACTGAATTACTTGAAATAGAAATGGTTTTGACAATCAAATTGTGTTCTTGTGTTTAAACTGCGTAAACTGAATTGTTTGAAATGAAACTGGTTTTGAATGCTAAACATAATTGTTCAAAATAGAACTGTTTATTTGTATAAAGATTGATTTGATATTAAATAACCAACAAAGATTGATTTGTCATAAAACCCAAACAACCAAACAATCTGGCTTTCTGTTCTCTTTCTGCTTTTGTCTCTCGTTCTCAATTTCTCCCCATCTCTCTCTCTCACTTTCTCTCTCTCTCTCTCTCTGTTTATTTATATGTGTGTGTGTGTGTGTGTGTGTGTGTGAGTGTGTAAATGCACTGAATATATTTTTGTAAAGGCATTAATAGATACCGCCCTGTCAGCAGTTCAGAGAGTATTCCCACCAGATCTGTAAAAAAAAAAACCCTCCGCTGGAAAAGGAAAGTTCTAGGTATGACAGTAAACATTTTCTGGTGGTAAATATCTAGTCATACAGAAGGGGGGAGTGTGAAGTATTACTTTTTCTCTTTTATTGAACAGGATGTCTTTAACTAACATTCAGCTTTTCTCTCTTTCATTCGTTGGACAGCTTGTCTTCTTCTAAAATTTGACCTTTCACTCTTTATTTCATTGGACATCTTGACTTCCTTTAACGTTTGACAAATCACTTTTTCTTTCGTTGGACATCTTGTCTTCCTCTAATTTTTTACCTTTCTCTCTTTCTTTCGTTGGACATCTTGTCTTCCACTAACATTTGACCTTTCACTCTTTCTTTCGTTGGACATCTTTTCTTCCTCAAAATTTGACCTTTCACTCTTTTTTTCGTGTGACATCTTGTCTTCCTCTAAGATTTGACCTTTCACTCTTTCTTTCGTTGGACATCTTGTCTTCCTCTAATATTTGACCTTTCTCTCTTTCTTTCGATGGACATCTTGTCTTCCTCTTATATTTGACCTTTCACACTTTCTTTCGTTGGACATCTTGTCTTCCTTTAAAATTTGACCTTTCACTCTTTCTTTCGTTGGACATCTAGTCTTCCTCTAATATTTGACCTTTCACTCTTTCTTTCATGGAACATCTTGACTTCATTTAACATTTGACCTTTCACTCTTTTGTTGGACTTCTTATTTTCCTCTAACATTTGACCTTTCACTCTTTCTTTCGTTGAACATCTTGTCTTGCTCAAACATTTGACCTTTCACTTTTACGTTGGTTGGACATTTCGTCTTCCACCAGCATTTGACCTTTCACTCTTTCTTTTGTTGGACATCTTGTCTTCCACCAGCATTTGACCTTTCATTCTTTCTTTCGTTGAACATCTTGTCTTCCTCTAAAATTTGACCTTTCACTCTTTTTTTTCGTTGGACATCTTGTCTTCCACCAGCATTTGACCTTTCATTCTTTCTTTCATTGGACATCTTGTCCTTCTCTAACATTTGGCCCTTCTCTCTTTCTTTCGTTGGACATCTTGTCTTCCTCAAAAATTTGATCTTTCACTCTCTCTTTCGTTGGACATCTTGTCTTCATTTAACGTTCGGCCATTCCTTTGTGGAATCATCTTTCCTCTCTTCCTTCCATATTTGGGATTTATGAATCTTTTGTTTCTCAGACCTTTTCTAAAAATTTGGTGCCGTTGTGAAGCTATGTTTTTATTGCTGCATCTGTGCCAATCTCCCTAATTGCATATATCTTTTCTTTTAAATGTGTATCTTTGGAAATAGTTTAAAAAAAGTTTCTAATGGACCACTAATATCTCCTGTCCCTTCGGTATTTTCAGGAACCCTAAATACCAATTTCGGTAGAAGCTAAGAAGAAATTTAAAACTCTATTAAATTTCAACTTTTTGTAGTCTTCAAAACTATATATAATTAGTATAGTATTAATAAATTGCGCAATATATTTTGGTATTGTTTTCATAATATTTATTCTAAAAACAATGCTTAACCTTAAAGTGTTTTACATTTAATAGTAAGTCTTTTTTAAAAGCTAAATTAAATCTGGCATTCTTATACAAGGAAATGGAAAAGTAACTCCTTCTGAATGCCGAAAGGTACTTCTCATACTGTGATATGAAGTGTGGCTCGTTATCTGAACTTCGGAGAATATTGAACATTTGACTTTTGTGTAAGATGGTGCTTCTCCAAATTTTACTATTGTCGTTTATGACAATGCCCACTTCCTAAAGAGATAGATAAGTCATCATAATACGTATGAGTGACCAGCGAGAAGGCCCAACTTAAAACCTAATGACTTTTTTCTTTGGGGTTTATTAAAAGAGCAAGTTTATTCTATAACACTGAATATTTTGGAAGGACTTGAAGGGTGAATACGGGAAGTTTTGTATTCTATCCAACAAGAATTCCTGAAAAAATCAATTTATGCGGTTCCTTGGCTGTTTGAAAAGTTGGTGACGAATACTGGTGTTTATTGACTTATAAATAAAACCTAATGCTATACGCTTATCTTATATACATTTCTTGTAAAAAAATATTGTTATGAAATAAATTAAAAGAATTTAAAAGTAGGAGTTACTTTACAATCACCCAACAGATGTATCTTTTTCTCTCGGACAGTCATCGTCTTCTCGCCACCATCTTACTATCGTGACCCCAACGTTTTTCTATCTCTTCTTCGCTGTTCGACATTCTTTATTGAGATGAATAAGACAAAATCTTTTTTGCGCATATTATTTAGTCCCTTCATAAAATTCTCACCAATCTGTACGCTAATCGTAAGTCCCTTCACTATAGATGAAAGTTCCATCCTTTTACTTCGACTGTTTCGGCTAATTAGAGTTTAAATTTAACCTCGAGAGTTTTAGTCGCTTGACTATAACACCTCTAATGAAAGCTGTCAAATGGCCTTAAAGTTTAATTAAACCTATTTAACGCCAACGGTTAAAATCTTTTAAAATCATCTACTCTTCTTTTCAAATAATACATTGTTCAGTCGGCTGAGGATGTAGAATACACTGACTGCACCTCTGCAGAGGGGTAAGACCCCGCGCCGAATTAATTTCCTGGATATGACACTAAACAATCTGATAGTGAGATTCCTGTGATACTGGAGATTTGGGAAATGCGGAGTACCCCTTCATTGCCATTGCTCCCTGGTCCACCTTGGTCCGGAACGGTAGCACCTGATAGGGCCCAATCTATGGGTTAAATAGAACTGTATAATTATGCTAAACTGAATTGTTTGAAATAGAACTGTTTGACTAAACTGAATAGCTTGAAATAGAAATGTTTTTGACATTGAAACTGTATTTACACAAAACTGATTAGTTTTGTATTGAACTGTTTTGACATTAAACTGTGTGTAAACAAAACCTGGATTAGAACTGTTTGACTAAACTGAATAGCTTGAAATATAAACATTCTTGACAATTAAACTGTGTACTCATGCTAAACTGAATTGTTTGAAAAAGAACAGACTATTTGCATAGAATAGATTTGGCGTTAGATAACCAACAAAGGTTGATAAGCCATAAAACCCAACCAATCAAATAATAGACACAGTTATTCAATTGTTTAACAACAGTTAGATTATGATAATTTTTATGATTATTGTTTCAACATATAGTAATACTCATTAATTCAACCCTTTTTAATATTCAGCAAACAACATCTTTTTTGACTGTCTGCTTCTCATGATATAACACAATAAGACTTAGAGTTATAAACGTATATTTTCTGTTGTTTCTAAAAAACACAGCATAATTTTGGTCTATTCCATTTTGCAAATATTACATTATTTTTTTTAAGGGGGATTTGATTTGCAGTATACATATAACACAAAAGTGAGATCTGTCAAGTTTGCTAAACCGGATCTTTATCTCCTCTTATGAATGTATAAAATAGAAATTTGGCAGAAATTCAATAACTAGAAAATAATTTATCACGATTTTTTATACATTCTGGTCACAGAAAAAAACAACATTGTTTAAACAACAATAACAAAAAAAAAAAAAAAAATAACCATCGTGTTCTGGTATTAGAATATGCAGTACGAGCAATAGCTACCATAGGGCCATGAAAGAAAAACGTTTATTAACTTGTTAATTATGTAATTCTGTATTATGCTTATGTTTATTTGTGTAATAAAAGCTGTAATTGCAAAAAACTTTGGTCAATTAAGAATTACTTCTTGGTTACCTTCTACGAAGCTTCACTCAAATATAATTCAATAAAAACCCATAGTTCAAATTTATGCTCTTCACTCAGCAATATGTAAATAGTAGCCTAGACGGTGTTCTTTAGTCTTGATAGAGCAACCAGAAGGAAAACATTTGAATTCAAGCAGCTTTACTCCACTTAAAAATTGAACTTAAGTCACATTCTCTAATAGGCTTTCAATTCAATTTGCCAGAGACAAAGATGATATGAAGAGAAGGTGACAAGTTCTCTCAAACGGAAGAAGTCAGAGACGTTTTCCTAAAATAATACCTCTCACTTAATTAATGTGTTTCAGCTTTCCTCTTGACCGGTATTAAATTAGAAAAACGCGGCATTGTGTATTTGAGTCGATGAAGGAAAGATCTGTGTGTCCCATAAACCGTTATCCACGATAAATGAAATTTAAGGTCCTTGATTATTCTCTATCGTTTACTAATAGACAAACTGATTGACCATTTTCAAACGTCTCCTATTCTCGCGGGACAGTTTCTCGCACACACACACACACACACACACACACACACACACACACACACACACACACACACACACACATATATATATATATATATATATATTAATAACATTCAACTGAAAAGGTCCATTAGAAATTTATTTGAAAAAAAATTTTCCGTAAATACCGGGAATACAATTTACCTAAATTTTGACGTTTAAGTAATAATAAATCAATATATATATATATATATATATATATATATATATATACGCGCACATATATATATATATATATATATATATATTTAGGCAGTATTTATTCGTTAATGCAAATTTCATTAAACATAATAGACATTTTATGTCTACATATTTTCTTTTTTATCCGTTCGAATTCCCGTAAAAAGGAAATTTTATTGTTTTTGTTTAGTTCATGAGTAAAGTTAAGGACTGAATTGTTATGGAAGGTGTCTTGTAGTATATTGATTTCGTTAATATTATTAGTAAGAATAAGGATGTCATCAACATATTTTAGGTATATTGGAGTTTTTTTATGCTATTGGACATGGAGAAATTACTGAAAATCGGGCCCAGGACAGACCCCATAGATACGCCATCTGTCTGAACGTAAATATTTCCAAGATGGAAATATATATATATATATATATATATATATATATATATATATCAGAAAAAAAAGGAGACATGTTATACTAACGAAATATATTAATCCAATATATTATCAATAAATATTTGGTCCATTATTATCCACTCTTGTAACAATTTTTTAAAATTTATAAACAAACTTCACTTCAGAATATTTAAAAATTAATTTCCCATACATTTTCCAATACTCAATTCTGAGAATCTAATTTTATTGTCTTAATTCAGTTTTTTTCTGTAATATATCTTTAATCAATTATTTAATTTTTTTCCTGGAAAAGTTCGTAAACATAATTACGATAATTACGACGTTACAAAATCGCTAGATATAACTTTATTTTAATTCTAAAAGTCATCAGATGTCATGTAACTTTATATCAATCGAGTTAATCAGATAATATCACAATATATAGCCTAATAGTATATTTGAGGTCGGTCTATTATATATATATATTTCAAAATGAATAGGTCCACTATGAGATTTGCATTCTTTTAAGAAAGTTTTGCTTTCGTGCTTACATACGTTTATGTTTCCAGCTTGTTGCTTTCGTCGGACAACATATGTGGCGTAAGGCCATATGAATAGGGCACCCAATGACAATCGAACTAAAGAACCAGCACGAGTAAGTTCGAGTCTCACTGGGTGCCCTATTCATATGGCTTTGTGTCACATATGTTCTTTGACGAAAGCAACAAGCTAGAAACATACACGTATTAAAGAATAAGATATATAATTCTTTAAAAAACACAAAGCTCTTTATGGATATATTCCTTTTGAAATATCAAGTTTTTTCCCTTTTCGGACCAACAACAACAAAAAATGTCATACACACACACACACACACATACACACACACTCACACACAAATATATATATATATATATATATAGGGTGGAACGATAAAATTGCTGCTCTAGAAAAAAACATGATTCCATTTCCGTTAAACGAAAACCAGTTTTCTTTTTTGTTGCAGACCATCTCAAGAGCGATGGGAGCCTTCTATCACGTCTGAAAGTGACACAATGTTCAACGAGCGAGGTCGGAGATGCGCCGCTGTACAATTCATGCTCTCTACCGATCCAAGTTATGATAACAGAACCATTGCCAGCACCCTCAAAATGCAAATCTGGACTGCCACGAAAAACAGGGACGTGCCCAGAGTAATGAAAACAAAGTTTCCGGCTACGGTTATGGTCTTTGGTGTGGTTTCAAGTGAGGGCCACATCTTGCTACCTCACATCTTCGAAGTTGGCTTGAAAGTCAACACCAAAGTGTACCTGGATGTGCCGAAGGGTGTGGTGATCCTCTGGTGCAATCAGGTGGCCGGTGGCAGACCCTGGGTGTAGCAGCAGGACTCGGCGCTGGCCCACAAGTCCAAAGAGACCCAGGCTTGGCTTCAGAAGGAGTGCTACGACTTTGTACCCATCTCTCACTGACCTCCCTCCTCCCCCGACCTGAACCCGCTGGACTACTTCGTTTGGTCATACGTCGAGAACATCCCCAACATGACCTCCCACAACACCAAAGCCAACCTGATCGCTGCCATCCGCCGAGCATTCGCCGAGCTCCCGCCGGCGCTTGTGGAAAAGGCATGCTCCCACTTGCGGATCCTTATCGAGGCGGTGATTGAGGCTGAAGGCGGCTACATTGAATAGATGTCAGCTCTTCAACAAAGTCAAGTTACCTGAATTGATTTATTCAGTAAAAGTTTAAAAATAAAGCTGTAGTGTTGTTTTCTCAAGGACGACAATTTTATCGTTTCACCCTGTATATATACGTATAAGAAGCACTCCTGAAGTAGCAAAACCATTAAAATTGTTCTAAAAAATGTTACATATTTTGTGACCTTCATTATTTGAACATTTAGGATTTTGGGTTAAGACTTTGTTTAACTTATTTCTTCTTCTTATAAAATCCTGAGGTGAATCATGTTTACCCTCACGTTCCTTAGTTTTGGAATATAATACAAACCGACAAATGCTTTCAGAATTATTAGAAAGAATTTTCTAAAAATTCTATCCTTTTAAATTTCAGAATTTCATCTTTCCAGGCCATTTTCTTTTCATCGTTACAATTTTGTTTTCTTTCTTTCTTTCTTTCTTTCTTTCTTTCTTTCTTTCTTTCTTTCTTTCTTTCTAGTAGTCCCTACACCATTCCTCAATTCTTTTCTTTTTTCTTTTTGTGCAATTTTTTTCTTTAATTGTATTCTTTTCAATAATTTTCTTTCTTTCTTTCTTTCTTTCTTTCTTCGTTTTGTAATTCTTTTCATTAATTCTTTCTTTCGTTTTTTTTAAATCTTTTTTTTTTTACTTTATTCTTTGAAATAATTAGGCTTTCTTTCTTTCTTTCTTTCTTTCTTTCTTTCTTTCTCTTCACACCAAATTTCCCTTTCTATTATGCTGAGAATAATTTTCTTCCTGCTCATATTTCCCTTTCAGTCTTTTTTTTCTTTATTATTTAATTTTTCAGAAACATTCTTTTAGAATTCCTGCGGCACTTGCAACATTTCCCGGTTTCCTACCTAGCCCTGGTGGGAAGAAATTTAGCAAAAATGTAAGTTTAAAAATCCGTCTTCTTTATTTGCATTTTTTTTATATCGGCAAACGCTTCAAGCCAGATGAAAAGACTTGCGCGCACACGACACCGGAAAATCAAACTAAAACGTGAATAATCACCCTAGGCAAATTCTCCTGACAAATACTTAGATCGTCTTGTTTTTCTTACTGTGCACTCGCCCGAAAACTTTGAACCCAGTCAACTGCCATCCAAAAAGATAGCGTTGTAGTAAATCCTTCACGTGAAGATCAATACATATCTTGTTTTAACACATCGTTTGCTGTGTTGGTGAGGTTTGTTATTACAAAGTGATAAAATAAAAATATGCACATATTGTTGAAGAATCAATTGCGTGAAAAATTGATTTGGTCCCGTGTTTAAAATATCGAATTGGAGATTGAGTGGACTGAGATAACTGAGTAGATACTCGGTAATTTCTTTCATCAGATATTCAGGAAAAGATAACTCTCCTGTAATTGATGAAAATGAACAACATAAACAAGAAGAAAGGCTTACGTTGATAAAACAAAAAGATATTGATGTAGAAGTGTGCTAGCATCTGGTAAAACATCCTGTAGTGATAGTTGACAGGAAAAATTCTTTTTAACCAAATAATAATTTTAATCATATTATTTTTATTATTTACTCCTATAGAGTTTTTCACATCAGTATTAGCTGATGGTTTTCACAGGAGTTTGAGTGACAGAAAGTCTCCTCAAGTCTCCAGGACTCGTCTCAGTATTCTGGCCGTCCTCAGCAATGCTGTCGTTTGGATAGTCTCTAACCGTCCGCCAACTTCCAAGTCCTCCAGGCCCTTTAATAATCCTTTAGTTACTGTGCCTAACGCACCAATCACAATTGGCACAAACGTTACTTTCATGTTCCACAGTTTTTTAAAATTCTCTAGCAAGGTCAAGGTACTTATCCTTCTTTTCACTTTCCTTCAGATTTAATCAGTGGTCCGCCGGGACAGCAAAGTCAACAATTTTGCTGATTCTTTTTCTTTTGTTGATTATTATGAG
This sequence comes from Sepioteuthis lessoniana, assembly GCA_963585895.1. Lineage (NCBI taxonomy): Eukaryota > Metazoa > Mollusca > Cephalopoda > Myopsida > Loliginidae > Sepioteuthis > Sepioteuthis lessoniana. The sequence goes on along the minus strand of OY757911.1, from coordinate 50,034,645 downwards.
GTCTGGTCTTCTGGCCGGGATAGGTGATCCGTTTGTATGTTAAAGTCCCTTGGACAGGCACCGGGTTGTGCATATACCATTTGTTTGTATGGTCGAATTGAAATTTCCAGCACATTATTATGATTATTATTTTCATAACTACCTTAAAGCGAAAAAATATAAGACGTAGCAGAATAGGAAGTAGAGGTCATGTGGTGAAAGAGACGAAACGATTAATCACATTATTAACGAAATCTGTAAACTAGCACAAAAAGAGTACAAGATTAGACTTGAATTGGCGGAGAAGGTGATCCACTGAGAATTGTGCAAGAAATTCAAATTTGGCCATACAACCAAATGGCATATGTAACCAGAAACTGTCTTGAAGAATGAGACACACACAATTCTCTAGGATTTTGAGATACAAACAAATTACATAATCCCAGCCAGAAGCCAGACTTAATAATAGTTAACAAAAAAGAGGGAACATGCCAAATAGTGAACTTTGCCATCCCAGCGGATCAGTGAGTGAAAATCAAAGAAAACGAAAAGAGAAACAAGTACTTAGACCTTGAATTAAAGCTAAAATGTTATAGACCCAGAGTGTGACGGTGATACCAGTTATAATTGGTGCGCTCGGAATGGTCCCAAAAGGCTTGGTACCGGGTCTGAAAGAGGTTGAAATCGGAGGACGAATCGAGACCATCTCATCTACAGCATTGTTGCGATCGACCAGAATACAGAAAAGAATCCAGGAGACTTGAGGAGGCTTGCTGTTACTTGGACTCCAGTAAAAGAACATCAGTCAACACTAGTGTAAAAATCCCACAAGGAGTAATACAATAATAATAATAATAAGTCAACAGATAATTCTTAACAGATACTGAAAAAGATAATATCAAAGAACAACTAATCGCTGATATCCAACGAAATGAATCTGTAGCACTTGAAATGAACGTAAAACAAAATAACGTAATGCTGTTATATAATTGCAGTAGGATTTTTTTATATTATCATTTTTCGTTGGTTATATCTTATCTTTCGGTTTAGTTAGGATAGAACTTTTCGGCTTAGTGCACGGGCACGGGCACACATTGATCGCGGGGAGGATGTGACAATAATAGATGTCATAATAAAAACCCCGGACAGGAAATAGAACTGGGGATGTGAATGACGCCATGCCCGGAAGCGATGGGCTGGGATTCTTGGGTATTTTGAAAAAAGCAGTTAGTTGAGATTTGAGACTGGGCGAAGCGAGTTGGGATTCGAATCTGGGTGAGGCCAGTCCAGTTGTTTGCTGCGGGGTGCGTGCGCGTTTGTTGGGTCAGTGAGTTGAGAGCTGACGTTGGACGAAGAGTCAGCATAGTAAAAATTGTGTCCCTTTCTCCTCGTGTCGAAAACCTAAAAGTCAAGAAGGTAATAAAAGTTTCGTATGTGAACCAAGAGAGTCGTCAATGTTTCGTTTTTTTCGGATTCCTATGCGTATGCACAGTTTATGCCTATGTAATGTTACAATGCATATGAAGTTGGCAAACTATACCATAAAGGATCTTCTACAAGACTTTAAACCAAATCTCACGCTTTTAAATAAAATAATATACGCAACTGCTACAATAATTAACGCAAGAGCCATAACACATAAAAAAAATAGCTCTAAGAAAGCCAAATGTAATGTAAGGATACAAAAAGTAATAGACGGAAACAGAGGAAAAATATCCTTACATGATGAAATGGGAAAAGGTGTCTAAGTGAAAACTAAGAAAGTGAGTGAATTAAAAAAATGAGAAAACAGGAATGGAAAAGACCCGATAATAAAAGAAAAGCTAGAGCGAAAATTTAACAAAATGCCCTGCCTATCAGAAAATATAAAAAACAAACAATATTTTTTGACTCAACAAGATGACCCAAAAATTTCTGTCGAGTTATAGAAAAGGAACTTTGAAGAATTGAATTAATTTTGGAGTGTTATTTTTAGCTATAAGATATCCTATAATAAAATAGCAAGGTGGATAGAAAATATAAAAGACTCTTATAAAGATAATGGACCATAGATATACGAAAATATTACTAAAGAAGAGATTGTAAGTACACTTAAACGTGCACATTAATGAAAGTCCCTGGAATAGATAAAATAACAAACACTTGGCCCAACCACTTATCATGCATGCATCAACTAATGACAAAATAGATTTTAGAAGTCATTAGAAAACTTAAAAATTGTCAGAATAACTTGTAGAAAGAATAACATACGTACAACCAAAAACAAAAGACACAACAAATGCAACCCCCCCCCAAAAAAAAACAAACTACTGACCAATCACATGCCTTTCCACAACATATAAAATGATAACGTCAGTTCAAAAGGAGATGATAGTCAAATTGATCGAATATAAGGATAGCTCCCCTTTAGAACAAAAAGGATGCAAAAAAGAATCATTTAGCTGCAAAAATCAGCTCCTCATAAGCAAGATGAACGTGGCAAATTGCCGATTACACGAGAAAAAAATTAAATATGTGAAGAAAGAAAAAAATTGCTAATCAATTCGACCTCTCACCGAAAGAAATAGACATAAGAAGTAATGAAGAAAGTAGAAAAACGGAATAATCCAAATTAGATTAATTTATTGTGATGTAAAGCCAATGTTAAACGTTTCGATTTTAATAACCTTCATCAGGACTTTGATATCATAAGAATTGTTCACAGTGATGGATGCTTATCAAGATAACAGGAGCAAACAAAATGTATACAACGAATAGATACAAACGTGTATATAGCGTTTTTAATTCAGATATATTAAGTATGTGTTTGGCACATGGAATAGTATTTGAAAATGTTGGATTTTTTAAAAGACAAGAGAAATCCTCCTGTCTTTTGAATAAATATGCAGAGATAGGTAAGTTTTCTTACATACAGGTCTTTTTGAAGTCATCCATGTTAGATGTCGCGTAAGAATGTATTTAGTATTTGTTTTTCCAAAAGGACAATATGGAAGTTAATATAGATTTGAATTCGACATTATGAAGAAAGAAAAACAGAATAATCTAAATTAGACGAATTTATTGTGATGTAAAGCCAACGTTAAATGTTTCAGTTTTAATAACCTTTATCAGGACTATGATATAATGAGAATTGTTCACACAATGATGGATGCTTGTGAAGATAACTGGAGCAAATAAAATGTATTCAACGAAAAAGATACAAACGTGCATATAGCGTTCTTATTAAAAGACGGGTACTTCCTTCCCCTTGATTAAAATTCAGCATCATGAGGTATGGATCAAGGGTAAAGTGGAGCAATCCAGGTAACAGAGTTGCGCCTTCCCCTACAATTCGGCGTAGTAGCTATTGAAAAGGGAACTTTGAGTCAATCTCAACTGCGGTCGCCAACTGATAGATAGATAGGCAAAAGGGGCTATTTATTGTGTTATACTTATTTTTTGCTTGGTTTCACCCCAGTTCCAATCTTGTGATATTGTTGGCCGAAAGTTTCTGGTTAAAAGTCTTTTAGAAAATCTTTTAAATAATCTTTGCTATAGTTTATATGTTATCAGAGAAGTGAAGATAAATCAAATGTTGACGTAGCATATCCGTTTGTTGAATGAACCTTTCTGGTATCCAAGTGTCTTCAACTTATTTTAAAATTGCCCCTGCTATCAGGGCAGCTCCCACGTTCTTCTTCATTTAGGATGAATATGTTAAGCATGGTCGTGGTGTGTTTCAAGTCGGCCATTTGTGTCAGGAAGGCTAAACTATTTCATATTCGTGTGTTTCTATATTTGGCCAACGCATTTGAACAAAACTTTTGTTCTACATCAGTTAATATATATATACGAGATTTCACGGTAGATTTATGGCCCGGTTGGCTGGGACGGTAAAATACACCGGCTGCATCGCTGTAAAGGGGTAAGACTCCTCCAAAGAGTGCCCTGTATATGACATTAAACCATATGAAAAAAAGACTCCAGTAATACTGGAGCTTTGGGGAAAGCGGAGTACCTCTTCATTGCCATCGCTTCCAAATCCACTCTGATCCGGAGTGGTTGCACCTGATAGGGTCCTATCTATGGGTAAAATAAAAGTAAACAGTGTACTTACGCTAAACTGAATTGTTTGAAATAGAACTGTTTTTACATTTAACTATGTGCAAACAAAGAACGGTGTACTTATGCTAAACTGAATTGTTTGAAATAGATTAAATAAAACTGTTTTTATGATTTACTGAGTGTAAACAAAAAAAACTGTACTTATACTAAACTGAATTGTTTAAAATAGAACTGATTGATCATTTAACTATATGTTAATGACTGATGTTTAATCGAATCGTTAGTGATACATGGCAATACTTGGAACCATTTAACTTTGTTGATATGCTAAATTAAATTGTTAGAAATAGAACTGTTTTTAGATTTAACTGTGTAAAAACTGTGCTCGTGCTAAACTGAATTTTTTGAAATTACGTGAAACCATTTAAGTATGTGCAAAATAATGACCTAAAACTAATCTGCAAAATGCGTAAGATGTAACGTTACACCCTCACCCCCCCCACCACATTATCTCTCTTCTAACCATTTCACTACTTAGCCGGCCGGTGATCAACTAGTGGACGAGGGGGTAACGCACATTTCTTTACCACTACACAAGAATACGATCGAGGAGGAAATAGAAGGACATCGAACAAACACGAACAAAGCTTGGGGTTAACCAAGAGCAAAAAGGAGGTATTGCAACACTACATTTCCGTGTGCGGACTATCGCTAGCGTGGGTTACTAGCGAAAATTCCACAAGCACTGGAATGCCGACATCTTTTGACTCAATCTTCTTTGCTGGACCCTAACTTGTCTGCTACTGTCTCCGGAGTCCGGTGTTGACTGCCCCCGTCCGTGGTTCCACGCCAACTCTCTTTTGTCCAGTCGCCCTGCCGTCCAGTCGCCAACTCTCATTCGCGTCCCCGTACCTCTTCCGGATACGGCGAGATTTCAGGTCCAAGAATCCTTTGCATGGTTTCGCGCCAAAACAGACAAAGGAATCGCCTGCCCTGGCGGGAAACCCATATAGTGCTACATGGACATCATATATTAAATATATGTATAAAAAGTATTTGGCATTAAATGACCTACAATGGTTGATGTACCATAAAAAGAAGCCAAACCAATCAGTTGTGCTGATATATGCACGATGAAGATCGCGTGAATGAAACTCCGTTTACCATGGAATATCGTATGGGGTCCCTGGGCAAGCTGTGTTGCCGTTTGCTATCAGACTCCATTCTGGGTTATTCTATTCTTATCCCACTTTCGTTTTGTTGGTTTAACTTCTTGGATAAGAAGGCCGTAAACGAATTATATAAAAGAAGTTAGTGACAGATAAGAGACGAAGACATTTTAATATATTTTTCCTTTATTTCTGGATTCAACAACCACTTAGTGAGTGAGGAAATTCTTCCTGAATACAATTGAAATGGTTGAATCCCCTAGTCAGGGAGCCGAAAATTTGTTTGTCGTTTCTTGGGTATATATGTGTCCTTGGAGTGTATTTAAAGCTTTAACAACATATTCGGTATATAAAACTTTAGTGCGGCGTTAGTCACTTTTGGGAGTTCGTCTGAATCCAGTGTTTTAGTCATGGGTTGGGAGTGAAGGAGAGGGCTACTACCAGTGGAAGGGCTAGCCAACGCGTCGTCCAAAGACGAATACATGACATCCTCCACCCGTAAGCAAGGTTTTATCACTCCGCTGGTCGTTACTGAAAGAGAATGAGATTCTTACTTTTGTTGGGACAGTCCCTTTTCTATGCGCATGCGTCGCCCCTATTCCTGTCAGAGGCCTCAAGAGTTTCTGCATATTTCAATAATTATTTTAATGCAATTCAAATTTTTTTAAAATTCATTTATTCCCTTCAATCGTATATATATATATATATATATATATGCGAGCATCTTTAGTCATTTAAAACAGATAGAAGAGTGCTCTTTTCCCCTAAATAGAGAGTCGAACTTAAATAGAAATAGTTCCCCTTTACATGAAGTTTCAAGCTGTGTGGCACAATACTAATAATATCCAGACAGCTCCATATATCGGGTTACTTTGATTTTATGAGCACCTTGGGTGGTCTAATGGTTATCAAGCAACACTAGCAAACCTTCACGAATGAGTTCGATTTTCATTGGGTGCACCATTCATTCTACCATGAGCCAAACCTAGGCAAACTGCTTTGTAAATGACTCCTTTATCTTTTATCCTGGCTTGCTTACTCACTCCCCTGCAAATCATAACCTCCTTTTAATCAAACTTTTCTTATCATATTTTACATATTAATTACAAATAATAACAAAACACAACATTCTTTTCAAACTTCCGACCATTTTTCTGTTATCCTCTTTCTTTTTCTGTTTCTTCTTTTCGTTCATTCCTTTTCCTTCACTAGCTCAGTCAGTTGTAGTAGAAAACACCGACTACGTCTCTGCAGAGGGATAAGACCCCTATCAGCGAGTGCTCTGGATAAGACACTGAACTGCATCTGATAGTGAGACTTTAGTTTTGAAATTTGGAAAATGTGGAACAACCCTTCATTGCCCTTACTCTCAGAGCTACTCTGACCTGAAACGGTAAAACCTGGAAGGTTCCCCTCAATGGATTAAATCTTTACAATTTTTTATTGAGATTATTGTTAATATCAAACAGTATTATGAGTGTTAGCAAGCAATAATTGAAGCCGGTTAACTGGGCGCAAACAAACAACCTCTAACTCGTTTAAAAATAATTTTCCTACGAACAACTTATTTACAAATCATGTATATTCAAATAGGATTGGCATTAAATAATCCACAAGGAGTGATATGCCCTTAAACACCATTAACTAATATTCCTCCTTACTCTTCATCAACCTTTGACAAAATCGAATTTTAACTTTCGTTTCTTTCTACTTGTTTTTTTTACTCTAATCACGACACAAATAAAGTTGGTAAGAGTGGGTTCTTTAGCTTTGGTTTGGCAACCAATCTAGGAAAAGAAAGAAAAAGTCTGAATTTAAAACATTAGCAGTATTCTACTGAAGATTCTATATCACATAGGTTCATCATTCTTCGGTCATCAGCGCCTCCAAAATATGTAATTAGTCATTTACAAATTATCTACTACTATAAACAAAGCATATCTACAAGGAGAGTAGCAATTCAAATCTTTATCTAAACTGTTGCCCACCGAATAAGCTCCGATGTCAGTCGTGTAAACTAGTATCATTGTGGAACAATGACAAGTTCCGTTGATATGGTAACAAGTTGTGTCATGGATTCTCTTAGTAACGAAGAAATACGAGAATCGTCTGAAAAGTTCGGCTGAACAAGACATTTTCATGGAATGGGACCAAATAAGGTTAATTTTTTAAGATAGTCTTTTCTGCAGTTAACACACTTCTTCAATTGTTGTTAACAGTGCTTGCATCCCATTGGTCAAAAAAGTCCTCTACTGTAGACATGACGTCACCTTATGAACTTTTCAGCTAATGAACTTTTCAACCTACGCTAGTAGGTGCGCCATTTTTCTGTGATCAACTTATTTCAAAAACTTTGCCTAATCCCACACAGAGCTTTACCACAATAATCAAATAATCAAATTAGGTTGTCTAATGGTTCACGTTTTTCAATGAACTGTTTGATTCGCACATGTCGAGATTGACGGGAAAGTTAATCTCATATATTTATATATATATATATATATATATTGTTATGTTGAAGAGAATGCTGATAGTGACTCGTGTGATTTGAACACGGATCTCCAGCCTCAAAACATGAGTGTTGAAATTGATTGTGCTACTGGTGTTTACGTGATTTGAAGTTAGGATATATAATTGGGTCAGACAGTGGTCTATCTGGAAAGAGAGACACATGCATATGCAAAATAGATGAGAAATTTAACATTGCGAGTTAGTATTCTTCAGCATTCCGGACTCAGCATTCGGTGTTGTACGAGAGGGAAGAGATTTTAAGTATCGGCCAAAATTATACCCACATAGAACATTACAAACGTAGCGACGGGAAATAGTTTCGAACATTATAATATATATATATATATATATATATATAGTCATCCACAGACAGACTGTTTCTATCTATCTATTTTATCTTCTTTATAGGAAAATTATTATTCATTTGCTACATATGGCCGTCTACTTGAATAATGGCACTTATTAAAATTTATATATATATATATTTATATATATATATGTATAATCCTTCAAAGATATTCTACTATACTGGCTATGATTTTAAAACCTTATTTAACAAAAATATCTCAATACACTATACTCATTGACACACACACACGTATTAAACCGAATATATATATATATATATATATATATATATATATATATATATATTTATATATACCAGGTGCATACGCTAAGTTTTTGGACTTTTTTCGTATGGGCACTTTTATTAATAGTACACACATAAAAATCTAGTCCCCTTCGAAGTAATTTCCTCCAGCTTCAAAGCACTTGTTGGGCCGTTACAACAACTTCTGAAAGGCCCCATGGAAGTCCTCTTGTGTGAGAATGTCAAAGCCTCTTTCATCTCCTCAGCCTCTGAGCTTAGGGAATAAGCAAAAGTCACAAGGAGCAAGGTCTGGGCTATAGGGAGGCTTAGGAACTGTCTTGATGCCCATCTTGGTCAGATAGTCTGTTACAAGGATTGAGTTGTGGACTGGTGCATTGTCCTGGTGGAAATGCCACTGACCCGATTTGAAGAGCGCTAGTCTCTTCCCTAGGAATCTCTTCCTGAACTACCTTAAAACCTCAACATAGTAACCCTAACCCTAACCCTTTGGCCAATCAACTCTAGTTCATTGGCTTCCTTACTCCTCCCACACCTCCCATCATCCCTCACAGACTCCCTGCCTTCCTTGAATCTCGTATGCCACTCAAAAACTGATGCACGATTCATGCAAGATGGTCCAAAAGCAGTCTGAAGAATTCCATACGTTTCTGTGGCATTTTTTCCAAGTTTCAAACATAATTTTTTTGCATATAGCTCTTCTAAAGTGTCAGATTGCAATTTTGAAATTCACCAGCTGTGACAATCAGGTTTTAGTAGGGTGTATTCCAATTGCTGCTATAGCTGTTCATTTGAACCTGAAATTATAGAAATTAGTCAGTCATCTCATAAGATGTATGGCAATAACATGCTGAATCTTCAAGAGTCTACAACAATTTTAAATGCCCGTACGAAAAAAGTCTGGAAAGTTATCATATGCACCTCTCGCACACACACACACACACACACACACACACACACACACACACACATATATATATATATATATTACCGAGTATATGTATATGTGTGTGATGGAATATATATATATGTATATTTATATATATATATATATATATATATATTTGAGTGTGTGTGTATGTCATCAAGTTGTGCTGAGAACATCAAGTTCCCTGACCTATTCTTGCCCCCCGTCAAGATTGTCCATTGCTTCTGGTCGGGTTTCTTTAATGCATCCAGTATGCGCATAGAGCTGATGTATGCAAGTTATTACTGGTCTGCTAAAACTGGTGTGTCCATGTGCTGAAGTCTATTTGAGAAATTCTCTTTTGGATTCGTCCTTGCTCTTCCTGCAGTGCTCAGGGAGTCTTGTTCGTCTAACTTGGTTGGTTTGTAAGATGGGAGATTGGTGGCCATACAGCAACAATGTTGAGGGATGTTCGTTCAAGGATTTCATCAAAATAGCCCGTAGCATTCATACGTAGCTGTTTCTCGATGCGATTCGTTAGCTTCCATATGGCGCATCCATTTAGTTGTATTCACACAGCTACTGCTTGGAAGACATCTCATTTTAACTTATCGAAGAGATGAGATTTCCAGATGGTCACTGATATGTCAACAGTGGTTTACGTCTTCACTTTCAGTAGATAAGCTGTTGCTGTCGAGGTATGTGAACTGGTCTGCAAACTTCAGAGGCTTGCCACTTAAACTGGAGGTAACTCATTCTTGTTTAAAACACATCAGTGTCCATTCAGAGGTGAAAGACTCTTGCTGCTTGCCCCAAGTTTTGCAGTAGAGATTTAGCTTGAGCAGGAGCATTTGCGAAATGCGTTTGGTCATCTACGTAGTATCTGTTTCTTATTTCTTTTGTGTGTATGAAACTTTATAAAATATATATATATATATTGACGTTAAAATTACGTGATGATCTAGACGGTTTATGAACATATGTGGTGATAAAATATCATCTCGTAAACTCCAGCAACAAAAGCAAAGTGTCGGTGTCGTCGTCAAATGAGAGAACAATAACCTTTGAGTTTTCAAAGAGAATCGTTATAGTGGCAAAAGTTTTTCTGTTGAGATTATATGCAAGTAGTATTTACTTCATCTTCCCTCTGTCGGATGATAGGGTTTCATGGCATTTTAACCTTTACAATTTATGTAACGCCAAGTCTTGTTTAAACGCTTATTAAATATATATGATTTGTAAGCCAGTACAGTTAAATCGTCAGACAGTTATAATTATAACAATTTAATTCAATGCGAGTCATTTGTCTACTCACACTTTAAACGCCAAACAGTTCTATTTGGCCCATAGATACCCTATCAGGGTTTACCACTCCGAGTAAGAGTGGACTTGGGAGCAATGGCAAAGAAAAGGGTATCCACACTCCCTAAATGTCCAAGGCTGGAACCTAGTCATAGGATGGCTTAGTGTCATATACAGGACACTCGTTGTGATGTGGGGTCTTACCTTTCGGCAGAGATCAGTCGTTGTATTGTACTGCCCTAGCCAAATGGGGCTTCTTTTCTCCATGTATGGAATAATGGTTATGCAGAGTTATCCCACTTTTCCTAAGTCTTCAAGGCTGAAGCCAAGCCATCAGATTGTTTAATGTCATATCTAGGACACTTATTGTGAGGGGTCTTGCTTTACTGTAAAGATGCATTGGGTGTACTGTACAGTCCCCGCCGACTGTTCTCATATATATATGGGGGTGCACGTTTTATTATATTGCGCATATTGCCATCATCTTATCCCGTAGGCCAACTTTTCCTTTTTAATTTTAAATTCGATCGTTACTCATATTCGTGAAAATAAATTGCAAGATACTGGTAGTTCTTCGACTCGTGTTAGATAAAGACTTTTTGATAATACGCATGTGTTATAGCTCCCAGTTTTAAAGTTTCAAGGGTGAATTGGGACCACAGATTAGCAGCCTATCGAAGTGTGCACAACAATCTCCTGAACCGTAAGGTTCTAAATAGCTGACTTATAGACAAGGTTGTTGCCGCATTTGACAGCACTGGAAAATGAATTCAGCCGATATTTTCTCAATCTCAGTGATGATGAATTGGATTTAGTGTCAGTCGAAAAAGTTCTTGATGATTGTCAAAATCAATTCCTGGAGTTGAAAAATGATTTGGAAGTAAGAGATGTATTCGATGAGGAATCAATCGCAGCACTTCAGCTCTTGGTGAACGATTCCTACTCAAAAGTGGCAGAAAGAGCTATCCATATATTACTTCCGTTTGTATCGATATATCTTTGTGAGTCAGACATTTCAACTTCGTTGGAAATGAAAACTAACCAACGTGGTAGTGTGGAGCTTTAAAGTGGCCTGCGTGGTGCTCTTCCCTCGTATTCCAGGACAAGCGAAAAAACAAAAACAAAAACAAAAAAAAAAAACCCAGAGGTTCTTCATTAATTAATCTCAACCAACATAAAGTTAATTCGTTTGGTTGTTTGGAAAATCATGTCCAATATTCAAATAAACTTTTATCACTGAAATAATGAATTTAAATAGTTTTAATCAGTCAAAATCTAATCTCGGAACATCCGTACATTTCTTACAACTTGATCGCTTCTCGGCCTTTTGGCTGGGCCGTCTGGCATTCGTGCCGGATTGGTGATCGAAAACAAGAGCAGACTCGGGGCCGAATAGGCCCCCAGTTTTGGCTGGGCAACCTTCGGGTGGGCTAGCTGCTTTTCAGATCCGTTTGCACGCCTTGTATAGCACTAGACCTCACGGTTTAGTTCAAGCTATATTCTGGCATATGTGCCTGGACTATTCATCGTATCACAACTCTTCAGTGCAGTTAGACCCGCGAGAGGCTTCAAGTCGCGATCGAAACCTTGAAAACTTATGTCAGTCGGATATCTTAGCCCAGAGCCACTGTCATTCTCAGCAAAAATGAAATAATTTTTTTTACGTATATCTTATTACATGTACGTTATCGGCTACCGGATAGCTCAATGTATGTAGCAGCCGGCAAATTCCCCATTCGAGTGCTCAAAACACGGTTTGGGAGGCATATATAGTGACATCCCCAGACAGACTGTTTTGTAGTTTCACAACTCTTCAGTGTGACTGGACCCGTGAGACGTTTCAAGCCGAGATCGAAACCCTGATGACTTTACGTTAGTCGGCACATGCGTATTATCAAAAAGTCTACATCTAAAACGAGTCGAAGAACCACAAGTATCTTGCAACTGTACAGTCACTCACCTCCTATCATGCTAACCATTTAAGTTAGATAAGCGATACATGCTGGGCACTCACGCTTTATTAAGTTCGAAATAAAAAATGACGTTCTCTCAACGAATAGACGTACCAGTGATGGCCGACTAACAAAAAGTTAAAGTTCTGAGTAGACATTTGTTGCAGTCTAGTTTACTTACCAAGACCGTTGGTCAATAGGAAGAGATGGCGAGACAGAGAGTCAAAGAAAGCCGTACTGTCAGCATACACTGATAATGATAATGATTAACACATTAATTTTCTTTTTGATAGAGTGATTCCCAAATATTAACGATTTCTGATCGCAATTTGGACCGGATTACTGTTCAAATTTCACTCTTTCGTCTATTCTTAGTTTAAATGGATTACTGAATTAAATAACAAAGAGTTATACCAATGTCACCTGATGACACGTGACAATGTCATCACGGAGAATGCGAAACTTAAAAACCGGATCTTTTCAATGTTAATCAAGCTGTGTTGATCTTCTGGATGAGTTGAGTGTCGACCGCGAAACATACATCGATGGACTTGCAGACGTAGTTATTTTCGTCGCAGAATATATCAGACTCAAGAAAAGAGGCGGATCAAAGAGAACTTTAAGGTAGGACCTGAGGCCAGCCGAAGAAGACCAGAGAAACGGCGAAGTTCCGAATGCAAAACGTATTATACCATCATTACATGTGAGTAGGAGTCTTTTCAATTCCACTTTTTGTGACGGACTCTAAAAGAAAATCCAAGAAATAAACAACTGTCCATGTTAAAGACCATTATAGTTATTGTTGTTGTTGTTGTTGTTGTTGCTGTTGTTGTATTTGTTTCGCTACTCACAACCATGTACAATCTGCCAATGATAAATCATCTGACTATAATTGGTCGTACGTAATTGGTCACACTTGTTTGTGCTGATTAAAGCAGGTTGGTGATTGGTTGATCAGTTGACTCAGATATCCTTGTCTTTATATCTGAAACTCATTACAAGCAACAAGCTGTCAATAGCTGCACAAGAAAATGATTTGTTTTAAAGGAAGCAGTGGTGAAACCGGAAGTGAAAAAACAAAAACAAAAACAAAAACAAACACAAAAAAGTCAGATTTCAGATTACTGAAAAACTATTATCGTTTTTATCCATAGGAAAAAAAGACTGTTCCCTAAGCTTCTTGTACTTACTTCAATTAATTCTTCTTCTATTAATGCTGTATAACAGTATAAATAGAGAGAGAGAGAGAGAGAGAGAGAGAGAGAGAGAGAGAGAGAGAGAAAGAAGAAGGATGTGTGGGAGGGAAAAGTACCTTGCCATTACTCAGAATTTGAAAAACCTTTTAACCTCAGAAAAAGAAATCAACCGCTTTCTTTTCTATATAACGACATGCTGCGGGCAGCTGTAAAAAAGTTCGTAGTGAAGAATTCCATCCTCACAGAGTGCCTTACTTATCGAGGACGACTGTTACATTAGGCCACCTTTAGAAAATCTCTTATAGAGCCTGCAGATGTGGAAGGGTCAGAGAGTGAACTTTGCAGTCTTAAGTGAATTCACTCCTTCTTTAGCTTTGTGTGAGACTAAGGCAATGTTATTCAATATGTAACGGAACGTGTTTGTTTGGATTAGCAAGTTGAGCTTGTAAACCAACGTTGGTGAGTTCTATCCTTACCGGGTATCTTTCGACTTCGACCTTGTTCCAAATGATACACAGTTTTGTAAGTTTTATTTCCTTTTTCCTCTAGATTTGTCTTCACTTTTACATTTACGCTTTATATTCTCTCTCCCTCTCTTTCTTTTTTTCTTGTCCTCTTTGTATGTTCATTTGTTTCTTTCTTTCTTTTGTCTGCTTCTCAAGTTTTTCTTTCTTTTTTTCATCTACTTTTTGTTTTTGCTTAAAGGTTTATTCTTTTCTTTATGTTTATCTTTCTTTCTTTCTTTCTTTCTTTCTATCTTTCTTCCTTTCTTTCTCTCTCTCTCTCTCTCTCACTCTCTTCCAATTTCCTTCTTTAAAGATCTAGTTCCAAATTATTTCTTTCTCTTAAATTTCTTTTCCCTCTATTTTTATTATTACTTCTATTTTTAATCTCTCTCTCTCTTTCCCTTTCTCCTCTCTCTTTCACTCTCTCTCTCTTTCTTTCTTTCTCTATTTTTGAGTGCCTCTTTCACTTGAGTTTTTTTCAACTCAACTTTTTATTTTCACTTTCATTTTTATGCTTTTCTTTGTATTTACCACTCTCTATCTCTTGGGTCGCCTAACATGGCGTAACTATTAGCAAGGTTAACTAGCAAACGACAACAAGTGAGTTCGAGTCACATGGGGTGCCCCATACGTCTTGACTTGAGCCACAACTAAGCAAAGTTCAGTAAATAACTCTCTCTCTTTTCACATTTCTTTAGACTTTGATCTCAGTCTTCAATCGACCTTTCGCTTGCAATTTTTTTTTGTCTAGTTTTTATTTTTAATTTCCTGTTTACTATTGTCTCCATGGTGTAGTGGCTAATATACTATACTCTGACATTTTAGGAAGCGAGTTCGATCTCCAGTCATGTTACCACGTTTACTTTCAGGGTATTACTCTTGGGAAAGCTCTGACTACCCTTATATCTCCAGTAATGGGTTAAATAGTACCACAACTGTCCTACAAGGATGTTTTTAGCTTTAAATAACCCATGAAGGTTGATGTGCAATTAAACAAACAAAATAAAACGTTTACTCTTTTCTTTATATCTGTCTATCTCTTATTTCTTTCTCTTTTTATCTACCCTATCACTTTTACGCATCCTTCGTTTTCTTTTTATTTTCTCCTTTTGACCAGCTTCAATTTCTAACATATTTCCTTCACGTACTTATTTTGTTATTTGATAAGCTTCGTTTCATCTGCACTTCTTACGGCCTCAGATTGCCTACAATGCATTTGTAATTACATTCGTCCCTATATGAATTAATTCCTTTTATAACGTATTGTTTTCTCCGTATTTACTGTCGGTAATTATTTTCCTTCCTGATGCTGTACTCATCAAATATTAGGGCGTCGATTTTCTGCATTTTCTTCAGAATTGTTTTTCATAACAGCAGATAGTGAAATGATAACAGTTGCTTAGGAAAGTTGTCCATATGAAACAAAAAGAATGCTAAAACTTAAGTAAGCTGTTTCTCTTCCAACATGAAATTTTCATCACACCTTTGCTTTTTTTTTTCATTTAAAGACAAAAATACCCCCATCGATATAGTGGGTAAAGTGCTCACCAATGATCTGGAGATCGGGGTTCAATTCCAGATCGAGTTATACCAAAGACTCATAAATGGTACTTGTTGCCTCCTTGCTTACCACCCAGCATTATTAGGTGCTGTAAGTGGGGCAATCTACGGAATAAAGTAGGATCCACTATTACACCTCAGTGTAGTAGCTATTGAAAAGGGGGTCTTTGTGTCACTAGGGTAGGCAAACTAACATCATCTTATGTTTAAAAAAAACTCTGAAGAAACATCTAACAAAAACAAGTTAATATCAACGTGATTCTCGAAACTCTTGGAATAAAATGATCCTACACGGGTTGACATGCAGTTAAAATCAATCAACCATAAAAATATGCCTTTAGATAAATCTGTGAAAATATTTCATGGATCGCTATTGACTTGGCATGCATTCATCCAACCCCGCTTTTTGAGCCGGATGCAACACAAGGTCAATTTTTTAGTCTGAAGTCAGAGTTTCTTTTTCCTCCTAGACCGGCTGCCATACTCAAGGTTAAAGAGCCTAGACTACCACTCCAGGACAGAGTGGACCTGGGAGTGATAGCCATGAATGGGTACTCCGCATTCCCCAAAGCTCCCGCACTATTGAAGTCTCATCATTAGACTGTTTAATGTCATATCCAGGACGGCCACAGGTGAGGTCTTACCCATCTCTTGAGATACAGCCGGTGTATTCTACAGCCTTAGCTGACTGGACTTGTCTATATAGGTATGCATTGATATACATGTAGTGTATATCTATGTGTGAGGGTCGGCTGAAAAGTTCATTGGCTAATCAAGGTATTCTCATGGAATGTGAACATATGAGGTTTGTTTTTAAACATCTTCCTTGCAGTCCAGACACTTCTGCCATCAGTGTTTCAGGGCTTGAGCTCCATTGACAAAAAGTCAACACCAGCAGATATTCTGTCACCCTATGAATTATTTAGCCTATGAACATTTCAGCCTACCTTTGTATATGTGTGAGTGATTGAGCGTATTTTTAGTGGTGTACAGGTATATATGTGGCGTATATTGTTTGTATGTATGCACGTACATGGATGTGTGTGTCGTAGTATCAAAAGCATGGCCCAAAAGGTTTGGGAGAGCAGCAGATTTTTATTGATGATAAAGTAGAAATAGAAGGATTTCTCGATGGAGATGAAAGGGTTATTTTTTAAAAATATCAGTAACAATCACTGGTCCTCTGCGCTTGTAGAGTCAGTGGTCTGTGGCTATGGATATTGTGTAAAATATTTTAGTTCTGGAAGGCCCACGCGATGAGGAGGAGGGCTCTTTTTGAGAAATAGGAGCCTCTTATATTCAAGAATGAATCAGAGGATCGGCAGATGAGTGGTGGCGTAGGTCAGAGACCGTTAGATTGACCGTTGGACTGGCGTCTTACATCACTCACAAGAGTTGGTCACAAGTGAACATAAAGGGCAGATTTAGGTGTTGGTTGGTAAAGAGAATTGGATGATTGCGATAGTGAGGAATTAACGTCAAGATCAGAACAGCGAAGTCTCTCACACCTCATCTCAACACGAAGATTAAATAAAGAAACGGCAACTGTCTTCACAGATTTCGTTTTTGTTTCTTAATTTCTATTTCGGTTTGGTTTTTGTTTGGTTTTGTTTTATTGTATGTCAACGATTGTTGGTTATTTAATGTCAAATACTGTTTATATATATATATATGTGTGTGTGTGTGTGTGTGCTTGTGTGAGTGTATTTGGGTAGGATTTCTACTAACAAAGTAGTAATGTATATGCAAAGGTCACATTTCTTTTGCAGTATACACATCCCTGATGATGGCCCCTGAACTGGCAGAATGTACGTGGGTAACAATTAGCTATGAGAGTTTCCTCAACCAATTCCAACCGGATACCGTAAAATCCATTCGGCAACTGGAAATGACATATATAAAAATATGTAGACAAAACATGTCTATATTGTTCAAAGGAAATATATATATATATATAATTTTTAAAGACATTTTTGTCGATAACATTCTTAAACGAGCCTTAGCTCTTTTTTGCACAGTTAAATGGTCTCAAGTATTGCTATATAAAAATCCCAATTTATAATCAGTTATTTGTTTGCAACAAGTTTGTTCTATTTGACCCATAGTCAGGATCCTATTAACCGGCTCATTAGCCTAGTGGGTAGAGAGTTCACCGATGGTCTGGGAGATCTGGGTTCAATCCCAGGTCACGTCATACTAAAAACTTTAAAAATGGTACTTGATGCCTCCTTGCTTTACACTCAGCAATATAAGGTACATATTAAGGGTAAAGTGAAGCAATCCAGGGAAAGGAGTAGCACCCTCCCCTACATCTCGGTGTAGTTGCTTTTGAAAAGGGAGCCTTCTGGTCACCCTCGACTACAGTCGCCAACTTTACTTACTTTTACTAGGATCCTATCAGACGCTACCACTCTAGGTCAGAGTGGACCTGAAACAATGGCAATGAATGGGTACTCCACATCCCAAAATATTTAAGTCTCGAGCCTCGCCTCCAGGTGGACTCACGTTGTAGGGGGAGGATTTTATCTCTCAGCAGATATGTAGTCAGTGTATTGTACAACCCCGGCCGACTAGGGTGCATTTGTTCTTTGTGGAGCTGATTGATTTTAACGGCATGTCGACCTGTTTTGGATAAATTTATGCCTAGAGGTTCGGGAATAGAATTTTTATCGAATACAAATAATTTTCCGAAATATCTACTTGACTCATTGATGGAATTCTAACAGGTACTATCACAATTTCTGCAGAGTGAATCAAGCAATAAAGGAGTTGTCTACATTCCCCAGGACCCCAGAATTGGAGCCAATATATTAAATAGAGTTTACTGTAATACCCAGAATATACAATGTTTTTTGATGGGGGAGTCTGTTTTGGAATATGCTCAGCGTATTCTAAGATCCGTTGAATGAGTGGTTTTTGGAAGAGAATTGCAGCTTGTTCGGTTTTGACCTACACCGGTGACCAGCAGATGTCATGTTAGAAACAATCGCAATGTAGGTGGGTGGAGAATTATTGACTAGCCGACAAAGCTGACCGGCAGCAACTCAATTGTGTCACACGCTTACTCAGCTTTTCCCCGTGTCAATTGCTTGTATTGATATAATTTCCCTCGCCTTTTTATTTTCTTTGCAACTCTCTTTCTCTCTTTCTGATTACTTAATCTTTTCTTTTACTTCCTCTCTTCCTTCTCTCTTTTCCTTAAAAAATAGTTTCTGTTTTCGTCAATGTTTGGATATCGGCCTTTAAATGTATTATATTTTTCTGGAAGCCACAGTAAATCAAGTATGGGGTGCACGCGCGGAAACACACGCTGATTGACCGTATAATGGTGCACCGATGCATGCCGGGACTACTGCACTGTGGGTGGAGGGGCAAGTCTTATTCATCACGTACGTCGCTCGGATACCTATTTCCGGTTTTCAGCAGCGCTGAATATGGTACCCGTTTGTGCACACGTAATGGTAATCACCTCAAATCAGCAACGATGCATGCAATTCTCGAGGCCAGTTCACACCCTCTTCTTATCCCACCGTTCCAGTATTATGTGTACACACAATCTACAAGCAGGCAGCAAATATATGAAAAGGGGCTAAAGTTTGACACCAGCGCAGCACATATGCTTTCAGTAAAAAACTGGATGAATAACCATAAAGTCAAAAGTTCAATTCCTGCCGACAGTTAGGTTATGTAGGAATCGTGTTTAAACGTTACTTCATCGACACTCTGATTGTTTATCTTGGTAATAATGTTCAATTTATTTAAGTTTGACTAAAGTTTTCTAAAATGTCTACAATTTGGCTCAGTCTGTGGGGCTATATGACATGTGAACTATATATAAGTCACTGGCTGTATCATCTACAGGGGAGTAAGTACCTCCACACAAAAAGGCGAGTGTCTTCGGTATAACAATAACTTGCATTGGTGGTGAAACTCTGATTCTGGAAATAAGTGTAGTGTGGAGTATCCCTTCCATTACTTCCAGGTTCACTTTGTCCTCTTAGTGATAGTGATTGTTAGGGTTAAATCTTGGGGTCAAATAAGATTACTTAACTGTAAAGTTTTTTTATATTATTAATAGTTGGGTGATAGTATAATTAGTAATTAAGCATTATAATTAATTACTTGAACTCAAAAAGACTGGGTAAACAAACGACTACGTGTAAATAAAATAATTAGAGGAAACTAAATAATTATTAGTATTAAATAATAATATTTGAATTATAAAAACGTGTACGAATTACGATGCAATCTATAGATCAAAAAAACCTATTTGAACGTTTTGTAGAAGATACGAATATTTGATAGCATATAATTGCGTGCAAAAAATCTTGAGTAACTACTCAGAAGATGTCAATATAAACGTACAATGTTTGCAATTTTCTAACCTCAAGGCATAAAATAACATCAGTCGTGTTGATATGCCGTTAAAATCCAAAACTGAGTGAATCAATCCGTGTCTATAAATAATAATAGTTTACTGATGTCGTCAAAGGCAATAATTAAATAGATACGAAAAGTCCTTGTAAGGTAAGATGGATAGCCTATGGGTATGAGCTATATATAAAACACACCCTCCCTAAATGCACTGTGATCAGCAAAACTATTAAATTATAGCCTCTCATTTCCTGTTACATAGAGGTTGAATATAATTTTATGAATGCATAGGTTTACATATTATTTTTATTGCACATATTATTATCATATATGCCAAAGGTTCTCTTTAAGTTCATGTCTGTTATTTATAACAGATTACTAAAGTCGACTACACACACACACACACACATATATATATATATATATATGAATGCTGGTAGATAGTAAGTTAGTAAATATATATATATATATATATATATATATGCAGTTACATTTGTAGCTAAACGATATGAAAAATACATGAAATTAGTGCAATAGTTAACAGCGTTGTCTTTTAAAGAATCGAGAGAGATTTCTTAGAGTATATATATATATATATATAAATCTTTATATCTAATCTATTATTCTGTTGGCGTGAAAAAAAACCAGATTGTATGATTTGCAAATTCTACAAACTGATATCTAGGCATAAAAATTCACTAAATAAATAAAAGACGAAAAACACGCGTGCTACATAAAAATAATCAAATAGCATGTTATGTCAAGTAAAAAAAAAAAACAAAAAAATACATCGACAGAATTACCTAAGCTGAAATGTAATAAAGACCTCAATACCTGAGATAGAGTTAATATTGTGAAAATAATTCCTACATGGCCAAGAACGTGTCTACCTAGGAAATATTTTCATTATATATATATATGTGTGTGTGTATGATGAGCTTTTTTATCATTTTAAGGGAGTCTCCATGGCGTAGTATCTAACTTGCTGGACTGCAATATTGTAGTAAGCTATGGTTTAAATAGTACCACCACTTCTGTTCTACAAGGAAGGTTTTGGTATTAAAAAACCCACGAGGTTTAATACATCATTAAACAAAGAAACCAAACCAAACCAAATTAAACTTTATAATATATTTCCATATTTTTGAATTAGGACGTATTCATATTTTTAGTTTGAAAGCTCAAATCGATGGAATCTGTTTATAAATAATACCTAAAAACATCCGTTTTGATCATGTAAATTGGCACCTAATATAATAAAATCTTTGTATTTTTGGTTTAGAAGACATTGGAACTTTTATTAGCATCTTTCAGGGAATTTATTTATTTATGGGCTATACTGTAATTCAAAATAACTTTGGAGAGAAAAAAACAAAAAAAACTCTTGTCGGTCAAATAGGAATTGGAGAAATACTTGTTAACACTTTTTAAAAATTCAATGTTATTCGTCTCGAAAGGATCAGCCAATTATCACGCGATCATATTTTCAGACGCTTTTTAAATGATTGTTTTTCTAGTCTTTTTATCAACAATGTTCTGTACACTTTTTCGATAAATTTAATAACAATCTCACATCCTAATTCCTGTTATCTATACATACACACACATACACACTCACACATGTTTATATATATATGATTTGGTTTGATTTTTTCAAGTTTACTGGGTTTGCTAAAACCAAAGCTATCTTTTAGAAAAAACAGTAGTGGTACTACTTAACCAATAGCTGGAGGGATATGGGGGTTCATATCTTTCATTAATGTATTAGTCTAAAAAATCATAATATCACAACCAGTGTTCGAACTCAATTCCAGTGATGTCGCAGTCTAGCACGTTAACCACTACGCCACGGGGATTCTCCTCTTTATATAATATGGCGATGCGTAAGTGGTGTAACGATTATTATCATTGGAAATGCACTTGGAATATCGAGTTAAAAACTTGTATGAGGCTGATTGTGCTTCATTCCATACCAGGAGGTCCCGGAGCCGTCATTTTAGTAATTTAGCGACCGTAGTCGAGGTCGACTCGAAGGCTCCCTTTTCAATAGCTACTACACCGAAGTGTAGAGGAAGGTGTTACTCCTTTCCCTGGATTGATCCACTTTACCCTTGATACGTACCTTGTAATGCTGAGAGTTAAGCAAGTCGGGTCAAGTGCCATTTTTAAAGTCTTTGGTATGACCCAACCTGGGATTTAACCCCGGTCTCCCGGATCATTAGCGAACACTCTACCCACTTGACCAATGAGCCTGTTAACAGTTAAATTTACAAGGATACAATCAATTTTTTAATCAGATGTCTGGCGCTATTTTCAATCAGAAACAAAGTAATAGCAGGGTTTAAGGAATAGGTTGACTGATGGAGCACAAAAATCAAGTGATAATTTGACAGTTGTGAACTCATTATATTCCTGACATGTTTCATTTTGGAGAATAGCTTTTCACTGCGGTATGTAGTGCCAAACATGTTCACAGCTGGATAGGCGTGGGTGATAGACGTTCGGGAATCGTCCATGTGCTTTGTAGAAATCGGGGATGTGACAAGCAAGAAATTTGGACTTCAAATCTTCTAAACACTGGAAACCAATGTGTTTGATCTGTAGTTGTAATGATACTTTTTCGCAATAAATATAACCAATCCAAGAGAAAACTTTGGATGATGGGTGAAGGGTCACAAGTGACCCACGAGGTGTAGGTTGGGGACTCCTGATCTACGTTAATACCATTGGGAAATGCATGATTTCATATGTTCTGCTCCCTCTTATAAGTAAAAAATAGAGCTGACTAATCTTTAGTAAGACTATTTGTGTAGAAATAGGAGAACTCTTAATTTGAACCAGCAGTACTTAGTTTATTTGTTTGTTTGGGTTTTATGGCATATCAACCTTTGTAGGTTATTTAATGCCAAATCCATTTTTATACATATAAACAATTCTGTTTCAATCAATTCATTTCAGCATAAGTACTCAGTTTAATTGTCAAAAACATTTCTATTTCAAGCCATTCACTTTAGTCAAATACTTCTATTTAAAAAATATAGTTTAGCATACAGAACAGTTCTATTTCAAGCAGTTCAGTTTAGCATAAGTACACAGCTTAGATCTGTTTGATCCATAGATAAGCCCTTATCAGGTGCTACCATTCTGGGCTAGAGTGAACCTAGGAGTAATGGCAATGAATGGGTACTCAGCATTCCCCAAAGCTCCAGCATTACTGGATCCGCACCATCAGATTATTAAGTGTCATATTAGGACACTCGGTGGGAGGGGGATCTTACTCCTTAGCAGAAAAGCTGCTGGTGTATTCTACAGCCCCAGCCGACTAAGCAAAGTACTTTGTTTAAAAAATTACTTTGTGTTACATCCTACTTATATTAAAGGTGGTAGGCAAATGAATATACTCATTTTATAATACCAGCTCTAACGTATATACCGAAGGCAGTGTCCGTGATGTAATGGTTAAGGTGCTGGATTGTGACATCGTAGTAAGCGAGTTCGAACTCCAGTAAAGCTACCACGTTCACTTTTGGACAAATACTCTTTGGGAATGTATAAACCCTCTTATATCCACCCAGGTATAAGTTAAATCCTATTTACTAACCCCTCCGCTCGGGCAGGATGTGACACAAGGTCAATTTTTTAAGCGGAGTTTGACAGGTTTTAATTCAGAGTTTTCCTTTTCCTAGACTAGTTGCCTCACCAATGCAGAAGAACCCAGTCTGTCCTACTATTTACCCATAGCTAGAGGGAGAATAATTGGATTCATACCTTTCCCAAGGGTATAAGTGCTATGTGAAATGAAATCAGTCTCGTCCAGGATTTGAACTCGTGTCGCCGTGTCCATTTCCTACGACGATAACCAGTACACCACGGGCACCTCAGGTATTAGTTACATAGTGCCACTGTTGTTCGACTGCGATCATGGCTTTGGCGTTAAATAACCTACGAAGGTGGATGTCTTATTAAACAAAGAAGTAAAACCAAACTGTATATATGGAAGAATGTGGAAATCAATAAAATCCCTAGAAAAATGTCAGTTACAGAAATGAACGGTGAGGAGAATTCTGGGATGCATATCTAAAAGCTAAAAAGAGATTGACATGAGTTAGAAAGGCGGATAAAGTTAAGAAGCACGAGAACTAATAATTTAAATAGCAAGAAGGGAGGATAATAGTTGATGCGGAATGTTATGGGGACAGTGCCCAAGAATTAACAAGCGTTGTATGAAAAGACATGGCAGAACATTGATTTATATGATAATTGTTGGTAAGACGTGGCCGAGGCTTGCAAAATCACGGATCGCAGTTGATATGCTTTTATTGATGTTGTTGTTGTGAGTGTTGTTGTTGCTGCTGATAATGATGCTTTTAAAACATGCCTCTTTATTCACCAAAGTAAACACTTCAGGAATATTTGTTGCACATTAAAAGTTGGCAATCTTGACATTAGCAGATTTTAAAGGATTTATTATTTCCACTATTGAATTTATACGATCTGATAACTTTGTTCTGCTGTATCAAACTAAGCTGCATAGACAATACAGAGATAATTTTATTTTGTAGAAGTTTATTTGGATATTTTCCTTAGTTCCTGATCCAAGTTGGCCCAGACATGTTCAATAGGATTTATGTCAGGAGACTGGCATTACCACGAGAGTCACTCAATAGGTTTTTGAATATGCCATTCTCGAGTCCTTTTTATGCTGTGACATAAAGTTCTATCCTTCAGGTAAAAGGTCTTGTTTTTATTGAAAGAACTGTCAGAGAATATTGGAAAAGGCTTCTTCTGGAGAATGGATACGTATTTTTTTCTGAATTGATATTCCTGCACTCTAAGAATCTTTGAACTACTCGTCCTGGAAATTACATAACCAAAAGTCTGGTATGCCTGAGAGAAAATTATTGTGACCTATTCCGTTAGTCAAGTTGGCATAACTAGTTGTTACCCTTTATGAAACCTCTAAGAATTGGTTAGGTTTATTTCTTGGTTTACTGACATACCAACCTTCGAGCGTTATTTAATGCTAAATCTATCTTTGTAGAAAAAAAAGTCGTGCCCCTAACTAATTCATTGCAGGTGAGGATAAGGGAGTTCATTACTTTCTCAAGGGTATTAGCACGATTGTGAGAGTGATTGGAGAACGAACTTGCTTTGTAGGATGTTGCAGTCCAGGACATTTACCAATACGCCGCGGGAACGTCCTGGATGAATAATGCGTACATAGCTTTGCTTTTCACTCAAAGATATATGCACCATGTCATAATGGATTACATAGAATTACCAAGAAGAAAATTATTTTTGACTGCTCGAAGTGACTTACATTTTTATACAATGCTTAATCCATAGCTGCAGTATATATATATATATGGTTGCCACAACCATATATATATATATATATATATATATATGGTTAAAACTAGCGTAGAGCAAGGCTCTTCAAATGAATTGAGCTCTCGGTAGCCGTTAAGCAGATATATGTGAACAAAACAAATGTGATACATAAGCGTTTAAATTTTCTCGTGGCTGAGTGGTAGAATCTTGGTTTGACGTTTCATTCAGTCAGGTTTCGATCCCAGCTTCGGGAATCTAGTCTGTTTATCCCCGCTGAAGAGTTATGATATAACGAAACAGTCTGTCTGTGGATGAGATTTTATATATATATATGTATATATATCAAGGTCGTTTAAATGGATATAAATCTCACCAGCATTTTAGCATGAGCAGCCCTATACATTAATTAAGACAGAAATCTAAATTAGTCCTTTTAGTTTTATAAGAAGTAACAGTGTCTTTCCTCAAGAAAAAATGTTCTGTTATGGCTTTTCTTTCTGTGTGAGGTTTATCATTGTCTATATATTATCAGCACTTATAGTAAATTAAGTCGAATACCAACGTTTAAACATGGTTCCAATTAGACACAGGAAAGTGATATTTACTGTTATGATTGTTTGTTTTCTTTTATTTTTATGGCACAACAACCGTTGTAGGTTGTTTAATGCCAAATCCATTTCATACATATAAACCGTTTTTTTTCAAACAATTCAGTTTATCATTAGTACGCAGTTAAAAGGTCAAAACAGTTCTATTTCAAACTAATCAGTTTAGTCAACAAAGTTAAACGGTTCCAAGTATTGCTATGCATCACGAACAATTTAATTAAACACCAGTCATTTATTTATACACAGTTAAACGTAAAAGCAGGGCAGTTTAGCATAATCACGCAGTTTAAAGCAATTCGGTTTAGCATAAGTACGCACTTTAAATGGGAAAACAGTTCTGTTTCAAACAATTCAGTTTAGCTTGAGTACACAGTTTAGTTCTATTTGACCTATTGATAGTACTATATCAGTTGCTACCACCCCGTGTCAGAGTGAACCTGAGAGCGATGGCAATGAAGACGTACTCCACATTCCCTAAAACTCCAGGATCACTGGAGCCCCACCATCAGATTGTTTAGTATCATAAGCAGGACACTCATTGGGGAAGTCTTACCCTTTTGCTGAGATGCAGTCGGTGTATTCTGCAGCTCTAGTCGACTTGGCCAGGTTGTGTATATGTTGTTCAATAGCTTATCAGCCCTTGTGTGTTATTTAATTCGAAATCCTGTCTATAAATATGATTTTTAAGTGAATAGTCGGTAAATATCATTCTTAAACGAGTCAGAGCGCATTTGTTTGCACACAGTTAAATGGTTTCAAGTATTGCTATTTATTCATTGCGCATAGTTAAATGGTTTCACGAAGAGTAAATTATCAAACTGTTCCATTTGATTCTCAGATGTGACCCAAACAGTTTCTACCTGTCCAGGTCAGAGTGGACCTGGGAGTAATGGCAATAATGGAGTGCCCCACATTCCTCAAATTTCCTTGATTGGATCCTGACATTAGATGCTTTAGTGTCATACCCCGGACATTCCTTAGGTTTGGTCATACCCCTCTGCCGAGGTGCAGTCGGCATATACAATAGCGTCAGTTAACAGAGCTGAGTTATATCTATGATGCCATTGCAATATCTGAATACACCGCTAAATTCGGATTGAAATGACTGACATATAAAATGGACGTCTGTCCACTACAGCTGGTCCCTTTCGAAAAACATAGCTTTGTCAACGTGCGCCTTTCTGCAGTGAGATTTCAGAAGCACTACTGACTGTACTCTTGAGGGGAATTCTAAATCCAACCTCTTTTATTAACTGAAACCTCTTTGAAGTCATTAGAAAAAAGAAGATTATATCAACAAATAAATTAGGTTTTTCCACTCAAATTGATAAAATTTGCTTTATCATTTATTGTTTTGCTTGATTAAATTCATTGTTTTTTTTATCATTGGAAATTGAATCTTTTGTGACGGGTGCATATCAATAAGGACGTTTTAAAAGCATATTTTCAACGTTTCATCTTAGATGAAATTCTATAATATAATAAGAATTTGATATTCTACACAAACATGTGACGTATGACTGACTGAAATTTGATGACTTTTGAATCGTTAGTTTTCTAATTATTATCATTTTATTGATTTGCTTGTAATGTTGGAAGGCGCTGAAGTGCCAGAGGTGGTGAGATAAATATTCTTTCATTAATAACTTGGTAAAATGGATTCGCTCATTTCCCATTTGAAGTCGTTTTAATGATAGAGTATGTCTGTATATCTGATTGCAAATGTGCATTTCGGTTCTATGAGGTAGTTGAATAGATGAGATTTTAAGTTTAATGAAAAAGTAAAAGAGAAGGAAAATTGTTGCGAGAGAAAAAATGACAACAAATAAAGGCAGAATTAATTAAGAATAAAAATGAAGGAAAGAAACATAACAGTAAGAGAAATTGTGTAATAACATAAGAAAAGACATAATGAACAAATATTGTGTATCTCAGAAGAACACGTTTGGTTGGGTTTGGTTGTATGTCATATTAACAATTCTTTATTTTATGCCAAGTCCTCTTCATACATATATATTAAATATATAAGATTTATTTTGGTTGGATTTAATGGCATTTCAAGCTTTGTAAGTTATTTTAAGCCAAATCCTCTTTTATACATATCTATAAAAAATACATTAAGGTACTTTCGTATGACTTTCAATGGTACTGACTTGTGCTTTTTTTTTTTTTTTTTGCTGTATTGGGACTTTTCCTAGGTTTTTCATTTTTTTTTTTTACAACAGTTGAGAACCTAGCAGGCTTCAGGAATTATAGAGCTTAAAAGATTTTTTTTTCTTGGGGGGGGGGGCTGTGGTAGCATTAGGTGTTTTAGGCTTTTTCTTTTAAACTACTGTTAGGGCTTTCTTTACGAATTTTTTAATTATTCGATAGAAGACATTCAAAAACATTCTGCCTTGTTCGCTGACATGTGGAAAGTCTAACATCAATTTGGCTTTATAGTAGAGTAAGCGTGTCTTTACATTTAAAACGCATAGTTTAAGCATTATTTCACAAACAAAATACAGCATAACATTTTGTAAAATTCAGCATTTTAAATTGATAGGACTTAAAGACATACTGACCAATATTGATATATTACTTCCAGTTGGCTCCTGAGTTCAAATGCTTCTTCCTCGTTTTGACTTTTATTTACTACTGAAATTTTAGGTAGCTTTGGGAGGCGGTCTACTGGGGGGGGAATTCATTTCATTTTTTTTTTCTCTTTTTTTTCTTTTTCCCTTTCTCTTGGGGGGGGGGGGGCTGTGGTAAACCAAAATTACCCTCCCCTTCTTTTTTTTTTTTTTTTTTTTTTTGCGTACACATGGGAAGCAGCATGATGTACGTAAAGGTATTTGAATAAACCCATGTACGACCAAACTCAATACCTAAACGGGTCCTGGACGTGAGTTTGACGACTTTACGCTCAGGATCGCTAGTTCGATCGGGGAACTATTGCTGCTCCTCTATAAGAGTGGCTTCTATAGAAGAGAATAAAACAGCCATCGAAAGATAACCATGACCCACACTCAAACCACTTACACAAACTGCATCGCTCTTCGCGCGGTTAAAAAACGGGGCGCGTCCTGCTGAGGTTGGAGCCCTGGCCTCGGTGTTCGAAAAATCAGCTACAGAGCTCAAACAATCAAAACTACTAAAATGCAAGCAAACACTACAAATAGCCACATTTGACGTAAGAACCTTAAATAGAATAGGACAACTCCCAGAGTTAATCGCATCGGTCGAAGAACATAAGATAGACATAATATGCATACAAGAACACAGATACACGCACA
The DNA here is from genome assembly GCA_963585895.1 of Sepioteuthis lessoniana. Classification (NCBI taxonomy): domain Eukaryota; kingdom Metazoa; phylum Mollusca; class Cephalopoda; order Myopsida; family Loliginidae; genus Sepioteuthis; species Sepioteuthis lessoniana. The sequence continues at coordinate 50,005,321 of OY757911.1, read as the reverse complement.
CAGAAGATATCAAATATCACGAAACTGGCAATGGCTGGTCGCTCGCCACTGTATCCGCATGGAAAAACTCTGTCAACGCCGCAGTAGGAGGGGTAGGATTACTTATAGGACCTAGAGCATTAAAAACGCTTAATAGCGTTGAGAAAATACAACCTAGAATGATGGCAGCTACATTTAACGGAAACCCCAGAGCAATAATCATCTCCTGCTACAGCCCCACCAATGTTAGTGAAGAAAAGGAACTAGTCGCCTTCTACGATGAGTTATCCTCATTAGTGCGTAGCATCCCGAAACACAACATGTTAGTCATTGGCGGAGACATGAATGCCCAAATCGGGAAAAACGGAAACAACAAATACAGCCTCCACAACACGTCAAATAGGAATGGGCAACATCTAACAGATTTCATGATAGAAAATAGATTAGCATGCCTCAATACAAACTACCAAAAAAGAGAGGGCAAACTATGGACATACACGTACGCAAACAATACTAAAGCTCAGATAGACTACGTCCTTATAAACAAGAAATGGAAAAATAGTGCATTGAATTGCGAGGCATACTCCTCTTTTGAGGGTGTGTCCACCGATCACCGAATAGTCACGGCGAAAATACGATTAAGCCTACGAAAAAACGCCAAACGAACAGCGACCACCAAACACTATGACTGGGCCCTATTAAACAACAAAGATATAAGAGATAAATACGTATTAGAATTAAGAAACAGATTCGAAACACTACAAGAAAAGACGAAAAAAAGTACACCAAACGACGAATATGAAAATTTCGTCAATGCACACCTCGAGGCAGCAGCAAAATACATTCCAACAAAAATTAAAACTAAATATAGAGTCCCATGGGAAACTTTAGCGGTGAGAGAAAAACGTGCAATAGTGAAAACAGCCTCCAAAAACTATCGAAAAACCCCAAGAAACACAAATGCCTTAAAACTAAAAACGGCACAATATCAATTAGCAGGCATATATATAAAGGAACAGACAGAATACATTCAAAATCAGATAGATAAGATTAGAGACTCGGTGGAAGATAGACAATCTAGAATAGCCTGGCAAACAATAAACGAAGTGAGCAGAAGAAAGAACACAGCCAAAGCAAAACTTAAAGCAGCAAACCAACAAGAAAGAATAAAACTGTGGAAACAGCACTTCGAAAACTTACTTGGAAACCCACCAAAAATAACGCATGAACCAATCACCAGAATAATTAGCAAACAATTAGACATTAAACTAGGACCGTTCACACAAGAAGAACTCGACTCGGTTCTCAGAAAAATTAAAAATAGGAAAGCTGCAGGGCTGGACGAAATTCCCCCGGAAGTATGGAAGACCAGACATTTCGACGACATACTGCTCCGACACTGCAACGCAGTATACAATCAAAATCCGATAGATAGATGGATGAAGGGATGCATACTCCCCTTCCCTAAAAAGGGGGACCTCGGATTAGCCAAAAACTACCGAGGCATAACACTTACATCCATAGCTGCCAAAATCTACAATGCCCTACTACGAAACCGAATAGAACCCAAAATCGACAACATACTCAGAAAAAACCAAAATGGCTTCCGAAGAAATAGATCCACGACCTCACAAATATTAACCATCCGCAGAATCCTTGAAGGTGTACGGGCAAAGAACCTACAAGCGACATTAATATTTGTCGACTTTACCAAGGCTTTCGACTCCATTCACAGAGGAAAGATGGAACAAATCCAACTAGCGTACGGCATACCTAAAGAAACCGTAGCGGCAATAACGATTCTCTATAGAAACACTAAAGTAAAAGTACGATCACCGGATGGAGACACAGAATACTTTGACATTGTAGCAGGAGTACTACAAGGGGACACGCTGGCCCCGTACCTCTTTATCATTTGTCTAGACTACGTACTTAGAACATCGATTGACAAAATCAAAGAGAATGGCTTCGAACTGACGAAGAAAAGAAGCAGAAGATACCCCGCAACAACAATTACCGACGCCGACTACGCCGATGACATAGCGATACTCGCAAATACACCTGACCAAGCCGAAACTCTTCTGCATAGTTTGGAACGAGCAGCAGCAAGCATAGGCCTCTATGTTAATGCACACCAAACGGAATATATGTGCTATAACCAAACGGGGGACATCTCCACTCTAGAAGGAACCCCACTTAAACTAGTAGACAAATTCACGTTCCTAGGAAGCAGCATCGAATCAACCGAAAAGGACATCGAAACGAGGTTAACGAAAGCATGGACAGCTATCAATAGGCTATCGATTATATGGAAATCAGACCTAACCGATAAAATGAAACGCAGTTTCTTCCAGGCAGCGGTCACATCGATACTGCTATATGGATACACTACATGGACGCTAACAAAACGGCTGGAGAAGAAACTAGAAGAATGCTGCGTGCAATCCTGAACAAGTCCTGGCAGCAACACCCCACAAGACACCAACTGTACGGCCACCTGCCCCCTATCACGAAAACTATTCAAGTTAGACGAACCAGACATGCAGGACACTGCTGGAGAAGCAGAGATGAACTCATAAGAGATGTACTCTTATGGATCCCCACACATGGCTTCGCAAAAGCAGGGCGACAGGCTCGAACGTACATTCAGCAGCTATGTGAGGATACAGGATGTTGTCCTGAAGACCTACCTAGGGCGATGAACGATAGGGAGGAGTGGCGAGAGAGGGTCAGGGATATCCGTGCTACCAGCACGATATGATGATGATGATGATGATGATAAAAAATACATGATTTCGTTTTGGTTTTACTGTGTGCAAATGAATAGTGTTCAATTGAATAAGAAAAAATTGCCGACCGTAGTCAAGGGCGACCAGAAGGCTCCCTTTTCTATAGCTACTACACCGAGGTGTAGGGGAGGGTGCTACTCCTTTCCCTTGATTGCTCCATTACCCTTGATACACACTTTATGATGCTGAGTGTTAAGCAGGGAGGTATCAAGTACCATTTTTAAAGTGTTTGGTATGACGCGACCTGAGATTGAATCCAGGTCTCCCAGACCATTGCCGAATACTCTAACCACTAGGACAATGAGCCAGTCTTTGAATAATTATGGTTAAATATCAACATTTGAAACCATTTCTCTGTCAGCAAAAAAAAAAGATGATTATTGTTGAATATAATTATTAGTATTGATAGCAATAGTTGAAACCATTTTACTATGTAGAAACTAGCAATACTAGTGTGAAAACAAATTATTTCTAATTCATTTAAAAATGACGTTACCAACAAATTATTCACTCACTAATTATATATGTATATCTATTTACTATACTTAAAACCAATTAACTGTGTGCAAACAGATGACTGTTAAATTTAATTATCAGTATCACAATGCAATACTTAGAACTCTTTAAATGTGTGAAAATGAATGAATAATATTGAATAGAATTAGTTTAACTTCTTTATTTAATGAATTATCAACTCTTGTGGATTATTTAACGTCAAATCTATCCTTGTAGAACAACATCAATGATATTATTTATCCCAGTGCTAGGAGGATAAGGAGTTTAACTTTCTCAAGGGTATTATTCCGAAAGTATCCTTGTTGAAGAATAGCCGTGGTAATATTGACCATATACCTATGGGAGAATAAGGAGTATCATCCCTTTTCAGGGGTATTAGTTCAAAAGTGAACATAATAGGTCGAGTGGCATTGAAACTCTTACTACGACGTAAGTAAATAAAGTTGGCGACCATAATCAAGGGCGACCAGAAGGCTCCCTTTTCAATAGCTACACCACCGAGGTGTAGGGGAGGGCACTACTCCTTTCTCTTGATTGCTCCACTTTAACCTCGATACATACCTTATATTGCTGAGTGTTAAGCAATGAAGTATCAAGTACCATTTTTAAAGTCTTTGGTATGACATGACCTGGGATTGAACCCAGATCTCCCGGATCATTGGAGAATACTCCACCCACTGGGAGCCACTAGGCCACGGTGACCTACCACGGAACAGTTCAGAGGACTAATTGAAAGTACCAGGACTCTTAAAATCAGTTAGAATTCTGAGAAACTCCTAGAGAAGTGACTTGCTGTCATTTAAACTTCACTGAACGCCACTAGTTACTATTTGTATTACTAAAACAAACTTGTAAGTCTTATAGTATAACGGAATTTTCTTCAAGCTTCTTTGGGATCGTTCCATGATCCACTAACGATGAACACATCTCTTTCTTTTGATTTGTATATTTGTTTTCTTTTTTTTTTTTCTCTTTCTTTATCTTGTGTTCTACCGCAAAAGCGAAATCTATCACCTGACACGATAATTAAATCCCGTCTTCTGGACTGGATGAATTAAATGTTTGAATCGCAAAGTGTCGGTGTATTTTATGCTTTTCATTCTCTTAGACAAATTCTGGTTTTAAAACATAGCCAACCCAGTCAGCAAGTGCTGAAGAATATAATGACTACATCTTAACAGAAGGCCAAGAACTCGGTTAATGAATGCCCTCTGTATAACACTAAACTGAATCTTACAGTGAGCCTTTAGTCCTGGAACTTTAGGAAATGTGGAGTATGTCTTCTTTGCTATTATTGTCTCAGGCATTCTTACCCAGAGTGGTAGTATCTGTTAGTCTCCCATTAATGGGTCAAATAGAACTGTTTAACTATTTAAACGAGAGCAAACAGAACTATTAGTGTTACTTGAATAGCAATATTTGAATCCCTTTAATTGTGTGAAAATAAATCATTAGAATTAAACTAGATAAGAATACTTGATAGATTGGGCTACTAATGTTTAATTGCAATACTTGAAAACGTTTAACTTTATGTAAACCAATGAGGTCTTTATCCTTTAAAAATTATGTTATCAACAAATTATTGATCTAAGATATATATATATATATATATATATATATATATATATATATATATATATATATATATATCCAGTTCGTGTGCGAAGACAGTGGGTGTAGATTATTCGCGTATAGAATATATGAATTATATCATATAAATCTAAATGAGTGCTCGATATTTGAATATATATATATATATATATATATATATATATATATATATATATATATTAGATAAATAGTTTATTGATAACAAATTATTCATATAAGATTTGGCAATACATAACCTATAAAGGTTGATATGTCATAAAATACAACCAGCCGAACAACTTAAACATAGCATTGTTTTATTTGGTAAAATAGTTTTTTGTTCACATCCCAGGGGATTACCAGTACCAAGAACGCCTCTAGTAATTCGCAGATTTTACTGAAGTTCGAGTGACAGTAAATCTTCTCAGCTCTCCAGGACTATTCTCAGTATTTTAGCCATTTCATGAATCAGTAGTCTAGAATGTCTCAACCCTCTCACAGATCTGTTAACACAGTCTCTGTTAATGTTTCTATTACTCTCATTTCAATATCCTTTTTTTAGGTTTCTGACAAGAACCAGGTATTATTCGAATTTTATAAAATTTTATTTTCATATCTCAATCTAGAAGAATTTTGTGTTTTATAATTATAAGAAAAAATGTAGAATTATCAAAAATTAAATCATTACGTTAAACTCATTTGAAACAGAGATTGTTCTACCCAAAGAATAGAACAGCTTGGATACAAGCTCATATCAGCACTCGGCTTTCCTTGCTACATTTTCCTAATATAACTATTTAAATATATTTGACAGTAGAGAAGTTGTTTCTTTATTTTAACAACTTACTTTTTTGTGTGTATGTAAATGAAAATTAGCCTTCCCTTTCACACTGTTTATATGATAAAATTGCATAATAATACGTAGATAAAGTCAGCGGTATTAGTTATATAAAATCATTTTCTTAATAAACGAAATACACATAAGAAAATAAAAATCATGGAGAATCTTACGTAAATAACTAAAGGAGTTGTGATGTAAGTGGTGATATGGTTTCGGTTACAGACAGACATATAATCTTCATCATAATAATAAGATTATTATTTTATACCTTTCAACTTTTTCACGCTAGCGTTAGCTGGTGGGCTTTCACTAGAGTTTGAGAGACTATGCGTCTTCTCAGGTCTTCATGACTCTTATCAGTAGTCTGGACAATTTCGATTCTTCCTCTGATTTTCCATTCTTTCAATATTCTATCCAAGCCTTGGGGGACCGTTCTAAGCACAGTTAGTATCATAGTCACTCGCATATTACAGACCTTTCTCAGTTACCAGCTCTAAATTATCATAATTAGTAATAGTAGTCGTAGTAGTAGCAGTGATTTTTTTTTTACTCCTAACGAGTTTTTTTGGCACCAGTGGATTTTAACAAAACTTATTTTTAATTTAAGTTTGATTGACAGCAAATCTCCCCGGCTTTCCAGAACTCTTTTAAGGATTATAACTGCTTTTATCAGCGCTGGGGGCTTGATGGTCTTGATTCTTCAATTTTCCAGATCCTCCAGTCTTTTTTCTTGGCATTTAGGGACCATTTTAAAGGCCTCCAACTGCAACTCCATGTTACATAGTCTCATCAGATATCTGGTAATGTTCGTAAGATGATGAGTTCTTTTCATTTTGGTTATTAACTGTCGGTTTGGTCTTCTGACCGGGATTGAGATATCTATTTGAATTTGAAAATCTCATTCCAGTGGGCTGTGGCTGTAGAATACACTGACTGATTCTCTGCAGAGGAGGTAAAGCCTCCTTAAACGATTGTCCAAGATATGACACTAAACAATCTGATGGTGAGGTTCCAGTAATGCTGGAGCTTTGGGGAATGCGGAGTACCCCTTTAATGTCATTACTCCCAGGTCAATCCTAGCCCGGAGTGGTAGCACCTGATAGGGTCGTATCTATGGGTTAAATAGAACTAAATTTTGTATTTATGCAAAACTGAATTGTTTGAAATGGAACTGTTTTTATATGAAAAATATGGATTTGACATTAAATAATCAACAATGGTTGATGTGCCATAAAAATAAGCCAGACAAATCAATATCCTCTAGAATGTTGATGATCTCACTTTCTTGGACATATATGTCACTCTGGTGAAATTCTAATCTCTTGTTTAATATCCAGTGTATTATCTATCCAAAGAAATTGTAACTCGTTTTGAATTCCTTTTGTGTTTGTTGTATTTTCTTGTATTGACCCATTTTATCTCTGTCAATACATAACCTACACATATAATTCTTCTACGTATTATCAGTGTTTCATTTGACTTAGATAATCCTCATCATATTATTTGTGCTTCTTTTAATAGAAACTTTGTTACTCTCGAGGGGTTTCCCTTTCTAAGCCATCTTTAGGTCATCTTGAACGAAATTTCCTGGTCTGTCCCTTGAAGTAGCCAGAGATTTATTTTTCTTCCCACTTACTTTCTAAAAATCTTTTATTGTTGTTATCTGGGAGTATCTAAGTTTTTCCTGTTGTTAGCTGATGCAATTTGTCTTTCTTTGCCCTCTTTTTTATATTCTTTGAGTGTCTGAATAGTTGAATCTCTGCAATCCACAATGCTGACGAGTCTTCTTTGTCCTTCTTTTCTTGTCACATAGAGTATGTCATTGTCATCTCTCACGTGTAAAGCAATGGGTAACATCATCAATTTTATTGATCTTTGGTCCCTATGTTTGATTTACTTCTTAGTCTATTTTAAGTAGAGTTCACAGTAACTCAAAGGGATGATTGTCTTGGTATTTGTTCCTTTGCTGAAATTCCTGCTGCAAAGATTGTTTTCAAAATGTTTCATTGTTCTTCTGAAGTATTCCTTTCTATTTTTTTTTCTTCCGTCTACGTTTCTTTGATGATATCTGGTTCCAATATTCCCAGGTACCCGTAATTTTCTTTTACTCTAAGTGTTCTGAATCTTTCTAGATTGGGAAGTTCTATGACTTTTGTTGTTTTTCTTTTTCCTTTTTATATTAGAAGCATGGCACATTTGTCAATCACAAATTCCATTCTTATATCTTAGCAACAGATTCTAATATTTTTGATTAGGGTTTCCAGTTCTTTTTCACTTTTGGCAAACATTTTCATAACAATCATTCACTTGAGGCGGTTTCTCTTTTCCCCACGACTTTTAAAATTTTGTTGCATTTTCTTGGTATATAATTTTGCGGCATAATTGCGATAACAAAAATTAGTTGCGAGAGTGAGTCTCCCCAGAAGGAGCCTCTTTGGATATTATTTTCTGCGATAGTTTGTTCTCCTGCTGCTAATTGTTTTTTTTCCAGTTTTCCATAGTTTTCGCGATGAAGTTTATACATTGCACGGATTAAAAAAAAAACATTTTCTGATATTTAATTATCTAAGTATGTGGAGCTATATCATAGGCCTTTTTGAAGTCTATCTAAGCCATCAGTACATCTTTCCGATTCGTTTTTAACTTCTAGAGAATGTGCAGGTCTATATATAATAGATCATTTGTTCCTCTTGTTCTTTACTGTATTCTTCCTGTTCTTTTAGAATTAGTCTGCGGAATTAAAGCTTCCCGTGTAAAATTGTAATGTTTTTCTATTCCTATGTTAATGATGAAATATAAAAATTATTATTTTCCCTGGCCAGCCTGATGGGGCTATGGAATACACCGACTGTATCTCTCCAGAAGCCCAAGACACTCTGCCCAAATGGGTGTCCTTCATATGACACTAAACAATCTGGTGGTAAGGCTCTAATCTTAGAACTTTGGGAAACGCAGAGTACTCCTTCATTGCTATTGCTCCAATGTCCACTCTGCACCAATGTGCTAGCATCTCATCATCATCATCATGTCGTGCCGCCAGCACGGATATCCCTGACCCTCTCTCGCCACTTCTCCCTATCATTCATCGCTTTTGGCAGGTCTTCAGGGTTACATCCCGTATCCTCACATAGCTGCTGTATGTATGTTCGAACTGGTCGTCCTGCTTTTGCTTGGCCATATGCGGGGGTCCATAGGAGTACATCACTGATGGGTTTGTTCTTGCTTCTCCAGCAGTGTCCTGCGTGTCTGGTTCGTCTAACTTGTATAGTTTTCGTGATGGGAGGCAAGTGTCCGTATAGTTGGTGTCTTGTGGTGTGTTGTCTTGTGGTGTGTTGTCGCCAGGACTTGTTCAATATTGCTCTCAACATTCTGGTGTAATTGCCATTAAAATCAGATAGATGATAAGATTAGAGACTCGGTGGAAGATAGGCAATCTAGGACAGCCTGGCAAACAATGAACGAAGTGAGTAGAAGGAAGAGCACAACCAAAGCAAAATTGAAAGCTAGCATCTAATAAGGTCTTATCTATGCGTCAAATAGAACTGATAGATATTTAAACTCTGTGCAAACAAATGAATTATGCTAGATTGATTTGTTTAAAATAGAGCTGTTTGATTCTTTAACTATGTGTAAACAAATGAGTGATGTTTAATCAAATTGTTAGTGATACATAGCAATACTAGGGACCATCTAACTGAACAAACGAATTATTAATGTTGAATTATCAGTGTTAAATAGCAGGGTTTAAAACTATTAAACTGCATGCCTAATTTGAATAATAGGTATTTCACTGCAGTACTTGGAACCATTTAACTTTGCAAATAAATGAATTGTGTTCAATAGTAAAGGCTTGGTTTTAAATAGCAATACTTGTAACCACTTCACAGCCTGTAAAGAAATGATTGATATTGAATAGAAATATAAGTGTTTGATTGCAATAATTGAAACCATTTAATTGTGTAGAAACAACAGCAATACCAGTGCGTAAACAAATTAGTTCTAACTCATTTAAAATTAAATTACCTACAAACTATTCACTTCAAAATCATATATGTATATCCATTTAAGTGTGTGCAAAGAAATGACTGATGTTAAACTGTTACTGTTATAAAGCAATGCTCGAAACCATCGAACTTTATGCAAGCAAAGAATTAAATAGTAAATAGAATTAAAACCATTTAACTGTGTGCAAAAAATAAGTTCAGGCTCGTTTAAAAATGTTATCAACCAAATGTGTTCATGAATCATATATATTTGTATATATTCATATATATTCAAATCCCGAAACACGTGTGAGTTCAAGTTTCATTGAGTATCCTATTAACAAGGCCTTGTGTCATATATGTTCTCTGACGAAAGCAACGAGCTGGAAACATACACATGTGTAAGAACAAAATAAATGAATGAATAAATAAAGGAAAAACTACAAATCTCTTCGTGGACCTACCTATTTAAAAATATTCATAAATGTATAAGCATGATTTGGCATTAAATAATCTACAAGGGATGATATGACATAAACCCCAGCCATACAAAACCAAACTAAACCTAATATTTCCATTCATTTTGCACACTAAAAATGGGTAGTAGCAATAATTACATCCCTATATTCACTGAGGACCTGTTTCCACGAATTGTAAATCATTTTTCAAACGAATTCTCTTTTCGGTGATATTTTGAAAGAACTGAAGATGAGGTTCGAGAGAAAGAAAATTAAGCCATTTTTGTTCAAATTTTATCTGATTTTGACCAATTAGTCTTTGTGCCAGTTTCTAACGTCATCATTAATTATTCAGTAAGCTTAATTTTTCACAAAGAGTAGTGGGGGTAGAATAGGCCTAACATCGAATCAGTAGGCAAGACAAACTCGTCAACCATTACATTTCAATATACAACCCGATCGGAGCATTGCACTGTGTATGATTGCATTTTTTGTTTTTGACGACAGGAAAACAAAAAATCGATGAATGAAATCAGTGAAGGTAAAAAGAGAAATGCGAAAAAGAAGAGACTGAAAGTATATATATATATATATATATATATAT
>OY757911.1:49982061-49992061 GCA_963585895.1 Sepioteuthis lessoniana | reverse complement strand
TTGCCAAACTTTGTCACTTTGGAAATGGTCGTAAACATCAAGCATCGTCGGTTGTACATACTGTTCCTGCCGTCCTACAGACTGTCTTGCTTTCCTCTACCTCCTTTGTATGATGACAGTAGTTGGGTTTTGGCGAGGTGGTCTCACACGACCAAGGTTTGGGAGGAAAAAACACAAAAGTAATAAAGACAAAGACGATAGCAATGAAAATAAAAATCTAAAAAAATAAAAATAAAATGAAACAAACTAACAAACAAACAAAGACATGGACATAAAATAAGTGACACTTACTAAAAAACGAAAATGAAAACCGAGAGGACTAATTCAACTGGTTTGATGAAATAAAATAAAGATAAACATTTAAAAAACAAACTATTTTCTGTTAAGTCGAAATACCTAGGTGATTGATTTGGTTTGGTTTGATGGCATATCAACCATTTTAGGTTATTTAATAACCAATCCTCTTTATACATATATATTAAATATATAGGATTTGTAAACACATTTTGTTGATGGCGTTTTCATGCTCATTTGTTTGCACACCGTTAAATGGTTCCAAGTATTGCTATGTGTCAGTAATAATTCAATTAAACATGAGTCATTTGTTTACACACAGTTAAATTATTAAACAGTTCTATTTCAAGCTATTCAATTTGGCAGTAGTTATTTGTTTCCGCTCAATTTAATTATCGAACTGTTCTATTTGATCCATAGATTGGACACTTTCAGGAGCTACCACTCTGAGCCAGAGTGGACCTGGGAGCGATGGCAAAAAGGAGTACTCCGTATTCCCCAAAGCTCCAGCAATATTAGAACCTTACAATTAGATCGATAAGTGTCATATGTAGGACACTCATTGGTGGGGTCATACTTCTGTTGAGGTGCAGTCGATATATTCTATAAGCCAAACCGACTGGACTGATACCAGGATGAATAAAAAGTTTTGCAATTATTTGATACGCGTTAGTTTATGGTGTGTATATAATATACATGAAAGGAAGCGAAAAGATTGATAAATGCCAGAATTATGCCGGAATACGGAAAAAGCTGTGGAGCATGAATATGTCGATGATACTAATAGTAGTTAGTGCCCTTGCAACGCTTCTCCAATGTCTGGAAAAGAAACTGGAAATACCGGAGAGAAGAAGGCCATCCAAACTGTGACACGATGGCTGGATTTACAGAAGATTAATAACCAGGAGAGGGAGAAACAAGTTTGTTTTACTTAATTTGTATGTTTATTTTACTGGCTATCAGTTTACTATTGAAGAACCGTGGATGGGGTCGAAAGCCACAAAAAAGACGCCATTTTTTTTTTTTTTTTTAGTGCGGCCTAATTTTAGGTCTATCGCCCCATGAAAAATTTAATATCTTGGGGTTGGGAGTGGGGCTGTTTCCAGATTTAAGAATAAATAGCAGCGATTAATTTTAGTTTGAGTCAATCAGTTTGGTGCGGACCACGGTGCAGTCTGTTTGCTGTGTGCCACGAGGCAATTCTGTCTAGTGCGTGCCACCAGTGACTTTGAGTGCTATTCACACCAAGAAAGCAGAGGTCCGTCTCACATAAGTCTATCGGGTTTACAGGGGACTTCCATCATCAGTTAGGATTAGCGCCAGTGTCAAATGCCTGTTCCCAGCTTTGAGTTGTACGTGTAAATCAATCCAAGTCATTTCACTCGTTCCTTTAACTTGTGGGACCATCCTGATATTTAGGCTTTTTCTGATGAACCCCGGTAACATCACTACGTGAGAAAACATCTGCCGGAGAAATTGCAAGTGGGCAACGAGCGAGGGTATAGCACAGATAATAATACTGTTTTGGTTTGGTTTGGTTCGGTTGGATTTTATGGCATATCAACTATTGAAGATTATTTAATGCCAAATCCGCTTTAAAAATGCATATTGAATATTATTATGATTCGTGGACACATTTTGTCGATAATATTCTTAAACGAGCCAGATTTTTTTTGCACACAGTTAAATGGTTTCAAGTATTGCTATATAACAGTCACAATTCAACATCAGTCATTTTTTTGCATACAGTTTGATCTATTTGACTCATTGTGAGGACCCTATCCGGTGCTACCACTCCGGGTTAGAGTGGACCAGGGAGCAATGGCAATGAAGAACTTCTCCACTTTTCTCAAATCTGCAAGGCTGTAGCCACGCCATCCGATGGTTTAATGTCATATTCAGGACACTCGTGGGGGAGTCTTACCCCTCTGGAGAGATGCAGTCAGTGTATTCGACAGCCTCTACCGTTTAGGATAAACAACACAGTTAAAATCAGCTAAATCACTCTAAAGAATCCTAGAAACCTAAAGAGACTTGCTGTTACTCCGACTTCAATGAAAAGCCATCAGTTAAATCTGGAGTAGAAAACTAGCATAGAGGAAAAATACTACCCCTTTTACTACAACTACTACTACTACTACTATAAGTACTAATCTACCGTATAGTGGACTTTGTCGTCCCAATGGACAGGAGAGTGAAGATCAAAGAAAGCGAAAATAGAGACAAATACTTGGCCTTTGCCAGAAAATAAAGAACGCTGGAGAACATGAGAGTGTTGGTAATACCAATTGTAATTGGCGTACTTGGAATGGTCCTTAAAGACTTGGTAAAGGGACTTGAAGTGTTGGAAATTCGAGAATGAATGGAGATCATCCAAACAACTGCATTGTTGAGATCGGCCAGAATACTGGGGTGAGACGTGGAGATCTGAGGGGATTTGCTCTCATTTGAACTCCTGTGAAAAACGATTTGATAATGTTGGTGTGAAAAACTCTTCAAAGGAGCAAAATAATAATAATAATTCAGGCCAGAAGTCAAAACCTACACGGATGAGACAAAATTTTGCTAATAGTTTTGTACATGCTAGTTTGAGGTGTATACATCACGTGACCAAATTATTTTAAGCTGAGGTAGGTACCCAGTGTAGTTAATAGTAACGTGGTAGTTGGTGCACTGATAAGTTGTGCATTATTTTACACCGTGTGTAATTTGAAAACCGTACAGATGAACGTAGTTTTATTCAGGATTTAATTCTTTACGACTTCGAACTGAACGATAATGCAACAGAAGAAGCCAAAACATTTATCAAATGGTTCAAAAAGTTTCGCTCGAGTTACAAGAACCTCGACAATTATGCCATGTCATATAGGCGGAAGATCGTTGATTACAAGGCTGTGCTCCAAGCCAGAGATGAAAGTCCGGTGAGTAGCACTCAGAGAGTATCAGGCGGCCTCGACAGCTTATAGTTCGATGTGGTTTGTCACCTTCACGACTTTGTGACTTTCAAAACTGTGTCTGACGTTAACAAAATATTGAAAAACTTTTTACTCATTCTGTTTTTTCTACTAATTTCAAATAAGTTTGATCTCATAACTGTGTTTGTATCGAATCAATTTACCTTATTCATCAATATATTTTTTAAATTAAAAAATGATTTAATTTAATTGATTGATTTAATTTTCAGACTTTACTGTACAACCAACTTCCATCAAATAAAACGTTATTGATATTATATGAATATAGAGATCATTACTATATATTTGTGTTTGGGTATGTGGGCGTTTACGTTTTGGTTTTCATTAGCCTGTCACAAAACAATCTATTCTTAATTTATCATTTTGAGTCTGTTTATTATGAGTAAATAGTATGGCTCACTGGGTACTTTAGCCTTGCTAAGGAAAAAATAAGATTCTGTATTCAAATAAATTGTACTCCAATTGATCACGAGTCACAATATAACCCATTGTGGAGGGTTTGCGTAAATACACCCATATATTTAATGGGTGTTCTTCTAATACTTATATATATATACATATTTCAAGATTCTATTATTTATAATGGAATATTATGGAGTCAAAATGGACATGATTAGTTATTATTCAAGACTAGACATTCAATAGTTAAACACTGTATTAAAAATATGAATATATAGCAGTCGAAAAATAAGTAACCAGAAAGTCTATAAATTAGTATATATTGCTAATCGTAAACTTGATAAACGCCACTTGTTTGTAAATATATTGGTCATTGCATATTGATCAGGCATATAAACGATTTAAAATAATAAATTTGATGTACATGTATAATTACCGACTCCTCTTCACGAGTAGGATGCAAAAAAATTCAAATCTGAAGCACAGTTCAAAGAGTTTGAACTCAGAGATTTCCTTCTCCTCGATTGGCTGCCTACTAAAATTAAAATAAAACTCAGTTTGATCTATTATTTATCCATATCTAAAGGGATAATACTGGGATTCATACCTTTCCAAAGAGTATTAGAACTATGCGAAATGCAAATAGCATCATCATTAAATATAATGTTGTCTGTTTTGACATGAGCATGGGTGCAGATCCACGCACAGAAATGCACATTTGTTAATGCACACACACACACACACACACACACATATATATATATATATATATATATATATATATATATATATATATATATATATTCTTTAAGAAAAACCAAAGATCGGTTATTTTAGGATTATACATTTATTTCCATCCTGTTATGTGTTTCTGATGTAAACCCAAAAAATTTAAATGTTCATTTTTTTGAATGATTTTCTTGTCCTGAAGGAATTACTCCCAACTCTGGTTTAACTGGACCGAATAATACTATATATATATATATATATATATATATATATATATATATATATATAAAAATGGTGGAAATATCGATTAATCAAATACTTACAAAAGTTTAGTATTAGTGATATTTCATTGTTTTCTTCCAAGAACATTTTCAGACTAAACATTTTTTAATTTTTCTATATTTAAGCAAATGAGGTAATAGATAAAATACCGGAGAGATTAGAATTATTGAAGTGGGTGGAACAGTGTCTAAAGTTAAGAAGCAAGTAAGGGAAGAACTACTTATATATATATATATATATATATATGAAAAGAAAAAATTAACTTCCTTGATGTCATTATAGATTTATTTCTGGTTGTGAAGCCATCATCAGATGCATAATCAAACATTTTATTTGGATGTTCTTATATTGCTTCCGGCAAGAGTGTAATTTGAAAAAAAATTCTAACTTATTTTTTTTCAAATAAAATAATTTTTAATTGAAACAATTTTTTAATATATATTTGATGATATTTTTTAATTAAGAAAAACATTTTTAACATAGGAGATAATATATTTATTATTATTTTTCATTTATACTATGTTTATGCAATCCAATAAAAAACAAAAAAAATACAAAAATATTTTTTAGCTCTGTACGCTGAGTGTAAATGTATTTTTATTCCCAAATACATCAACAGTCGTTGAAATTGTGCTGTATTTTGACTTTCGACCCGGCCAAACTTGCCATTCCAATGTGATGCACCGGAAGGAAGCGACACATTCCAATGGCAGTTATGAAAGGAAATCGCGTAGGCGTGCTTGGCTGACGAAATGGGACAAGGTAAAAAATCCCATGGTACACTCATAGACTGATACACCGGAAAAGAGTGACCTGTGAACTGCATGACAGTTATTTCCGCTTAATGACGATCAAACATGCCATTCCAAAGATTGAGTGGACGATTGCGTGGGCGATTGCGTGGGCGTTGAACTATTATAAAACTTGGTCAAGACAAGAAGTCAGACAGTTGGAGTAAGAGACGAGATGTGGTAGGGAAAGCCGCACCAGGCAGAAAGGGTCCTCGGGGCCCCCGATTGAGTTGGGTTCCAGAGAAGTTGCTGATAAGATGTGGTAGAGAAAACCCGGCGGAGGGGGCCCTTGGAGCCCCTGATGAGTTGGGGATCAGAGACGTTGGAGACAAGATGTGGTAGGAAAAGACACATCCGGCCGAAGGGGCCCTCGGGACTCCCAGTAGTTTCGGAGACCCGTTGGTGACAAGATATGGTAGAGAAAGCCAGCATTCAGCAGAAAGCTGAGCCCCCGGGCCCCCGGTTGAGTATCAGGGGAACAAGAAAGACATAACGCTGATGGCCATAAGAGTGGGGTCAATATATTGCAGTTCTGTTCGGTCTCCAGCTCCCTCTCACACGCAAACTTTACAATAAAGTGAGAGGTATATTTTTTTAAAGAGGTCTTCGCTCGTCCGTTATAATTGTGTCGTTGTGATCCATCCTGCATGTATATGCATGTGTATATAAGCATATCTATTATATGACTATATAACAATTGATCACTCAAATTTGATACTCCTTGGATTTCCTCTTGGGAATATATATATATATATATATATATATATATATGTGTGTGTGTGTGTGTGTGTGAAATCTAATGCACTATTGGTTTATTGAAAAAGGCCAATATTCTTAATAAAACCACTTGATGTACTTGGCGAGCAATACATTTTACATTGTTTTCTTCTTGCATAAAAACTTCTTTAAAAAGCCTTTTAAAAGCACATTTGAAACCTTTCCTTACAAAGCTTTCCTTACAAAGTCTTTTTCTGCTGACAAAGACCTAAGGTTGAAACTTGTTGAAAACAACAAAATAAGTAAATAACATTAAACGAATATTCATATTTGTCTAATTACTTTTGATCATCTTTATACATATGTCACCCTCCTATGTAGTTCAGAGTCATGGGTCACTTATCGACTCCTTGGACAATTCCGACCTCACTGCTTCCTCGCTATCCTAAATATTCACTCGAGTGACGTTATCATAAATATTGAAGTCCTTGAGAAAACGAATATCCACAGCATTGAAGGCATACCACTGAAGTCCCAGCTACGAAGGGTTGGATATGTCTTAAAGATAAAGGAATAATTACTAGCCCAGGAACATACAATGTTGCAAGATCTCCCATGGCCTTCGCGAGAGAAGGTCACTAAAGAACCAAAACAAAGTCTGCTTTAAAAATCCTTTCGTGCCTCTTATATCGACCACTGCTAATAGTCCAGAGTGGTCAAGGTGATAAAGATTAAAATTTGACCATACTACTAAATGGTATATGCACAACCCGGAATCCATCCTAGAGAATGAGACATAATATTCTCAGAGATTTTGAGATACAAACAGATCAGTGAATATCAACCAGAATACCGGACCTACAGTTAGTTAACATGTAAAATATATCTTGCCATCAACTGTCTTTTGCTGATTTAGCGGGCCCTACATTGAAAATAAAAGAAAGCAAAAAGACAGACGAGTAAATGGACCTCTCCAGTGACGTTGACACACATTTTAATTTGTGCACTCGGAGGGCTCCGTCAAGACTGTGAAAGAGTGCTGGAAGAGTTGAAAATCGGAGGACGAAAGGAGATCATCAAAACTACAGCGTTGCTGAGGTTCGCAAGAATACATGAAGAGACTTGCAGTCTCTAATACTCCAATGAAAGGCCCTCAGTTAACGCTGCTGCGAATACTTGCAAAGCGTCATCATCATCATCATGTCACGTTATCAGCTCGGAAATCCCTGACCCTTTCTCGCCACCCCTCTCTATTGTCCATTGCTTCCGGCAGGTCCTCAGGGCTACATCCCGTATCGGCACAGACCTGTTGTATGTAGGTTTGAGCTGGTCGTCCTGCCTTTGCTCGGCCATGTGAAGGGGTCCACAGGAGTACATCACTTATTAGCTCGCCCTTACTTCTCCAGCAGTGTCCAGCATGTCTGGTTCGTCTTATTTTGATAGTTTTCGTGATGGGGGTAGGTGGCTGTACAGCTGCTGCTTTATGGGATGCTGTCTCCAGGACTTGTTCAATATTGCTCGCAGCATTCTTGTGTAATTATTGTCAAACTTTTTCTCCATACGTTTAATTAGCGTCCATGTAGAGCATCCATATAGCAGTATCGACACGACCACTGCTTGGAAGAAACTACGCTTCAGTTTATCGGTCAGGTCTGACTTCCATACGACCGATAGTCTATCGATAGCTGTCCATGTCTTTGCTAGTCGCGTGTCGATGTCTGTCTCGGTTTATAATACACTGCTCCTTAGGTAGGTGAACTTGTCAACTAGTTTCAGAGAGCTACCGTTTAAAGGCGTACAATAATGATAATAATAATAGCTGTTGCCGACAAAAATTAATATGAGTGACAGTTAACAATAAATGATACTTATGACAGTCAGCAACAAAAAAGAGAACCTCCCGGAAAATGGACTTAAAAGAAAGCGAAAAAAGTGATAAATATTCAGATCTTCCAAGAGAACTTAGAAAAACAAACTATGGAACATGAACGTGACGGTGGTAGCATTTGTAATTAGTGCCCTTGGAACAATCCCCAAAAGATTGATAAAGGAACCGGAAGACTCAGAAATTATTGAACAAATGGAAACCATCCAGACTACATTATTAAGGTCAGCCAGAATACTGGGAAGAGTCCTGAAAACTTAAGTAGACTTGCTGTCACGCAGACTCCAATGAGAATTAATCAGTTAACGTTGGTGCGAAAAAACTCTCACAGGAGTGAAATAATAATGATAATTATCATTATCATCATTATTTTTATTTTTATTATTTCAGATACTCTAAAAAACAGAACTGAGGGAAACGATAGAAAAGCGCACCCTAGAAAGACTAGAAGATTACTGGAAACAGAAATTTACGCCAGTGAATTCACCAAAGAATGAATAGCTAGTCAGCCTTCCTGGTAAGATATTGCAACTCTTGTTGAGCTGAACTAGCGAGGAACTCAGAAACATTGGCCATAAAACAAGAAAATTGATGACTGTGCAGAAGGACTTACACCCAAGAGATGATGTAGACAGACTATATATTACAAAAAGGGAAGAAGGAAGATTAACCAGCACTGAGGATTGTGTGGATGCTGCAATACAGGTCCTGAAAAAATATACAAAGAAAAATAAAAATAAAAACAGCAAAAAGCAAAGTAAAACAAAACAAAACAAAACAAAAAACCTCTCCCACCGTAAAAAAATAAACAAGCAAACAAAAAAGCAAAAGTAAAAACAAATAAAACAAAACAAAACAAGGTAAGATAAATTCCAGCTGCCAATGACTGCATCAGCCTTGATAACACGAGGACAAACAGAAGAACAGGTAATGTTCAATCAAGATAATAAAAAAATAGGAGAAAATAAAACCAAATTATGTTGGAATTTCAGAAGACAAATAAAGAGAATTGTCCATGTGATGACATGGACATGGCTACGTAGAGGAAACGTAAAGAGAGAAATGGAATTGCTTAGTTGAGGCACAAAGCCAGAATTATTGGAAACCCAGTGAGACACGAACTCACTTGTGAAGGTTAACTCGCTAACCATTCATCTCCTCATGTAAAATCTAGAATAGATAACTCAGAAAAATTGTAATCATCAGCTCTGGGGTCAGAAAAAAATAGGAAGTCACATAAAAAATGAATGCGTCAAACAAGCATAGAAGAAATACAAGAGCAGCCATGAACGAGGGAGAGGAGTTCTTTTGGAACTGTGCAAACGGCTAAACTTTGACCAGTCTCCAGTCTCGTGCGTCGTCATATTCGGAACGGCATAATTGAAAGTAAGTTATATGTATATTCCCAACTAATTCATGTATCACAAACACCAATGCAACTTCCGGTCAAGTTACGTTGAAACAAAGGTCTCTCCCAGATCAACTGACCCTGTTGGCTGGGGCTGTTGAATACATTGCACCTTGTCATGGATATGACACAAAACAATCTGATGGTGAGGCTCCAGTAATGATGGAACTTTGGAGATTGCGGAGTATCTCTTTATTGCCATTACTTCCTGGTCCACTCTGGCCTAGAGTGGTAGCACCTGATAGGGTCCAATCAAAAAGTAAAATAGAATTGTTTGACTATTTAAATAGCGTGCAAACAAATGACTAATGCAAAAATTGAATTATTTGAAATAGAACTGTTTGATCATTTAGCTGTGTAAACAAATGACTGATGTTTAATTGAATTGTTAGTGATGCACAGGGATACTTGAAAACATTAAACTGTGTGCAAACAAATGATTAATAGTAAATATAATTATTCGTTTTAGAAATAAGTGAAACTATTTGACTGTGTGAAAAAATGAGATTAGGAACGTTTT
>OY757911.1:49877061-49979561 GCA_963585895.1 Sepioteuthis lessoniana | reverse complement strand
TGAAAACATTCAATCAAACAATTCCATCAAACCATTCAATCATCTATTCAATCAAACAATTCTATCAAATAAATCCTTCAAATCATTTAACCAAACAATTCAATGAAAACATTCAATCAAACTATTCAATCAAACAATTCAATGAAAACATTCAATCAAACAATTCCATCAAACAATTCAATGAAACCATTCAATCAAGAAATTTCATCAAACCGTTCAATCATCAATTCAATCAAACAATTCTATCAAATAAATCCTTCAAATCATTCAACCAAACAATTCAATGAAAACATTCAATCAAACTATTCAATCAAACAATTCAATGAAAACATTCAATCCAACAATTTCATCAAACAATTTAATCAAACAATTCAATCATCAATTCAATCAAACAATTCTATCAAATAAACCCTTCAAATCATTCAACCAAACAATTCAATGAAAACATTCAATCAAACTATTCAATCAAACAATTCAATGAAAACATTCAATCAAACAATTCCATCAAACCATTCAATCATCAATTCAATCAAACAATTCTATCAAATAAATCCTTCAAATCATTCAACCAAACAATTCAGTCAAATCAAAAGTAATTCGAATTCAATCTGCTCTAGTTCTGGGGATCTGGAGAATGTGGTGTACCCCATTATTAACAGTACTCCCAGGTTCACTCGGACTTGTAACAATAGTACCTGTCTTGCTTCCACCCATGGATGTAACGGATCTGTTTAAAAACTGTCGTATTCGATAGAAATACTTCATGTCCTATAACTGTAACTAATTTATATCAAAATTGCTACTTAAAGTTATAACCGTTTACTAACAATTATTAGTTACTTAAATCCTATTGCTACATGACATGCCAACAAATGATTATTATTAAATAGAACTAATAACTTGAAACCATATGATCCTTACTACTAGATAGAAATACGTGAAACCACGCAACTGTGTGCAAGAGAGAAATACTTGATATCGTATAACTGTAGACAAAGCTTCTTAAGAAATAACTTCACAAAAAAGTAAATATAACTGTACAATAAACGGAATTCACCTACCTGAAGGCATAAAATAACCATTGCTGAATAAATATGCCGTTAAAATAAAACCCAAATAACCAAACAAATTATCAATCAACATAGACACAGTTGTATATTTTCGAGCGTTGCTATCCCGTACAAATAATTTTCAGAGAACACCACTGAGGGTCATAGTAGACCTATTGTAATGTCAATGAAGTATTCCACACTTCTCAGAGTTTCAAATCTTGAACCTCACCATCGGATGTTGTTCAGGCTTATATTTAGGACGCAATAGCACTTTGCCATCCCTCAATTTAAGTCAGGTGGAAATAACCGTATTGTTTGAGCAGGTATGAATATTTGAATATCGCACAAATATTGCAGTTGGAAATTCCTAATGAAATAAGTTAGAATGTGTGGTTTAGTTTGATTCCTTTGTTTAAACTAACCATCCGCGGTTATTTGATGCCAAAGCCATACTTGTAGAAAGACAGTAGTGATATTGTTTAATTCACTGCTGTGAAGATGAGGAGGTTTATATCTTTCTCAAGAAAGTGAACGTAACAGCTAGAAATGATATTAAACTCGCTTACTTTGAGATAGCAGTCCAACACATTAGTATTTAGAGAACACTCCAAGGGGAAAATGAGAAATATATGAGTTGTTTACGGATTTATATGATCAACCCTTTGAACCCGGGCGGTCGTTATTTGTGCAACTAACTCGAAGTACTTATACCTCGGCGGGCATAATTTCGGTTTTCAGGCGTTCCTCTTTTCCTTCGCTGTTGCCAATAAAATATTGCAATTTTTGTATTTCTACATATTTTTAAATAGTCTATTGACTATAATATTTCCCATTTCCCGCTTTTTTCAGTCCAAGAGCCAACGGGGAAAGGTTTACGATCATGGAATTCTTAGGGTTCTAATATTTCAAAGACGAAAACGGTTATGCGAAACGAAAATTTGCATTGCATGGCGACAATTATCTTCTAAGTTTCTACATTTTTATTTTATTTCATTCTCCATAATATATCATCCACCAGAATATATATATATATATATATATATATATATATATATATATATATATATATATATATATATATTCACTTTTAAATCTTTTATACCTATTGTATTATTCTGTTGGTGTGAAAAAAAAACAAATGATACAATTTGGGAATAAAGAATATTACAAAAACTGATATCTGGGGAAAAAAAAGAAATTCAGAAAAAAGAAAATACTAAAAAAAATTTGCTATTCTTGAAAATAATCAACCAGCACCGGATTGCCAAGTTAAAAGAAAAGACACAAACTGAATTACTTAGGTTGAAACGTGAGAGTGATCAATACCCTGAGCAAAATTCGAATACCTAAAGAGCTAGAAGTAATCAACCTAGGTTTCACCTGCTCTATCACACGGATTATTCTGACCATAGAGAGTTGGCCAAACGATATTTTATTGATAAAGTGGCCACCAGAAAGAATAAGAAATTAGCATATTAAAAAAAAAGACTAAAAAAGAACGCCATAGCATTTTTACCAAGTAACCAGGTTTTTCAATGCTGCAAACATTTGGTATCTCCGAACTTGTGTTGAGTAATTCATTAGGATTATTACAGGAAGTTGTAGCTAGTTTTCCTCCATACATAGAAGACAGTATCTATTATATATATATATATATATATATATATATATATATATATATAGATAGATAGATATCCACAGCCACTTTTACTGGGATGTAAGAAAAGGATATATTCGGAATATACATTACTGGCGACCTTCTTCTATGACAGGCATTGGCTTTCCAATCATCATATGATGGAGTCTAAATATGGCTCACTGACTCAGCTATAAAAATATTATTTCATAGTTGAGCCAACAAATATCAGAGTTGCATTTTTGTCAGTCACACTGCCGAAGAATGATTTGCTGAATGTCTATTTTTTTCTGCTGGATTTACTTAGGAATATATTCTTGAATTGTTGACCAATGGCGAGGCATATAAGATATTTGGCAACCCTCAACATAATCTATATATATATATATATATGTGTGTATGTGTGTGTGTGTGTGTTTTAATAAACCTGAATGAAGTGGGCGTTGTTCAAGTAACTGTTAGGACGTAGAATATTTAGTAAAAGATTTTTGACTCAAGAATAATGTTAATTTATGGAGAATAGGTTATTGATGCATTCCCTCCCCTGTGTACTATTTATAAATCATAAACTCTCATGGAGTCCGGCGTCTAATGATTGAAAACTGCCGTGAAACTAATGATTCGCGCGAAACGAGTTTGTTTTTAGAAAAAACAACTTAAATACATCTTTTTAAAATTTTAGCAACATTCTTTATCCAGTTTACAAGAAATTAATATATATATATATATATATTTATATATATATATATATATATATATATATATATATAAATGTTTTTCTTACATTTCCAGAATGTTTAATTATCCCCTTTCGAAAAGAAAAGGGTTTTATTTCTTGGATTAATAGTATATCAACCTTCTTGGGTAATTTAATGCGAAGCCCGCCTTGAAGAGAAATTGTAGGGGGACTATTTAACCGAAAATTATTAGTCCCTATGTGATTCTACCCTATATTTTCTTGACTTATATCATTTTTAGGAGAATATCGTAACTTTAATGAAGTGTATAAAGGTGGTGCCTTCAATAAATTTCCAGACTCTTTTGTACTGGCATTTAAAGTTGTCGTAGACTCTTGAAAATTCACTGTTATTGCTCTACATCTTATGAGATGACTGACCAATTTTTATGATTTGAGGTTCAAATGAATAGCTACAGCAGCAATTAAAATACACCCTACTAAAGCCTGATTGTCACAGCAGGTGAATTTCAAAAATGCAATCTGGACGTGAGGACACTTTAGAAGAACGATATGCCATAAAATTGTGTTTTAAACTTGAAAAAAAATGCAACAAAAACGTATGGAATGCTTCAGACTGCTTTTGGAGAATCTTGCATGAATCGAGCATCGGTTTTTGAGTGGCATAAGAGATTCAAAGAAGGCAGGGAGTCTGTGAGGGATGATGAGAGGTGTGGAAGGAATAAGGAAGTCAATACACCGGAGTTGATTGGCCAAAGGGTTAGGGTTAGGGTTACTATGTTGAGGTTTTAAGGTTTGGTTTGGTTTCTTTGTTTAATGGCATATCAACTCTTTTTAGGTTATTTAATGCCAAAGCCATTCTCCTAGAAGAACAGTACTATTTCACCCATAGCTGGGAGGATAAGGGGGTTCACACCTTTCCCAAGGGTATTTGCCCGAAAGTGAACGTAATAGCACGACTGGAGTACGAACTCGCGTACTACGATTCCGCTGTCCATCGCTTTAACCATTACACCGCGAGGACACCCCCTGTTGAGGTTTTAAGGGAGTTCAGGAAGAGATTCCGATGGAAGAGGCCAGTACTCTTCAAATCGGGTCAGTGGCATTTCCACCAGGACAATGTACCAGTCCACAACTCCATCGTTGTCACAGACTACTTGAGCAAGATGGGCATCTAGACAGCTCCTCAGCTTCCCTATAGTCAAGACCTTGTTCCCTGTGACTTTTGGTTATTCCCTCTGCTTAGAGGCTGTCGTTGAGACAATTGAGGCGAGGAAAAAGGCCGTGATGAAGGACATCCATGGGACCTCCCAGAAGTTGGGGGAACGGTGCAACAAGTGCATTGCAGCCGTAGGAGATTACTTCGAAGGGGACTAGAGTTTCATGTGTGTACTATCAATAAAAGTGCCCATACGAAAAAAGCCTGGAATCTTATTTAATGATCCTCGTGTATGGTTTGGTTTGTTTGGTTTTATGGCATATGAAACTTTGTAGGTTATTTAACGCCAAATCCATTTTTATGTAAATAATCTGTTCTATTGAAAACAGTTCAGTTTTGCATAAGTACACAGTCTTATTGTCAAAAACTTTTCCATTTCAAACTATTCAAGCACAGTTATATGTAATAATTCAGTTAAGTGTAAATACAGTTTTAATGTCGAAAAACAATTCTATTTGAAATGATTCAGTTAAGCATAAGCACGCAGTTTAAGTGTAAGTACGGTTTAATTGTCAAAAACGTTTCCATTTCAAGCTATTCAGTTTACTCAATTCATTTGAGCATAAGCATGCTGTTAGTTCTATTTAACCCATAGATAGGGCCCTATCAAGTGCTACCACCCCGGGCCATAGTGGACCTGGGAGCGATGGCAATGAAGGGGTACTCCGCATTCCCCAAAGCTCCAGCACTGCTGGAACCTCACCATCAGATTGTTTAGTGTCATATACAGGACACTCGTTTGGGGGAGGGGGTCTTACCCCTCTGCAGAGAAGCAGTCAGTGTATTCTACAGCCCCAGCTGACTGGGCAATCCTCGTGTATATATACATATATGTAAATATATATATATATATATATATATATATATATGTGTGTGTGTGTGTGTGTGTGTGTGTGTGTGTGTGTGTGTGTGTGAGTATGTGTGTGTGTGTGTGTATATGTCTGTGTGCGCGCGTGCGTGTGTGTTGTTTTTCATTTCCATTTCTTATCTATACACAAGGTTATGTCTATAAAGCTGTTGATTGAACCGTAGGTATTTTCCGTCTTTTTAATTGAAATTTTAACAATATTATTACATGCTATTAATTACTTACGATAGATTTATATATAACAATGAATTAAATCTGCTGAAGATTATTTTAAGATATAAAAGTTTGTATGCTAAATGAATAATTTCTCCTTCATTTAGTTGAGCATTAATTGATCTATGTAGGTACATGCAGGTGCGCGCGCGCGCGCACACACACACACACACAATCACACACACACACACACACACACACACATATATATATATATATATATATATATATATATATATATATATATACAATGATAGATAGATAGATAGTCATTTTGCAGACTGTCGTAACTTCTTGTTTTTTAGTTTTAGCAGTTCTTTACAATACAAACATACACACATGCGCACACATACATGCACACACATATACAACCATACAAACAATCGTTCATATACACACACACACACACACACACACACACACACACATATATATATATATATATATATATATATATATATATATATATATAGCTAGGCAGCAACTCATTATTTAGAAGTGAACATTGTCAGTCTTCACATTTGAATTTATCAGATTCAAACTGAACAAATTATGTACACTTTTAAGTCGCGTGAGAAAACGTACATATTTATTCAGTTAATTCCAACAAATTCAATCATGTTGCGCCTTAGGATCAATTACATGAAATCCTGGATCCTGAGTTCTTATCCTGTTTAATAATTATCTTTTTTTTATATGGGAAATATATTATGATAGTGCTTTTCATCTGGCATAAAACACTGTCAGGATTTTGCGGAATAAAGATGACTTAAGTGTTAGATTAAAATCGTTCTCTCTTTCCTTCTCTTTCTCTATCCGTCTATCTCATCCTCCCTCTCTCCAAAATGTATATATATATATATATATATATATATATATATATATATATGTGTGTGTGTGTGTGTGTGTGTGTGTGTGTGTGCAAAGGAAAGAGAGGGGGATAGAATTTATTTTAGTAAGTATACCCCAGTCGTCAAAATACTTACTTGAGACACACATTGACCTTTTGCAAACATCATTACTGAGCAGAATTGATATCTTAAACGGTCAACGAATATCTCATCCGTGTAAAGTGTGACAGGCCAGGTGACTTCTCGTTTGATGAGGTATAAGTTGTAGACGGCGTGTGTCACAAGGTATTTGGACAGCGTCCAGCGATAAGCTCTGGTAATAAACGCTGGCGACAAGGAAGGTGACAACATCAGGTGACAACAGACTACAGAGACAGATCAACTGTCATAGTTGATCAAAGCCAATTGGCAATGATGAAGGTATCCGTCACACTGTGTTCCTTGTATATCTGTGAACAGGTGATGCAGAATTTTAACACGGACTACGTGATGTCTACGCAAACTTAAACGAATTTATACTCAAACGGTCCTGATATATAATGATGTTGCTGGGTTGTTATTTTCATTGGTTTGATTTTAACGGCATGTCAACCCACCAATAAGGCAAATAATACACCCATCCACTGGATTCTCTCTTTCTCTCTCTAACTGTCTCTCGCTGTCGCGGACACACACACACACACACACACACACACACACACACACACACACACACACACACACACACACACAGATTATATATGTAGCATATGTAGACATACAAATACACAAGCTCAAAAGCGCACACATACCTATACTTGGCATAAGACGAACTAAAACAGAAAAAAAAAACTGGGGAAAAGATTATTAATGAAACAACCAAAAGTCATTGCGGTCAATTGACCCCAATAGGACATCCACAGACATTAAACCTGGAGTCAACCAGAATTAATCAGAACAATTTATGAACCACCTTCAATTATAAAGATATTCGACATACAACTGACAATATATTTGCTTGAAGATCAATGGAGTGTCCGAAAAATACTGAATGAAAGCACTCTGTTCAAGCCTGGACAACTTTGATTTGCTGCCATTTTGAAATTATAATATGAGGATGAGGGATCATGTTCATAAACTCTTTTTTTTATCTGGGTTCACCTTTTGCCATATCCTGGCTATGCATCAATGATTCGGCTTAGAACAGGTGTATTTGCAAGAAGGTCAAGATCATCAGCAAATTCTTTTCTAATTTTAAAACGTCAACTGCTACAAATATTATTTAGTAATTTACAATATCTCTGTTTCGATGTGGCACCAGGCCGAATAAATGGGGCGCCCAATGAGACTCGAACTCACTCGTGTAGGTTTACTAGTTTAGCTTGCTAACCGTTACACTACCAGAGGTGCCCTGCTACAAATATTATTTAGTTCGAAGCGCGTGGTAAGAGAAAATTTTTTTTTCTGAAAGCAAATAATACCTATGTATTAGCGATCGAAAAGATCGTTATCGAACTTAATTTTTTTTTCGAATAAAAATAAAGATAAATCATTTTATTTATTTATTTATTTTTTTTGCCTTGACAACACAAAAGAAAAGAAATGGGTGCCTAATTGTCTCTTGAAGGTAAAATGCATTCACGTGACGTAAAACGATTTTGAGGAGAAAAATCACAGAACTCGAAGCGACCATTCTCAAATGTTGATTTTTGAATCATTTAAAAGAACCATCATCACAATGAATTTAATTAGCAATGGGTGTATAGAAGACTTACGTAAAAATAATTGTTTTAGTTTTATTTTTGTTTTACGTACCTTCTTTTTTTTTCTTTTTCTCTTATTCTTCTAACAATTGTTACCACATTCATTTATTTTTTATAGTTCTCTTTTTCCTTTGTTTCTACTCACTTTCTGTTTACACTTCCTTCTTTAGTCGTTAGCACATTTCAGAGTGTGTCCCATAATACTTGTTTCATTTACTGTAAATAATTATCTGCAAATATAACAACTATTTTGGGAAACACCCAACGATGTGTTAAATAGTACAATTATTGTTCTACTGAAGCGATAGCTTAGGCATTAGATTAACCTCGAAGCTTAATATGACATTAAAGAAAGAAACTAAACCCATTTTGCGACAGAACTAGCGTATTTTCAAACCAAATTTTTATTTTTATACGTTAGTCTTGTCCAAATTTTTTAAAATTAGGAATTACTATTTGTTGATATACTCGAGGCTGTGTACTCATCATGGTTTTCACTCTGCCAGTGTTACTTAAAATACGCTGATTGTATCCCCTAGAAAGGAAAAAGCCCCCCACCTCAAAAAGAACGTCCGGGATATGATACTAAGCTAAATCTGATGGCGAGATTCCAGACATGGAAATTTGGTAATTGTGGAGTACACCTTTTTTGCAATTACTCCCAGTTAGAAAATTTCAAGCATTGCTATATAAAATTATCAATTTCACACCAATAAGTTGTTTGAACATATTTAAATAGATATAAGTAAAGTTGGCGACCTTAGTCGAGGGTGACCCGAAGGCTCCTTTTCGATAGCTCCTACACTGAGGTGTAGAGGAGAGCGCTACTTCTCTCTCTGGATTGCTCCACTTTACCCTTGATCTCTACCTTATATTAATGAGTGTTGAGCAAGGAGGCATCAATCACCTTTTTTTCAGTATACATATATAATTTGTAAGAGAATAGTTTTTAGGTAATTTCCTTTTTGAATGAGAACTAATTTGCTTGCACACAAGTTTTGCTATTGTTTCCAAACAGTAAAATTATTTCCATTATTGTTATCAAAAATTGATAATTCTATTCAATATAAAGCATTTCTTTGTACACAGTGAAGTAGATACAAGTATTCCTATTTAAAACTAATTATTCTATTCTAGACTATTCAGTCATTTGTACATTTGTCAAATGAGTCCAAGTATTTCTATATATCGCTAACAATTCAATTTGACAGTCATGTGTTAACTCACTAAATTGATCAAACAGTTCTAACTCTAACAATTCAATCTAACATCAGTCATTTGCTTCCTCTCAGTTTATCTATAAAACAATTCTACTTGACCCATAGATAGGACCATATCATGTGCTACGACTCCCGGCTTGAGTGGACTTAAAGGCAGAGGCAATGAAGCAGCACTTCACATTCCCCAGAGCTACAGGATTGGAGTATCACCATCTGATTGTTTAGTGTGATATCAGGACACTCGTTGTGGGTCTTACCCATCCGACAGAGATGCAGTTGGTGTATTCTACAGCCCCAACCCACTGGCTTCACTAGAGGTTAGGGAATCGTGTTTATTGTACGTTTATATTAACACTTTTTACGCAGTTGCTTATTACTCTCTGTTGTATATTATCAAACATTCCTATGTAGCATGAATAATTAGCACACTGTTGTATGGGCAGCCCACCGACTGCATCACTGTAGAGAAGTAAAACCCCACTTACGTGTGTCCTAGATATGACGCTCAACCATCTAATGGTTATTTCTTAATAATCCTGGAGCTTTGGTTTCTTTTGTTAAATGGCATATCAAGTCCAGTATTCGCATCACGCCGCCGACCTTCATCGAGCATCGGGGGGCCGTCCCCTCAGGCTCTAACCCTCCTTGGAGGGGCTAGGTTTATCGACCAGGGCCTTAGCCCCCCACCTTTTAGGGTAATGCTGACGGGACCCGAGGCATTTTTGAAGCCACTGGGCGTATCTGGGCCACAGAAGTCGAACTCGCTTACTACGATCCTGCTGTCCATCGCTTTAACTATTACACCACGATGATATATGAAATTTACTGTTTTTACATTTAACTCAGTGTTTAAACTGCGTTCATATGCTTAACTGAATTGTTTGAAATGGAATAAAGAAAATTGTTTGAAATATGTATAAACAAAAAAAAACCCCTCTAGTTATGCTAAACTGAATTGTTTGAAAGAGAACTGCTTTGATATTTAACTGTGTGTAAACAAAAAAGACTATACTTATTCCAAACTGAATTGTATAAAACTTTTATCAAAATGACTTCATTTGACATTAAATGACCCGAAAAAGGGTTGATACGCCGTAAAACAAAACAACCTACCAAACCAAACCAAACCAAACCAAACTGCAAGTGTCGATATAACATAAAACCCAACAGACCCAACCAACGTAGCAGTTGTAATGGTTTCAAGAATTAATATCGAATACTAATTTATACATCCTAACCTGGTCTCATGTACGTATTTCTCTGTAGTAATCGGGGTCGTCTTCGTGGCGTAATGGTTAACGTGCGGCACAGCGATATCATAGTAAGCGAGTTCGAACTCAATACTCGCTTAATTTATGTTGAAAATGCTTGGGTAAAGGTATTACCCCACCTTTTTTTTCTCCAGCTATCAATTAAATTGCACCATTGCTATTCCTCTCTATCTTTTGTTTATACATAGTTGAATGGCTTGATGTAATATTATATAAATCCAATAGTTTTACTTGCACATAGTTAAACGGTTTCAAGTATTGCGATGTGGGACTAACAATTCAATAAAAAAAAGTTATTTATTTGCATACGATTAAATGGTTAAACAGTTCTATTTGAGCCATAGATGGGATCCAAATAGGTACAACCCCTCTTTGGATTTAATGGCAATGAAGAGGTCCTCCACATTTCTCAAAGCACCAGGACTGGAGCCTCATCATCAGATGGTATAGTGTCATATCAGGACACTCTTTGGTAGTGCGTTCTTTCCCATCAATAGAGATACAGTCGCACATTCTACTGCCCCAGTCGATTGAACTTTTGTATGCCATTAAACGGTGAAAACAAAAAATATTTGATAATAATCATTCATTTGTATACAGATGGATTCAATTGACTTCAACTACAAATAATATTGAGGGGTGTTCTCGAGGAGTAGTGAGTAACGAGCTAGACTGCAACATCGTAGTAATGATTCTTAGTAAACAATTATAAGTTGTTGGTTACTATAGTCGTGGGCTGTCCAAAGGCTCCCTTTTCAATAGCCACTACACCGAGGAGTAGGAATGGGCGCTACTCCTTTCGCTGGATTGCTCCACTTTACCCTTGATACATACTTATAATGCTGAGTGTTAAGCAAGGAGGTATCAAGTACCATTTTTTAAGTCTTTGGTATGACTCGGGCCATTGGTGAACACTCTACCCACTATGCCTATGAAATATCCTTGGTTGGGTTACATTTGGTTTCTTTGTTTAATATCACATCAAGCTTCGTGGGTTGCCAAAGCCTGCTTTGTAGAATGGCAATAGTGTTATTATTTAACCTATAGCTGGGAGATAAGGTCGTTCGTACCTTTCCT
Organism: Sepioteuthis lessoniana; assembly: GCA_963585895.1. NCBI lineage: Eukaryota > Metazoa > Mollusca > Cephalopoda > Myopsida > Loliginidae > Sepioteuthis > Sepioteuthis lessoniana. The sequence continues at coordinate 49,967,715 of OY757911.1, read as the reverse complement.
AGAATATGAATTGGAAAGTGAACAAAATAACGTGACAGGAGTTCGAAAACGTTTATTATGATGTATTGGATACTGATAAGAAGATTCCTTTGTCATGCCATCCCCGCAGTTTATGTGGCATGACAGGATGTCCACTTATTTCCCAAGGTAAACAGAACGCAGGTCTAACCTTTGCCGAAGTGCCACGTAGGTTGCGTGGGTGGTATGGTTGAAATGAGGCATGTCTACATGTAGAGCGTAGGTTTGAAGTGTGACCACGTGGATTGTGTGGGTATCTGGATAATTATATAAACCAGGAAAGAATTTCGACCTAGGAGAACGATGATTCACAAGATGTCGCAAAACCCTGGGCACTGGCCTTGTGATTAGGGTTGAGAGATAGAGAAAAGCTGTGTGAGACTCGCTAAAATTTGCTATCAAAGATGATTAAATGCCTTGAGATAATGCTATACGCCTGAAGAAACAGACTCGTTAAAATAGAGAGACATAAGGAAATAGACTCGCTTAAGTCAAAAACGGGTATGATCCCATAAGAAAGAAGCTCAGATGAATAGATGTTCTGAGTTGGCCTTGAACCAGTCTCGCAAAAGCAGACAAAAGCAGAAAAGCAGAGTGGTTTCACAACCCCCTCCTCCAAAAACCGTACCCCCCCTCTGTGTATGCCTTTCAGCTATCTCCGACTTACTCTACTCATACATACATTTCGGGTAAGAAAGAAAACAAAAAAACAGGGTGATGATATTTTTATACGTGAACGTTGTTGCTGTACTTCCCTGTATACAATAGATATCGTAATCCAGCACAGGGCCATGGGGAATCCTCCTATATTTCTTAGTCCAAATGATTTACAATTATATGGTATCAATTATCTCTTGCAAACATTTTTTGAACTGCAGTATTTGATACACAGATGAAATCCTGACAGGTACTACCACACCGGATCAGAGTGGACCTGAGAGTAATAGCAAAGGAGTGTCCCATATCTGCCAGAGCTCCAAAATTGGAACCTTAATATCGGATACAGTTTTCTGTCAAACCTGGGATACTTTTTCATTTTTCTCAATTTTACACATTATAATCTTATGCAATTTTTTATTAAAATTTTTCTTTCTTTCTTTCTTTCTTTCTTTCTTTCTTTCTTTCTAAAGCATTTGTAGATAACTTTCTTTCCTTTTGAGGAAAAATTTAGCATCAAATGCATTAGTTTCTTCTCTCTTCTTCTCACTTGTCTCTTTCTTTCTTTCTTTCTTTCTTTCTTTCTTTCTTTCTTTCTTTCTATTTATTCATTAATTTATTCGTTTTTCTATTCATTCATTCTTTCTTTCGTTTTTTATTTTCCCCAATTATCCATTATTCCTTTCTTTTTTACATTCTTCCTTCATTCCTTCCTCTCTTCATTCATTCATTTTTTCATTTTTTCTTTATTTCTTTTTAATTTTATTAGTTTGTTCTCTCTTCTTCTCTCTCTCTCTCAGTCTCTTGGTTAATTCTATTTGTTTGTTTCTATCTTGCTTCCTTTTGTTCTTTCTTTTCTTCTTTCGATGTATTCATTCACTCGTATATTCTTTCTTCTTTTCATTCACTCATTCATTCTTTTTTTCGTTCTTCCCATTCATCCATAATTTCTTCCTTCCTTTCTTCCCCCCATTCAATTCGTTCATTCGGTTTCTTTCTTTCTTTCTTTCTTTCTTTCTTTCTTTCTTTCTTTCTTTCTTTCTAATTATATTAGTTTATTCTCTCTCCCTCTCTTTCAGTCCCTTTCATACTTCCTTTTACATTAATTTCTTTAGATCCATAAATTCATTCATATAGTCGGTCTTACTTTCATTCATTAATTCAGTTTTTTTGGCTTTTCCCACTCAACCATTATTCATTATTTCCTTCTTTCATTCATTCAATTCCTTCATTCATTCTTTCATTCGTTTTCATTCACTTATTTTCTTTCTTTCTTTTCTAAATTTTTCTAATTTTATTTGTTTATTCTCGCTCGTTCTCCCCCAGTCTCCTTCATCTATTCTTTCTTTCTTTATATTTATTCATCAGTTCATATATTCGTTCTTCTTTAATTCGTTAATTCTTTCTTTTTTACCCCCTCATTCCTTATTCTTTCTTTCTTATATTCGTTAATTCATTCATTCTTCTTGTTATTTTACCCCACTCATCTATTCTCCTTTATTTCCTTCCTTTCTTCATTCATTCATTTATTCTTTTTCTTTCTTTCTTTCTTTCTTTCTTTCTTATATTCGTTAATTCCTTCATTCTTCTTTTCGTTTTTCCCACTAATCTATTCTTCTTTCTTTCCTTCTTTCTTTCTTTCATATTTTATCATATTCTTTCTTTCTTTCTTTCTTTTATTCGTTAATTCATTCATTCATCTCTTTGTTTTCCCCACTCATCTATTCTTCTTTCTTTCTTTCCTTCTTTCATTCGTTCATTCTTGCCCATTCTTTTCTGTCCTATTCTTTCTTTCTTTCTTTCTTTCTTTCTTGTATTAGTTAATTTATTCATTCATCTCTTTGTTTTCCCCACTCATCTATTCTTCTTTCTTTCTTTCCTTCTTTCATTCGTTCATTCTTTCTCATTCTATTCTATTCATTCTTTTTTCCTTATATTCGTAAATTCATTCGTTCATTCTTTCTCATTATATCCCATTCTTTCTTTCTTTCTTTCTTTCTTTCTTTCTTTCTTTCTTTCTTTACTATTAACTTCCCGAGGTATAAAAAAGACTTTCTAATATTAATTCATTTATTTATATTCTTACTTCATTTTCCTTTCTTTATATTTTCATTTCTACTTAACGTTTTCTTAATGAAGGAAAGAAACGAGCAAGCACATACAACCCCCACATTACACGAAAGAAAAACTATGCAAATATATTTCTTTATCTAAATCAAAATAAGCAACCACATTGCAAAACAAATTAGAGAAAAATAATCCAAATACAAATGAAAACAAAACCCATCTGCAAATGTCTAGACATAAGGCAATCTTCTTTCAAAATTGCACAAACGCCAATCAATTATCCTAAAATTTACCGACTCCAATGAACCGGAAGTTTAAGAAGAAAAGCGCATGCGCTATGCGCCTCCACACTTATATTCCTTCTATGCATGACGCAATATCAGCACTATGAAATCTCCTTAATTACAACATCTGACAATTTCACAAACCTCTATTTAAAAGACGCTACACTGTGTCTTATGAAAGAGAGAAGCGTTGAATTGATATGAAGCCGTTTTGCAGCACTTGTAATTTTCGTCGCAGAAGAAAAGAATGAAGGATGAGTGAAACCGTAAGATTGTTGGAGACGCCGTCGTGACGAACGCAATAAGATAGGGAAATGATTGAGTTTAGATCTGAATACAATTCAGTCGCTAAAGGACTTATAAAACATCTAAAAATATCTTAGAAATAAAAAGAGAAAGAGAAAGTTTGATATCTATTGGTATAATTCAACTGATAAGGAGAAAAATGAATCGTCAGTACTTGAATCTAGGAGGTTAAGACTAGTTAAGTTAGGTGGTGTAATGGTTATCGTCGTAGGGGAATGGACACGGCGACACGAGTTCAAATCCTGGATGAGACTGATTGCATTTCACATAGCACTAATACCCTTGGGAAAGGTATGAATCCAATCATTCTCCCTCCAGCTACGGGTAAATAGAAGGACAGACTAGGTTCTTCAGCCTTGGTGAGGCAACTAGTCTAGGAGAAGGAAAACTCTGAATTCAAACCTGGTAAACTCCGCTCAAAATCATTGACCTTGTGTCATATCCTGCTCGAGCGGAGGGGTTGGGTAAATATAGTTAAGTTAGGTATTTATTCTTCTTTCAATGAAATGAAAAGCAATATAAAGATTTTTATTACGTATCAACTCACATACATTTATGCGAGGGTGGATCCGAAAATTACCCAATTGCATCAGTATACTCTTGCATTCAACAGACCATGTCTACTGACTTTAGCACATGGGTGCAATAGAGAGGAACTGGTTAGAAGAGGAATTGTTAAGAAGTGAACATGAATGAATTTTGTCAAGCTTGCCTAAAAATGAAACTAGAAAAGTGAAGGATCACTTAAAGATTAAAAATATCTTTTATTTCATTATTTTTTTGTATTCTCGGTCCATTCATATACGAAAACTTTCAGCAGCAGGATTGAAAATACTCTGTATTTTTTTCTAAGAGGTTAGATTCTTCCCCCAAAAAAGGGGATCTTGGTTATGACACTAAACTGAATCTGATGGTAAGGATCCATTTCTGGGGATCTGGGCATTGTAGAGTACTAGGTTCACTCTGAACCGGAGGGATAGTTACAATTAAGGTCTCATATATAAGTCAAATAGATCTGTCTAAAAATTATTCATATCTGATCGGACTATGTGTAAAAAATAGCCAAAAGAAAACGAAAACAAATTGAGAAACAACTACATAAAAATATAAATAGGGACGTAAAATGAATGCGATTCCCTAACCTCTAAGCAGAAAAATAAATGAATGAATCAACTAATCAATCGGCGCATATATATCGGGTTTGTTTGATGATACTTACTCCTGGATAATATTCTAAAGTCATCGATCTTCAATCCTGTCTGAGTGAGGAAAGAAGTTAAAAAGCACATGTTTATACTTTGGTAATCAATATTTGATCAGGTCGGACTTTTCAAAGGGTTTCAAACCGTCCCTCTAGACATTTGTCGGGAGCACCAACTCTAGATATTTTTCATTCCTTCGGAAGCCACTCAAAAAGAATTTTAAATGTTAAGACTTTCACAAGACGTCTGACTTTTTCTCTGGTTCTCAAAAACCAAAATTTGCCAAACTGAAAAAAAAAAAAAAAAAGAATTGTTTTTCCTTTTCCTATCGCTGGTCATATGACTTCTATCAAACAATCAACCAGCACCCGTCTATGATCTCAGTCATCAGTTTTCCTGTTTCCTTCAGTTCCCATACTAGTTCAAAACCTTTGATCGCTCAGTTACAGTCACCACCTCTGCAGGTGTTTGACCTCGGAATAATACCCAGTCATCTGATTCTGTACTTAATGGTGAACTATATTAAAAAAAATATCGGAGAATCAACATGGTAACTTACGGTTTGTGAATATGATAAGAGAAATTAAAAAGAAATGTATTATTTAAAAAAATCTCAGTTTTTAAAAATTAGAAGAAAGTAGTTGATATATAATTTTTTTTCGTTTTAAAGAGAAAGCCGTGCACCACCAGTCAGAGAATTGGCTTTCACGCTACTTCACCATATATCTCTAGCCAGTCGCTGGGTTTTTCGAATCTGGATGAATAGTGTTTAATTATATTTTAAACTGTTTTTGTGCTTAATGAGGTGTAATGGCTAAAAGGCTGGACTGCAGCCTCCAAGTAAGTGTGTTCAAGGTCTAGTCACGCAATTACATTCAATTTCAAAGAAATACACTCTGTAAAGAAATGGACTCACTTATCCTCCAGCTTGAGGTTATATAAGTAATATGGTAGTTCTTTTAAAAAGATGGCCTTGGCATTAAATAACCAACGAAGATTGATATGTCATTAAACAATGAAACCAAGCCATGTTTAATATTTAAAAACATTTTCAGAGTTGCATCAGCAATAGTTGGATAATAGATTCAGAAGTTCAATAAATCAACAATCATTAGAGGTTGCTGTTAATGATTTATTTATGATCGACAATTTCTTACAATAAATTCTTAGCCACAGTTTTGAATTTTCAGGAAATTACTTTTTTTATCGGTTGTTTTCTTTTAGAAAATATACATGTTACAAAAATTGTGTTACCTTCATTTGATTTCTGCCGTTTAGATTCGAGTGTTATTCAATCAGAATTTTTGTTTGGAGTTTGCACAGCAGCAGTTGTCACGCCACGGCAAAATGGTGGCTTTTAGTAGATGGCGAAGCGAATCAATAGATGGCGCTGGTGAAATATCGAGGTAATTCATTTAGAATTGATTTGAGGTGATGTCTGAAATACTTGCAGAAACAACTCAGTGGTTTGAGCAGTCGACTGAAAGTAACAATGTGTAACATTCAAACAAAATCCTTCAAGATTTTCGATTTTTTAATTCAATGAAGTCAATAGAAGAAGAAGAAGAAGAAGAAGAAGAAGAAGAAGAAGAAGAAGAAGAAGAAGAAGAAGAAGAAGATGTCTGTGGGTGAGTTTGCTGGATTTTATCAAAAGACCGGCAAGATTACCTTGTGTTGTCTCGGTTAAAGTAGCTCTGGAAAAAAACATCACTCTTCATAACGACGAAGAAAAATGTTATTGTGGGTTACATTCAGTGATTTAATCTTTGAAGTTAAAAAAAACCCAGATCTGGTGGATGGAGCCAAGAAGTCAGTGACTGTATCCTTGTAAACTTTCTCTCTAAAACGGTTTTTGTGGGCACGACACTAAATGACAACTGGTGGTAAGGTTCTACTTCTGGAATTCTAGTGTGGAGTACTCCTTCATTACTATTTCTCTCGGGTACAATCTACCCGGAATGGTAGAGATTGTTAAGATTGCATGATTGGGTCAAATAGAGCTGTTTGAAATTTTTTTGTTTCAAGTACGAATTCTTTATACCATATAACTGGGTGTAATTATAATAAAAATTATAATTACTGATGCTATAATTCTTGTAACCACTTAACGGTGTGCAAACAAAGGATTTGTATTAAATAGAATTATTAGTTTTATAGCAATAGTTTAAACAATTTAACTGTGAAGAAACAATAGTAATATTTAATTGAGTAAAAAATAAATAGTTCTAACCCTTTAAAGAAATTACCAACAAACTATTCACTTACTAATAATATAAGTATATCAATTTAGATGCGCGCAAATGGGTGACTGGTATTACATACCATTTTATTGTAGCAATACTTGAAACCATTTATCGATGTGCAAGCAAATGCTTAATAGTAAATAGAATTATTCGTGTTTGGTAGAAATACTAGAATTTATCTGTGTTCCAGAAAAATGAGCTCAGGTTGGTTTAAAAATGCTATCTACAAAATCTGTTTTCACATCATATATATCTAATAAATATGTATGAACAGGATCTGGCATTAAATAATTTACCAACTTGATGCTATAGTTGTTTACTAAACAGTATTTTTATTAGTTACTTAAATCATATAATTGTTTGAAAATGATCATTATAACTTTACCCAGTTTACTGGAGCTATATAATACACTTACTGCTTCTTTGCACAGGGGTAAGACCTCCGCCAATGAGTGTCCTAGATATGGCATGAAACAATCTGATGGTTAGGTTTCCCACAATTGACTGACTTAGCGTTGGATTTGTGGGGGTACCGTTGTTTGGTGAATATTTTTGGTCCCACATTTTGTGGTGGTATATTTGATTGATAATTTGTTCCTTACAATTATTGATGACTCATTATTGAAAAGCAAATGAAGTACAGGATGTGAAACGATGCGGACAAAAGAACTTTCAAAACAAAGCAGTACAAACAAAATTAAGTTTATATAATCAACAAATACATGAAAAAGGAAACATTACAAATATTCTAATATAGTCTGTTGAATATTCCTCAATGTGTGTCTGTAACTGGAGCTTATGAAAATGTGAAGTGCCCCTTTATTGCCATCGTTCCCTGGTCTACTCTGGCTTGGAGTGGTAGCACCTCATAGCGTCATTTCTAAGGGTCAATAAGAACTAAACTGTGTACTTATGCTAAATTGAACTGTTTGAAATAGAACTGTTTTTAAAAAGAACTAAACAGTGTATTTGTGCTAAATTAAATTGTTTGAAACAGTTTTGAGATTTAACTGAACTGTTTTGATGTTCAGCTGTTTGTAAACAAAACCTATACATATGCAAAACTGAATAGTTTTAAATTTAATTCGGCGTTAAATGACCTGGAAAGGGTTCATACACTGTAAAACAAAAACCAACCAACCAAACAAACGACCTTAATAGATCGAGATAGTTATTTGAAATATATAATTGAAAACATCTACAAATAAATATTGGTATTAGACAAGAATACATGAAATCATACAACTGTGCACAAATTATCTGTAATACATAGGAATAACTGACAACATATAACTGTAAGCGAATTACCCCCCCCCCCCAAAAAAAATCTTAAGAAACAACTAGGCTAAGCTAAAAATATAATATATTTGTTGAACGTTTCCTTGTTAGAAGTGAGCATAGCTGTAAAATGGTCACCTTCTATGAAATTACTTGAATAAGTCCACCCAGTCAGTTGGGATCAGAATAAGTCAACTAAATCTACTGTATCGTCTTCAGAGGGGTTAGTCCCACTTATATATATATACGGAGGGTAGAAAGAGTACCAGTCTAATGTCAAAAGCCATGATGAAGGCCACCCTTCAAGTAGAAATTATCTCCGAAATAAAAACTGGAGAAAAAAGCTCCAGTATCAAACCTCTGATGATTTATAGTTTATATAGCCACTAGATATCTTGAAATTCTTATCACTTGACTGTAATAATGCATACCCACAGAGTGGCCTAAGTGTTATACGAGTGTATGTCAATATTATCGGACGATGTATAAATTTCTGACTTCTTTATCCTATTACACATCGTATTTATTTCACAAGTTGAATTAGAAGGTGATTAGGATATTTGAATTGTTATTTAGGTGTTAAAGGTGGCTATAGTCAGTTGAGATGTCTTAGACAATATATATATATATATATATATATATATATATATATATATATATATATATATATATATGATCTATTGATGAATTTTAAACTTCATTCAAAAATGGCAATTTACAAAAAATAGACCATCCCAGCAGACTATCATGCTATTAGAGGATTTATAGATTTTAATTCTATGCCAAAGAAGTCAATATTTGTACTAAAGATCTTCAGAATAAACCATGAATAATCATAGAAATAGGGAATGACATAAGGTCAGCTTTTATTCAATAAATGATTGATATTGATTTTAGTATTGATCTTTTGTAATAAAATGAGATACATGACATCATTTATGTAATGAACGCAGACACTTAATGGGATATTCGGATTTGGAATGATACTTTAAAAAAATTATATAGTTTATTACGTGCGAACATTATATATTCCTTTGATATTCTGCTGTCAAAAAACAAAAAACACACGACGAAACGCTCTGAGTCCCTCATTTTATTAAAACGCTAGAGATGTTGGTTTTATGACAAAAGGGTATTTAAATGCGTTATAGACATAGAATTGAATAATAGGTGTACTATCAAAGAAGAAAAAAGTTTAATTCTTTTTAATAGACGTGACAATGGCGTGAGACGAAAATAGATGACGTGAGAATATTAAAGGAAATACATATAAAAAAACGGGATATATATATATATTAACAATTTTATGAATCCATTATCTTTTCTCTCTTCCCGTTTATGTTTCTATATTTCGTGCTTTGCTTCCGTCATTTTTCTCATACTTTCATTTTTTTAATTTCGCGATGAAAAATAAAAAAAAGATTAGTTTGACCTTAACGAAGGAAATAAAAGTAAAAACTGGAGTCTATCTATCTATCTATCTATCTATCTATCTATCTATCTATCAAACAAAGGAAATTCACACACACACATACACACACACACACGCACGCGCATATATATATACATATACACACACAATCTTTACTCTTATTTTCTTTGTTAACGCTAAACTGACCTTTTTCGAATCTCCAAATCAAAAAGAAAAATATATATATATATATATATATATATATATATATATATATATATATGTGTGTGTGTGTGTGTGTGTGTGTATATGCACATATACAAATATTAGCGAATACTTGGAAAATCCATTAACAAAGTCAAAAAGACATGTATGAATATGCTCATGTGTGTACATGCACTCACACACTCATACCCCTACTTATATATCTCTCTCTCTCTATATATATAGCCACAAATTCATACAGAGGCATAAATTGTTGAATACGATATAACAACTTCACCTCTGCTTTCGATAGATAAAGATATAAAAAGTATTCACCCACACAGACATTGGCCTAGCGGTTAGAGTGTTCGCCAATGGCCCGGGAGACCTGGGTTCAATCTCAGGTCGAGTCATACCAAAGATTCAAAAAATGGTACTTGATGCCTCCTTGCTCAACACTCAGCATTATAAGGCATGGATCAAGGGTAAAGTAGAGCAATCCAGGGAAGGAGTAGCGCCCTCCCCTACACCTTGGTGTAGTAGCTATCGAAAAGGGAGCCTTCGGGTTACCCTTGATTATGGTCGCCAACTTTTATATTATATAAGAAGTTCAAAGAGTGGTCCTAGTGTCACAGAGGATAAAGTTCTGTCCAGCGGGTTATGAAATAAACGAGTTCGAACACCAGCCGCGCAATTGTGATTGATTGGTTGACTGGCTGGTTGTTTGGATTCATGGCATATCAACCTTTGTAGGTTATTTAATGGCAGCACCATTTTTATAAACATAATAAGTTCTATTTTAAACAATTCAGTTTAGCATGAGGACACAGTTGAATTATCGAAAATATTCTGTTTCAAGAAATTCAGTTTTGTCAAACAGTTTTTATTCGACCAACTCATTTTAGTATAAGTATAGATTTTGTTTACGCACAAATATCAAAACAGTTCTATTTTAATCCATTCAATTTAGCGTGAGTACAGCTTCAATGTAAAAAAACGGTTCCATTCAAATTAATTCAGTTTAGAATAAATACGCAGTTCACATGTCAAAGCAGTTCAATTTTAAGCAATTCATTTTAGCATAAGTACGCAGTTTAGTTCTATTTGACCCATTGATGGAGCCCTATCAGGTGCTACCATTCCAGAGAGCAATGACAATGGAAGTGTGCTCACATTCCCCAAATCTCCAGCATCATTGGAACTTCACCATCAGATTGTATTGTGTCATATACAAGGCACTTGTTGAGGGGGTGTCTTACCCTTCCACAGATGTGCAGTCGGTGTATTCTACAGCCCCGCCCGGTCGAATGGGCAAGCGCTATTGTGTTCACTTTCGGACATATATTTCGGAAAGATATGAAACCCCTTATCTCCCCAGATCTGGGTTCAATAATATGACTGCTGTTATTCTAGAGAGATGATTTTGGCATTAAATAACTCACGATGCCATTAAAAAGAAATGTAAATGAAGAGAGTGTTAAATAAAAGAAATACCTGATATTTTTAAGCACAGAGTAGGTATAAAAGCTAAAAAAATAGTATAGTTTTGACCGGGAGATTTCCAAACTTAGGATTTCATGTGGTTTGCAAAATTATTAGGTATATGTTGATCGAGCAAACCACTTAAAACATTTAAAGAAGCTGAAAATAAAAATTAGGAAGGAAAAATGTATTTTTTAATCCATTTTCATTTAGAGCAAGGATCTTTTTTACCTCTTGAATTTTATGTCAAGTAAACACTGACTTTTTGCTTTCGATATTCAAATATGGAATTCTTTAGCGTCCTATATAGAGGAATCAATGCCGACAACTACAAATTAAACAATTAATTGGAGAAATAAATATTAAGAAAAAGTGGATTGTATGAAAAAGCTGGCTTCTCATTCTTATCCTTGTATTTTTATTTATCATCAGAACTGAGAGGATCTAAATTATTGCCTAGATCATGCCCTCGGGAATATTAGATCGAAGAAACTTAAAAGGATCAACACGATATAAGGTTGTTTTATTTTGTGTATTTATTTTTTAATGTTATATTGTATTGCTCTCTAAATTTAGGGATCTTTCTTCTCTATCGTCACAGCAGCAGCAGCAGTTGGAGCAGCAGGAAAAGAGAAATGCATATTTCTCGATATTGCACAGACTTTGTGTCTAATCGTGCTTGAATAGCCCTTAATACGGTGAGCATTTCGAGAAAGCTGCGCATAACCAAACACTGCTATTTTTAATTGAATGATTTCTGAGTGGGGAAATCTAATTGTCCTGGAATAATAATATCGAAGCCATTCTTTATTTAAGAAAAAAAAATGATTGGTTTTGAATAAGGAATATAATTTCTGGCAATTATAATGTTAAACTAATCTTTTTTTTTTCTCACGAAATAAAAAAAAATGAAGTATAAGAAAAATGGCACAAGAAAAGAACACTAATCTAAAAGAGAAACCAAAATAGAAAGAAGGGGAGAAAAACAGTGGATTCATCGAATAAAGTATTGGACGCAAAAGAAAAAAATGTCGTAAATAGATGGTCTGTCACTAGAGTCTGACTGACAGCAAGTCTCTCCAGGTTTCCAGGACTCTTCTCAGCATTGATCGTCTCGATTCCTCCCCCGACTCCAAACTCTTCCAATTCCCTTTTCTAGTTTTTGGGAACCGTTCCACGCGTGCTAGTTACAGTTGGCATCAACGTCACCCTCATATTCCACAGATCCCGCCCAGAAGACCAGACCTCATAATAATCAACAACAACAACAACAAAAAAAAAAGAAAATTTGTAAATTTGTCGACTTTGCTGTCCCGGCGGACCACAAAATAAATCTGAAGGAAAGTGAAAAGAAAGATAAGTACCTCGACCTTGCTAGAGAATTGAAAAAGCTGTGGAACATGAAAGTAACGATTGTGCCAATTGTAATTGGTGCGTTAGGCACAATAACTAAAGGATTATTAAAAGGCCTGGAAGACTTGGAAATTGGCGGACGGGTAGAGACTATCCAAACGACAGCATTGCTAAGAACGGCCAGAATCCTGAGACGAGTCCTGGAGTCTTGAGGAGACTTGCTGTCACTCAAACTCCAGTGTAAAACAACCAGTTAACGCTGATGTGAAAAACTCTAAAGGAGTTTAATAATAATAATAATAATATTGATAATAATAATAATAATTTTGATCAATATTTTGTTCAAACTTTTTAAAATGTTACTTACTAGATCAAAATTAATCCCCCCAAGAAAAGAAATAAAATAAAACAAAACCAAAAACTCTCCGTCCGCAACAAATTTGGTTCAGATGTTAGAACCATATACCGCGTCATGTTTATCAGTCAAGCATATTTAAATGCGATCAGAACAATGTTACTCGGCATGGCATATTTTACTCTATATTTCATGTTACAAGAGTAGTTTGAATGTGGTAAGAAATTATGTGTAACAAACTCACGAGGAAATTTTGTTAAAAATTGTAGAGGATTTTTCCTGGTACGATAATGAAAAAGTTGATGTTGAAATGAATTATAAATAAAGAAGAAAACAATAAAACGAACAACAGGAACTTGAGTTATTTTCAGTATGGAGCAACAGCTTACAAAATATGTGCTGTGTGAATTTTATTCTTTGTATGTGTACAGTGTACGTAAATGTTTTAGTATGTTTTTTAATTACTTACTTGGGTGTCCAGTGGTCAAGTGGGTAGAGTGTTCGCCAATGACTTGGCAGACCGGGATTCAATCCCAGGTCGAATCATACCAAAAACTCAAAAAATGGTACTTGATACGTCCTTGCTTAACACTCAGAATTAATAGGCATGCATCAATGGTAAAGTGGAGCAATACAGGGAAAGGAGTAGCGCCCTCCCCTACACCTCGGTGTTGTAGCTATTAAAAGGGGACCCTTCGGGTCGTCCTCGACTACAGTCGGCAACTTTACTTTACTTACTTGGGTGTCAGTACTGAAATTCATTAGAGGATAAAATCTGTTTATCGTCGTGAAATTTTTGGATGGCACTTTATCAGTGACTTTAGACCATTGGTGCGGATATTGACAAGTGGTGGTGGTTTTGGTCTATTTATAAATGGTAGGTTTTGGGCTGCAAAAATTGGGGTAAAAGTTATTTCTGGAAACCATAACACACGTAGTTCTTTTTCTATTTTTAGATTTGGTGACACACGTGCGTTATAGACTGTCACAGTCGCATTAGAAACCAAACGTGAGTTGTCAAACCCAATAAATATTTTATTATATTATATTCATAGCCACTTATGTCCCGTTTCTAAAACCATCCAAGTAAGACGAACAAGAGATGTGAGACACTTCTGGAGGACTCATCAGTGAAGTTATACACAAAAATCTACAGAGATTTAAAATAAGACCAAATTACTTCTATAAACCCTTTCTTTACTAGGTACATTCTAACAAACTGATCCCTTCCCTAACCCGTTTCACAGTTTTTGTTTTTTTATGATCATGAATCCCTACAAATAAACCCCGAATAAAAAAAGACAAATAACCAACTAATTATCTTAAGTTTATCATTAATTCCTAATACCTCTCCTTTGAATTTCTTTTCAGACTTATTTTCTTTAACTTGATTCGCCATTAAATGACTGATGAGGTTGATTTGCTGTAAAACAAAACAAACAAACAAACATCAGAAGTGACGTTCATCTATGGACCCCAAAACATGGAGGTACAAATGTTAATCGACCAATAAGAACTTATCTACATTAGCTCAGTGCAGACATATGACGTTGTCAGAAAAACCAGCAAGGAACGATGGGCAAATGAGAAAGATGGCGAGAGAAAGTCATGGAAATCCGTTCTAGCTGCTTGACCTGATGATGATGATGATGATGATGATGATATACATTTAAAAAATCAATAGGGAAAAATTTACCGTACTAAGTAAAAGAACATGCCTCAAAATATTTAATCTAAGCATCGATAACCAATGTTAAAAATTGATCAAGACACTTTTTCCCATTGGGTGTGTTGGTTGTTTTGTTGTACGGCGTATCAATCCTTTTCGGTTCGTTTAACACCGAATTAAATTTCAACCAATGCAGTTTAGTAGAAGTATAGTTTTTGTTTACAAACAATTAGATGTCAGAACAGTTCAGTTAAATGTTGAAACAGTTTTATTTCAAACAATTAAGTTTAGCATAAGTACACAGTTTAGTTCTATTTTAAAACAGTTCTATTTCAAACAGTTCAGTTTAGCATAAGCACACAGTTTCAATGTCAAATACAGACATATTTAAAACAATTCAGTGTAGCATAAGAACACGGTTTAGTTCTATTTGACCCATAGATAGTGCCCTATCAGGTGCTACCACTTCGGGCCAAAGTGGACCTGGGAGCAATTGCAATAATGGGGTATTCTACATTTCCCAAAGCTCTAGCATTACTGGAACCTGACCGTCTGGTATTTTTAGTGTCATATCTATTACACCCGCTGGGGTGTCTTTCTCCTCAGCAGAGAAGCAGTAGGCGTATTCTACAGCCCCATCCGATTGGGCAAGTAAAATATCCTGATGGAATTTTCTTGGTTCAATAATTATCTTCGCACAGATTAGGGGAAAAATCAACCTAAGAATTCATTGCCATTCATATTTTTGTACTGTTTGCTTGTTTAGTAAATAAGCATCGTTTTTAGCTTCATTAGACACAAGGAAGGTCTGTATAATTATTATGAATGAATTCTATGTCGCCAGATCAAGAGGATTCACTTTATCTCAGTATTTCTGTCAGACGTCCATTTTCTGATCTTAGGTTCAAAGCTTCTTTTCAGTTTCGTATCAGTTTTGTGTGCTCCCAGCTATATCTTTAGCTATTTGAAAATACAATTGTTGGAATTCAGGTAGCCATATTGTTTCTGGTTGAGCGATGCAAGATACTCCTTCTAAGTAAACAGGACTGCATTAAGTCGGTACTCAGTTAATTTGCCATTGTTTATATGTGACTTAGTGGCGTCTGATTGGTTAATCTACTGCTTCCATTTTAGTCGCCTTACGTTGTCTAATCTACTGATGTAAAAATCCATAAATATTTACGGACAATTTATAGACAGCCGACATCCCCGGGAGATCCCTACCCAAACAATCCAACAACAATGATCGTATATTATTATTTTTAAGAGGTTCTCAATGATTTTGATGTAAACTAGTGAAAAGAAGAACATTTATAGGTCTACCAGTGGCATATGATGCACATATTACAAAATTCAAACATCTTTGACCAATTCTAAACACTGATTGGGAATCGGTTTATTCGATTTCGTCTAAAACATCGTTTTTAATTCAGTGGCAACAGCTAAGTTTACCAGTGTTATATATATATATATATATATATATATATATATATATATATATATATATATATATATATATATATATATACCATCCCCTCCGTATGAGCCGAATGTGACTCAAGGTCAGTCTTTTTAGTAGATTTGAATTTTGAGTTTTTCTTCTCTTTGTTTGTAAAACCAATGTTAAAGAACCTAACTTGCTCTATTATTTACTTATAGCTGGAGGGAAGATAATTAGACGTATAACTTTTCCAAGGATATTAGCATCACGTGGAATACTTATAGACTCTCTCGGGATTTGAACTTGGGCGACCGAGTCCATTTCTTACGATGATTAGCGTTACATCATGAGCGCCTCCTTGAGTTAACAAATGCTGTAAGTGTGGGGCGAGTTGCCACTATTGCTGAGAAATATTGTTTTTTTTGGGGGGGGGATTGTTGATTAAAAGACCTTTTAGAATAAGACTTTTTTTAGAATAAGGTTCCATAGTGAAACAATGAAGAACTAGGGTGTCAGTTGATATGACTAGCTAAGTAACATATTCATTAGGAAAATCTGCACAGTCATTAAAATTTGCGGCCTTGTGCGATATTCTTTAATTTTTGAGATTGAATAACCAGAGAACAAAATATAGACTGTATATGGGGTTTTAACTTTATTTAGAATTATTATTCTAAGCATTGATTCGGAATCACTTCAGTCGATTTAGTCTAAAACACGTTTTTATTTCGGAAGTAAAAAGTTTGTTGACCAGATTAATAAAAGAAAATAGATGGAAAATTAGAGCAAGAAAAACAGATAAGATGAAAAAAAAAAAAAGAAGAATTTTGATAGACACTATAACAAACAAATAAAGAAAGAAATGAGGAAAATTTATAAAGAATACGAAATGTTCCGAAAGAAAGGTTACTTACCTAAAATATCTAAGTTTTTCCCAACTGTCACATATGTTGATATTCAAACTAAAATAAAAGTCAATATATCAACCTCTATTGTTTTTATTTAAAGTAGGCTAGTTTTCTGCATTTGTGTGTGACTAAGTCTTTTGAAACTAAGTTTTTATTATTTATTAAACTTACTAAATATCAAGGCGTATGATAGTTTATCCATCAAGTCTTTATGCTGTTGTCAGCTAATTAAATATCAAAAACTAAAGAAGGTTGGAGGATGTGCCTTGAAAGAAAACAGAAACATTAGCGGTAAAGATTACATAAATTAATAAAATTCTAATCAAATATATTTGAAAAAAGATGAACCAAACATAGCAAAAAAAAAAAAAAAAAAAAGATTCGGAGCTGAAAATAGGAAAAAAAATTGGGAAAAAATATTCAAAATAATTTCAAGATAAAAAAGACAGAACAAACCTTGAATTATTCTAAAAGAAAATAGAAATGGCAAGAAGGAAATGTTATATAGAGAGATAGATCAGGGGCACCTCTGGTGGTGTAACGGTTAGCAAGCTAGACTAGCAGACCTACACGAGTGAGTTCGAGTCTCATTGGGCGCCCCATTCATTCGGCCTTGTGCCACATCAAAGCAAAGCGCTTTGTAAATTACATAGAGAGATAGATCAGACAGAAATGGTGAGAGGCAGAAGAATAATGAGAAAGAGAGATGAACATTCAAATAGATAGATAGATAGACAGATATATAGATTGAAATAACGAATAAACTTGAAGACCTAAGTATTTAGTTTGCTCCCTTTGAGACATCGGACCATTTTGATATGGATACTTCTCTCTAGGAATTATCATTCAGTTTAAAATAGGATTGGGGATGGTTTTATGTTCAAGTTTAAATAGTCTTTATGTATTTCTGAAATAACTATTCCACTTTTCGAAACAGTTTTTATCGGGTTGCAGTTACATATGCACACATGATATAAAACAATCAGGAGGATATTAGTTATATATATATATATATATATATATATATATATGTATAATTAGAATTAAAATCTACTAATAAAAACATTTTAAACCTGTAAAATATTGTCGTTAATACTGAAAAAGGTAGATTTTTCAACTTTGAATAGAAGAAAAGAGGATAAAAACTCACGTCTCTTAGTTTCACGTTGTTGATCTTCAGTTGAGCTTTTGTCAACATGTTTGAAGTCCGAATATATATATATATATATATATATATATATGTATATATATATATATATATATATATCGTGTGTGTGTGTGTGCGTGTGTGTGTGTGTGTGTGTGTGTGTGTGTTGGCCGACCGTAGTCGACGGAGAGACGAAGGCTCACTTTACAGTAGCTACTACATTGAGGTGTAGAGGTGTGTTATTCTTTCCCCTGAATTTCTCCGCTTACTCTTGATCCATTTCTTATAATTCTGAATGTTAAGTAAGAAGGCATCAAGTATTCTTTTTAGAGTCTTGGGTATGACTCGACATAGGATTTAACTCCGGTCTTCCGGACCATAGGCGAACACTCTACCCACAATGCTATTAACATCAAGTTGTGCTGACAGCACAAAGTCCCTTGAAAATCTCTCTCTCTATCTCTCTCTCTCTCTCTCTCTCTCTCTCTTGGTCTATCTCCCCCTCCTATCGTCTCTATCGTCTATCACTCCAAGCAGGTTTGCCAGACTGCTTCTGGTGTCTGTACACAGACGATGAATGAAATTTTAGCATGTAGGCCAACACTAGTCTATCCACGTGTAGGATTTTATAGAAAACAGTTGCTTATGTGTTCGTCTTTTATTCTCAAGCAGTCCACAACATAAGTTGTTCGTCTAACTTAGATGGTTTGTGAGATGGGACGTTTGTGGCCGTATAGCAACTGTTTTGTCGGGTGCTGCTTCCAGGCTTAATTCAAAACATTACATAGCATAGCTGCTTACTTTCTATCTGGGTTTTTCTGCATCATTTATTAACAGTGCAGGTAGTACAACCATACAGTAGTACCGACACATCATCGCCTGAAAATAAGCCATTCTCAACGAAGAGTTTTTAAAGCAGTTTAATATAGTGATCCGTGAGCAAAAATAAAAAGCGATATCGTGATATTTTAGTTATAAAAATAAAACAATATAATCACTTACATCTTGTAGTTTCACGTTCACGATCTTCTGAAGTGCTTGTGTTGACATGTATCTTGTATATATATATATATATATATATAAAGAGAGAGAGAGAGAGAGAGAGAGAGAGAGAGAGAGAGAGAGAGAGAGAGGATCATTAACAGAGAAATGGCGCGGAAAATAAACCAAGTACATATAAAAGATAGCAAAACGAACTGAATAAGAATTTTGCAGATTAAAATCCAAATTAAGAAAAAAAAAAGAAAAAAAAAGAAGGAAATATATGAAATAAAAAAGGAGGTTTTCTGAAGGGGAAAAAATAGCGAAAATGGTTGATAGGAAAAAAGGATCCCAATTAAGTAAATCTATATAAAGAGAATATAAAAACAGAAAAGCAAAAACAAAAAGAAACAATAAAAGACTACGGAAAATATTGAATTGATATATAGTATAAAATAGAAGAATGCACATTTAAAATAAGAATATGCTAATGTAAAAAAAAAAGGAAAAGAAAAACTTAAAGAAATACTACCTCCGTCCCATTATATTTGTTATATTTAGTGGATAAAATATATAAGCAAATGAAATAAACAAACGTTGGCTGGTTTGTCTTTTGTACCATATCAACCCTTGTGAATTCATTTAATGCCAAATCCAGTTTTTATATGATTTGTAAGGGAATAGTATGTCGGTAAATTTATTTCTAAACGAGTTTTTAGAACTCATTTGTTTGCACAGTGTTAAATGGCTTCCAACGATTCCTAACTAAGACTAATAATTCTATCTGTTATTGATGACTTTTTTGCTCAAGCATAGCTATTTTACGGAAGTAATTTTATTTATCAAGTATTCCTATATAATACAAATCATTTGCAGCAACTGTATGGTTTCACATTATCAATTCGTAATGTTAGCGAACTTAGTCGAGGGTGACCCGAAGGCTCCTTTTTCAATAGCTACTACACAGAGGTGTAGGGGAGGGTGCTACTCCACTGTACCTTTGATCCTTACCTTGTAATGCTGAGTGTTAAGCAAGGTGACATCAAATACCACTTTTTTGAGGTTTTGGTATGACTCGACCTGGGATTGAATCCCGGTCTCCCGGACTATAGACGAACGATAGAACAGTTCTACTTAGCCCATAGATGAAACGCTAATGGATACTAACATCCGGGTCCGAGTGGACCTGAGAGTAATGGCATAGAAATCTCCCGGAATGGAGCCCTACCATTACATGCAGTTTTACACGGAAAAAAAAAGGCAAGAGGCAAACGATAACCAGCGGAAATTATTACAAATACAAACCATGCTTATCATCAAGCGGTTCTCGCAAACACACCAAACAAGCCAAATCTCTGCTAAATAGCTGGAGCAGGAAACAAGAGGCATTAGTTTCCATACGAACCTAGCGTTCAATTATTTAAAATTAAACTGAAGCCTCTGAAATTAGAAGACCAGTTAACATACCTTGGTAGCAATATCTAATCAACAGAAAGTTGTTTGGTTTAGTTTGGTTTTATTGTATATCAACTATTGTAGGTTATTTTATGCCAAATCCATTTCATAAACAGTTCTACTTCAAGCAATTCACTGTATCATAAATGCACATTTTAGTTCTCTCTGAGCCATAGACAGGACTCTATCAGGTGCTACTTCTCCGGTCCAAAGAGGACCAGGGAGTGATGGCAATAAAGGCGTAGTCCTCATTCCCCAAAGCTCTGGCATTAATGGAGCCTCACTCTCAGATTGTTTTGTATCATATCCAGGATATTTGTTGGTGAATCCTAACCACTTTACAGAGATGCAGTCGATATGTTCTGCGGCCTCAGCCGACCGGGACCACAGATAGTTGTATTAATATACGCAGAGTAAAGGTTTGGGATGTAATTGACAGGTTATCAATCATATGGAAATCTAATATCTCTGATAAAGAAATGGGAACTGTAGGTTTATAAGTACTAATGTATGGTTAAACCACTAGGACCTTAACGAAACGCTTTGGGGGAAAAAAAAAACTAGATCGAAACTCCAGAAGAACACTACGTGATCTTTTGTGAAATTCTTGAAAGCAGCAACCTACAAAAACATCTGTGCGGTTTCTTACTTCCTATCTCATAAATCATCCAAGTTAGACGAATTAGACATGCTGGACTCCTACACAAGGACACACCAGTGTTGGCTGACCAGCGAACACTAACATACATCAGCTCTGTACTTACACTGGATACTGCATCGAAGTTCCCGAGGATCTGTCTCTTCTTTGACATCTCCCCTTAATGTGAGTCCTAGTTACTGAGGATTTGTCTTATAAGTGTGTCACTTCAGTGGGCAAGCCTTCGAGCGAGCGGCAACTTTTGCATTTAACCCTCTTGCAAATATATATTGTTATTTATCAGAAACCTGGTCACTGAATACCTACCTCTATTGCAATACCTCTCTCGGAGATTGATGAGATAGTGTGAGTTGGTAGATTCTTATACCTGAGCAGATATATATTAAAGGAACTGGTCATGTTATACAAAAAACTTCCGCACAATTGTGTCCAGGTTTGTATTTTCAAATAACATCGAATGGTGTGTTTCGTTTCATGGTAATTTACTTTCATAAAGATTGGTGGAGGCGTAGAAATTAGGGTGCGAGTACAAATGGGGGGGGTAGAAGTAAAATGTTTTATTTTTGTTGGTTGGTTAATTAGTTGTTTTGTTTTCGACATATCAACCCTTTTCGGGTCATTTAATGCCGAATTAAGTAATTTTGATAAAAGTTTCAACCAATTCAGTTTTGCATGACAACAGTTTTGTTAACAACCAATTAAATGTCAAAGCAGTTCTATTTCAAATAGTTCAGTTTAGCATTAGTACACAGTTTTTTGTTTACACAGAGTTAAATGGAAAAACAGTGCTATTTCAAACAATTTAGTTTAAACATTGATAAAAAAACATCAACAAATGGACGAGACTGATTCCATTTCACATAGCACTAATACCCTTGGGAAAGGTATGAATCCAATTATTCTCCCTCCAGCTATGGATAAATAGTAGGACAGATTAGGTTCTACAGCCTTGGTGGAGCAACTAATCTAGAAGAAGGAAAACTCTGAATTCAAATCTGTTAAACTCCGCTTAAAAATTGACCTTGTGTCATATCCTGCTCGAGCGGAGGGGTTGGGTAAATATGTTCAACAATTGTTTGAGACACTTTGTCCAATGAGGTTGGTTGGCAGTTTTGTTTTACGGCGTATCAACATTTTCCGGGTCATTTAAGACCGAATTAAATTTCAAACAATTCAGTTTAGTATTAGTACAGATAGTTTTTGTTTACAAATAGTTAAATGTCAAAACAGTTCAGTTAAAAGCCAAAAATAGTTCTATTTCAACCAATTCAGTTGAGTTCTTTTTAAAAACTGTTCTATTTTAAACAGTTCAGTTTAGCCTATTTACGAAGTTTCAATGTCAAAAACAGTTCTATTTCAAACAATTCACTACGAAGGTTGATATGTCATAAAACCAACCAACCAACCAAAAAAACAAACAAACAAACAAACAATTCAGTTTAATATAAGTACACAGTTTAGTTCTATTTGAGCCATAGATTGGACCCTATCAGTTGTTACCATACCGAGCCAGTGTGGACTTTAGAGCAATGGCTATGAAGGAGTACTCTGGATTCTCCAAAGCTCCAGCATTACTGAAGCGTCACCATCAGATTTTTTAGTGTCATATCCAGGAAACTTGTGGGTGCAGAGAATCAATTGGTGTATATTGCTGCCCCAGCTTATTTGGTCCGTTTTATTTTATATGTACTATGATTAATTGATAGATTCAAATGACATATCAATTCGTCTGTAGTTACTTTATGGTAGATAATTATTTGATATCAAGTATTCCTCCACCCCGTTGGCTGAGGCATTAGAATACACCATCTGCACTTCTCAAGAGGGGTAAGACCCCCCCACCAGTGTCCCGGATATGTCACTAAAGCATCTGATGGTGAGGGTCCAGTCCTGGATCTTTGTGGAGTACTCCTTCATTTTAATGATGACAATAATACATATCCAATTCATAATACATACTCCTCAATATCAATATTTCAAGAACTGGAGTATCCTCTTCATATGCAGTTTACTGTCATTCATAGAAAAAGTTTGTTCTGGTGGGAGAGTTTTTTCTGCAGCCCTGGAACAGCGAGCACACCTGAATTGGTGGATTCTGTTTTGGGATATTTCTGAATAACAGAGAAGGTTTGTGGATACAGCACACAAAATTTATAAGGCCTGTTTCCATTGGATTCCCAAAATCTTGATGCCAGCGCAAACGTTTTCATACTTGAGGAAAATCAGTAGAAACTATTTGTCAGTTTGATTTAGAACCATTGCCAGATATTTCTAATTGTCTATATCTGGGTCCCTTTAGTTTCCACTTTCTTGGAGACCCCAGAGAATTTCTTTTTCGAACAAAGTTTTCAAGCGATGATAAATCAAATGTATCATTAGCAAATGGCTAAAAACTCAGTCGATGCAGAAGAAATGCAAAAGCTTGTTTTTGATGCAAGAAATGTGTTTTTTAATGGAAGAAATGTGTTTTTTTCCTGGGTGAAATGTGAGTCGTTTTATTGCAATATCCACTTTATTTATTGAATGATCCTCATATATATATATATATATATATATATATATATATATATATATATATATATATATATATATATAATTTAAGTCTCTGAGTAATACAGAGATTGCTCAATGCACTGCTAATTAATATAAAACACACATGCAGAGCAAAAAATATTATTATAATCAAAAAAATTAATAGACTTACTCAATTATTAATTTATTTCATCTGTATATCAACTGGATTTTTGTTTCTTTTTAACCGTTGACTCTGGTGAATACATTTCACCTTCCGTAAGGTTCCAGAAGTGATAATTTAGATATACATGTATATTAAAACACACACACAAACACACACACACACACACACACACACACACACACACACACACACACACATATATATATATATATATATATAAATTGTTGGCGACTATCGTCAAGGGTGACATGAAGGCTCCCTTTTCAAGAGCTTCTACACTTTCCCTGGATTGGTCCTTTATCCATGATACGTTCCTTATAATGCTGAGTATCAAGAAAACCAGATATCAAGTACCATTTTTAAAGTCTTCGGTGTGACCCGATCTTGGATTGAACCCCGGTCTCCCAGCCCATTGGCGAACACTTTACCCACTAGGCCAATATATATATATATATCCCAGCTTCGAGCGTCGTACGTGTCTAGCCACACTGAACAGTTGTGATACAACGAAACCGTCTGTCTGTGGATGACAATATATATATATATATATATATATATATATATATATATATCGGGTTAGAAAATCTTTCAATATATAATAGGTAATTCCGTTGTTTTCTTTACTTCCGGTTGTCTTTCGTTATTAATCTTTTTTATTTCTTATTAATGAACGAATTACGTTTTCAATGTTTTTATTCGAATTTCATTTAAAGTTTTGAATTTTTAATTCATTTTAAAGTTTTAATTTTTTTCTATTTTTAGTATATATTTGTAAGAATCTTGTAGTATTACTTTAATTCCATTTGTATTTTGATTTAAATCTAATCAAATGCTTGATTGTTTAAAATTCATTGATATCTATTTATATTTAGGTTTTTGAAAGCTATCGGGTATTGGATATTTTCTCCACCGTTTTAATCAGTTGAATTTTTAAATTTATTCTAAACGATTTAAAAAATTCTATTTTCAGTATATATCTTTAAACTTCGTAGTATTACATTACATCTACTTGCATTTTCATTTAATTTTAATCAGGTGTTTAATTGTTTAAAATTTATTGATATCTACGTTTATTTAGTTTCTTAAAAATGTTATCAGATTATATTGGATAATTTATCCATGATTTTAATTAGTTAATAATACAACTGTAAGTCAAGTAATATTTATATTTATTTATATTTCTTCTTATACTATAATTATTTAATTTTATTTTATTATTTTAATTTCATTTTATTTAAATATTATTTTAATTTAATTTTATCTTATCTTTTAAGTTGGACAAATAATTGAAGTAAATAAAAATTCTTAATGTTGTAAAAAAATTATGTGCAATTATTTGATAAAAGATATTAATATAGAAATTTAAATTTCTTATTATCAACAGGATGTCGAGAAAACAACGGATTT
Source organism: Sepioteuthis lessoniana (assembly GCA_963585895.1). Lineage (NCBI taxonomy): Eukaryota > Metazoa > Mollusca > Cephalopoda > Myopsida > Loliginidae > Sepioteuthis > Sepioteuthis lessoniana. The sequence continues at coordinate 49,942,491 of OY757911.1, read as the reverse complement.
ACCTATTATATAGTGGAAGGTTTTCTAAGCCGAGATACATTCGCATAGATATAGGATTTTTTTTAAAAAGATATATATGTATATTTTACTTATGAGTCTTTGAAGCTTACGGAAGGCAATTTGGATTCTCCAGTGTCAAACGGCTGAAAAGAAACGAATTTCTGTTGAAGTTCATCTGATATAATGGGGAAATAAATTTATAATGAGTATATTAATTTTTTTCTTTTAATGATATATATATATATATATATATATAAATGAAATGTCGTATATAATTATAAATTAATGTTGGTGATTGAGGATATATATCTAATTTAGTGTTAACAATGCTTAGTGACTGTCAGTTTCTTTGGCCTATGTGATCATCTGACCAAACACACGCCTCTACCCCCCGTATATCTATCTATATATATATATATATATATACCCCACCAAATATATATAAATATATATATATATATATATTTTTTTTTTTTTCATCATACAACGTGTGAAAGCACGTGCGCAACCCTAGCTTCATCAGCCGCCAACCAGGGTGATAACACAGTTTCGGTAGCTCAAGGCGGTACTGCCACTCCTGGCGCTACCGAGCAGCTTTTGCCACCGGATAGGGTATTTAAAAGAAATATATATCTATGTATACACAAGATCAACTAAAAGCGGACATTACATTAGACGTTTGTTCATCTTCATTTTGGTGCAGTTTGTCATTTAAAAAAGGGTTTACTTACGGCCGTTAGATGTCATAGCAACCGTTTCTTGATTTTGCGTAATTACACGAGAATGGTAGTTACACGTGTATAACATTCGTGTTGAAATCCTTTCTATATCCGTTATCAATTCGATTCGTTTTCTTTCATTTATGCGTTACTGCCCAAAAGCACTCGAGACAAACGTTATATATAATTCCGCTAAAAGATTTTATTTGTTGATCAATGGGCCCTCAAGATGGGTGGTGAGTAAAAAGAAAGCTCCTGGTCTAAGTTAGTTCAGGTAGCTATCTGATTACCCTTGGGCCACTAAATTCTTGGCTTGCAAAAAATGTCTCCAGGACGCTGATGGTCAGCAATGGGCTCGTGAATACTGTGGGGGTAAACCTGACTCATAGGCCCATCAATCGATTTACATTCTCCGGCAGGAGAATTACGTTCTTCGCACCAGCGCGCCTTGTGGATTCGTGTTCCTCGCAAGCAGTTGAATTTTCTGCCGCAATCACACGTTGTAGCCGGGCACATATCCAGATCGTTACCGTAGGAGCAAGTAAGATGGGTGATATATATAAATATATAAATATATATATAAGTATATATATACCCCTCCAAATATATATAAATATGTATCTCTTACATAAAGCCGAGGGGAATAATGTACAAAGAATGGGTGAAAAGGATGATACTTTTTTACATAAATTATAAGTATATAAGTAAAAAGAAAAAATAGAAAAAAACAACTTCTGGAAAATATATTTAATAAAAGGAGAGAGAGAGATATAATAGAAAAAAAAATGCCGCTAAAAGAAAGGAAAGATCCTGTTTACCATTCTTGCCAAGCAAAGTAAAAAACTTAATTATTTTTCACAAATAAATCGTCCTCTTATTTATATATATATATATATATATATATACGTGTATTCTTGTTTCACTGTTGTATCAAATTTCACTGGTTAATTAATGTTAAACCCATCTCTGAAGATAAACTTTAGTGGTACTACTAAAAGCCTTAACTAGGTGATAAGGTGTTTCATCACTTTCAAGAGGTTTGTATACCAAAAGTGAACGTAATAATACAACTTGAGTTCGATCTCGCAATCTAGCGCTTAAGGTATTACACCACGTGGACCTTCACCGCTCTCTCAATATAAATCTATGTTCGCGTCTATATTAAGCAAAGTCTCTCTTTATGTACATGCCCGCTTACTCGAAACCACGGATGCGTTCTCAATGGACCACGATTACGAAATAATTATCATATACACTCAAAGGCTATTTGAATTTCGGAGATGAGAAATTATCATTATTATACACTGATTTATTCGAACTGATTAAGAAACAGAAGTATTAGGCTTGAGGCTTCCAAATTCCACCATCTGATTATCGTGCGGAACACTGACCCAAGGGTTAAAAGTGTAGGTTACGTGTACTCTGTTTACTGGGAACAGGTTCTGACGATGAGAGACATAGATTCTGTTTCAATAGAAGAAGAAGAAGAAGAAGAAGAAGAAGAAGAAGAAGAAGAAGAAGAAGAAGAAGAAGAAGAAACGGCGCAAGGGCGAATTAACTAATAATAATCAACTAATTATCCTCTGGCATGGGCTGTGGATTGTGAACAAACTTCCCCTGTGGATTGAATAAAGCGTTCGATCTGAAATTCCCAGTAGGTTACTAAATACGACAAGAAACTGAAGAAGGCCGGAGGGTACAATGGCCAAAACATTGTGACTGTGATAGCAACAAAGGGGAGGACATCAGTTTGAATAAATCAAGACGGCAGTGAGAATGAATTTAGGGACTTTCAAAGCCCAAACTGAGCTACGGACCCATGCGTGCAGTGTTGGATATCTTTAGTTGGGATGAAATAAAATAGAAGGGAACGCATATTCAGCACATTAATTACCCAATTGCATTAAACAGTTTAGGATTAAAGTCTGCTATGTGTTTGTTAATTTAGTATGATAAGCCATTCTGATCGGATCTTCAGACACGATCATCATTGTAATCATCAAGTCGTTTCGATTGGACGGATTCACTGGACTCTTTTTTTTCTCTCTCTATCATTCATTACTTCTAGTAAGTCCTCCAGAGGGCATCCAGTGTTCAGCCAGAGCTGAATGATGTATGTCTTTGCTAGTCTGCCAACACTAATGTATCTACGTGTGGGAGATCACGGAAGAAAGTTGTTTATGAGTTCAACATTTCTTCTCTAGCAGTACCCATCATGTCATGTTCATCATACTCAGATGAACCGTGAGATGGGAGGCAAGTGATCGTGTAGCTATTGTTTTTTTCGCGTGCTGCGACCAAGATTTGTTAAAAAAAAAAAACAGCACGCAGCATTACTGTGTTGTTACCCTCTATCTTTTTTTCGACGCTTCGTTAAAGTCCTGATGGTGCTGCTATACAATATTACTGACACAGTTTCAGCTCGGAAAATTTTCCTTCTTTTATCAATAGCTATAAAGATGAACACTTGGACGTGAGTATGAAATAGCAGTTGGAGCTACAGTAGGAACTAGAACTAGAATATTAAAAATGATCTAGGAAAAAAATTAGAAAATGAAACAGTCTATGTAACAATAGTAATAATATTGTGTCAACGTAAATCATCAGCTTTTTGAAGAAATTACGGTTCGAATTCTTTTTTTTTTTTTTTTTGACGCTCTGCTTTATGGCCTTGAACCGGTTGCAACAGGCATTGATCTTTTCTTGAACTCAGATAAAACAAGTTGCAGTTTTCACCTCATTAAATGGCAAACATATTAAATTTGTAGACCAGTTATTATACCTCGGTAGCAATATATTATCTACAGAAAGCGATACCAACATACACATATGTAAGGCGTGGACTGTTATTGATAGGTTAACGACCATATGGAAATCTGATCTCTGATAAAATAAAACGGGAACTTTTCTAAGCTGTTGCCGTGTAAGTACTACTGTATGGTTGCTTCATTCAGACCTTAAAGAAACGCTTGGATAAAAAGCTAGATGGGAACTTCACAAGAATGTGACGCACTATTTGGAACAAATCCAGGAAGCGGCATCCTTCATAATTGCAGCTCAACGTCGACTTCGCTCTAATCTCACAAACCATTCAAGTAAGACGAGCAATATGTGTTGGGCACTGTGGAAGAAGTAAGGAAGAACTCATAAGCAAGGTTTTCCATTGGACCCCTGCACATGAACCCACCTGTATTGACTGAATTGCAAAGACTTACATACATCAGGTCTGTGTGGACACTGGGTGCCGTTTAGAGTACCTGCCAAGAGTGATGGATGACAGAGAAGGATACCGATAAATAAATAGATGAATCTTTGCTATCGGCATGATGATGATAATATTGTGTAAATGGAATAGAAAGCGTATTCAATGAGTTCAATTACCCATTCGCATTAAGCAATTTAGAAGTAGTTTGGTTTAGCTTGCTTTAGTTTGGTTTTAGGGTACATCAACCAGTGTATGTTATGAATACCAAAACCACGCACATTCAATGTCAAAAACACTCTTACTTCTAACCATTCGGTTTAGCATAAGTACACAGTTAAAATATCAAAAAACAGTTTTATTTCAAACAATTAAATTTAGCATACAAAAACAGTTCTATTTCAAGCAATTCAGTCTCGCCTAAGTACACAGTTTAAATATCAAAAAGAGTTATATCTCAATCAATTCCGTTTAGTATTAAGACCCAGTATAAGTGCACAGTTTAGTTTTATTTGACGCATAGATAGCACCCTATCAGGTGCTACTACTCCGAGCCAGAGTGGACCTGGGAGCGATGGCAATAAAAGGGTACTCAGCATTTTCCAAAGCTCCAGCATTACTGGAACCTCACCATCAGATTGTTTACTGTCATATCTAGGACACTTGTTGATGGGGTAGGTTTTACCACTCTGCAGAGAATCGGTCGGTGTATTCTACTGCCCCAGACGACTGGGTAAAGTTTAGAATTAAGGGCTATTTTGTTTTTGTTAATTAGGCATTATGAGTCATCCTGTTAACCTGTTGATAAGATCTTTGAATAAGTTGTTTTATCTATCGTTAAAATGATAAACACATGATCGTGATTACGAAAAAACAGGAGGTGATAGGTGTTGGAATTGGAAATAAGATGATATTAAAAATACTCCCGGAAAAAAATATAAATCTAAACAGACGATATTAAAATAGTAATGATATTGTCTCACTATAAATTATTATTTTTTAAAAATTGATTGAATTATTTTTTAAAAACTTTTGTAGCGAATTAAAATTATGTTGTTATAGTTTTGTTTCGTTTTTTTAAGGCTTAGAGTCCATTGTTGTTTTTAGATTTTATTTATTGATTTTTAGTGTTTAGTTGGTTATCACCAGGCTGACTCGTGACCGGTAGCGGAAAAGCCATAAAAAGACAAAAAAAGCAACAAAAAAAAAGACCAATAAAAGAAAACAGTTGAAGGAAATCAATAAAAATACATTGGATAAATCAAATCAGTTCATTGCTTTTGCCTTGCATTTATATTGATATTTTTCACTTTTTTTTTCATATATTTCCAATTCGTTTCAACATCTACATCTTGATTTCTTTTCTCTTTTCTGCTCGGATTTTCTTTGCAAGTTTCAAGTTTTCTGTTTCTCTCTGTTTTTTTTTTTCTTAAATTCTTTTAATTATTCAACATTATCCTTCTCGTTAGATATTCAACTAGTTCGATTCAGCTTCCTTTTCCATACCATCGACTTAGTTTCTTTTTATTCTTTACTGACTACCTAACTTTCAACTTACCTCCTTAAAAATACAAAACCCTCCACTCTTTCTCGTGTTTTAATAACTTTACTTTGCTTAAAAATCGACCTGCTCGTAGACGTGGGTTTGGATAAATGCATTGTACACAGCCTATCTTTATTCCATCTTCCGTCTTTCTTGACTCGTTTTGTTAAAATAAAACTTCTTTTGTAACTTTTCTTCCATTTTGTTATACCTCTTTCATTTTGCCATCAAAGCAAATTTATTGATATTTTTCCATCTTTCAAACCGAATTCGTCATTTATAAAGTAAATTTGGCGACCTTAGTCGAGGGTGACCAGAAGGCTCCTTTTTCAATCGCTGCTACTCCATTCCCTGGATTGTTTCACTTTACCCTTGATGCGTATCCTGTTAAGCAAGGAGACATCAAGTACCATTTTTGAGTCATTGATATGACTCGACCGGGCCATTGGTGAACACTCTACTCATTAGACCAATGGCCCGCGCACATCCAAATTCTCTCTTTTCACTCAGCCTGTTTTACTATGTTCAGTCAGTTCTCTTTATTCATTCCTTTTTTTCTTCTCCCGTCCTTTTGAGAACATCTTTCTTCTAAAAAGAAAATAAATAAATAGTCTTTAAATACCAACCTAATAATCTTTACTATTAATATTATTACTATTCATATCTTCTCTGTTACTAAACATTGTTTTAGTACTTCTTTTATTTGCTCGTTATTCATTTTCATCTTGTGTTTTTCTAATATTTCCACAAAAGGCGTCACTCAGTACCATCGGGTTTGATTGATCTAGTTCTCTACTCATTCCCTCCAAAACGTTCTTTATTCATTAATTCGCTTATTCTTGCGCCATCATTCATTTATTTATTAGTTCAATCGAATGCGTTATATCAAACGTTTTCTTTCTTTCTTTCTTTCTCATTCCGTCATTTTCCTTCTTTCTCATATTATTCTTTTCTTTCTTTCTTTCTTTTCTTTCGTCCTCATTTAATTATTTTCTTTCGTTCTCATCCTTTTCTTTCTTTCTTTCTTTCTTTCTCATTCCACCGTTTTCTTTCTTTCTTTCTTTCTTTCTTTCTTTCTTTCTTTCTTTCTTTCTTTCTTTCTTTCTTTTACCTCTCGTTTTCTTTAGTTTTATTACATTATCCCCACCATTTCTTCTCCCAGCCATATCCCCTTCATTTTTTTTCAAATTTGCTTTAAAAAAATCCTTTCTGCCTTCATTATTATAACTTTAAGGATTTATTTATTTATTTTTGCTTTTTAAGGTGACGGTAGAGAAGGGAGAATATTTTCTTTTTTATCAGTCCCATAAATTCTCATTTTATGATGTTGAGTCCTAAATTCTCTCCTGTGATATCGATAAAATTAATGTGCTACTCAGAAACATTTTCCCCTGCTCCTATTTCTGCGTTTTATCTCTTTTTTTTTATCTCTTTTGTTTCTTTCTTTCAGTCCTTTATTACCGTAATCATGACTTTGGAAAGAGCCAATGCCAAAATAAATAAAAATGAATGAATGAATAAATAAATAAATAAATAAAAACTTAAGTTGAAGAAGAAAAGGCAAAAACAAAATACTTACGGAGTTAACTACTAACACTGAAACTCACCGACAAAAAAACTCCCCAAAAATCAACAAACAGAGTAACAAAGACAAAAAATCAAATAAAACAACCAAGCATACTAAAAAAAAACAAAATAAGAAAAACAAAAAAAAAATCAAAAGGCAAAAACTTCCTCTCAAACACAAAACAAAACAAAAAAGCAAAAACTGAACAAACAATGCTTTTCCCCCATAAAACATTCACAAATGCCTCAATGTAATAACTTACTGTTGGAGAATAGAAATTCTTTTTTAATATTTTCATCTATTTTCTTTTTAATATAAGAAAATGGAGGTCATTATTAAAAAATATAGGGTTCATTATTAAAAAAGGTGGGGGTCATTATTTAAAAAAAAACTACGTTTCATTTTTTTTCTAGGTAGCGGTCGTGTTGATACTGCTACATGGATGCACTACATGGACGCTAACTAAACCTATGGAGAAAAATCTAGACGGCTATTACACCAGAATGCAGTGAGCTGTATTGAACAAGTCCACAAAACAGTAACTGTACGGTCACTTATCACCCATCACGAAAACTATCAAAGTTAGACGAACCAGACATGCGGGACACTGCTGGAAAAGTAGGGACGAACTCTTAAGCAACGTACTCCAATGTACCCCTTCACATGGACGAGCAAAGGCAGGATGACCAGCTAGAACCTATATACAATGGCTCTATGTCGATACAAGATATAGCCTGGAAGACCGCCCGGGAGCGATGGTCCATGGAGACGGATAGCGAGAGAGGGTCAGGGAGATCCGTGCTGGCAGCATGACATGATGATGATGATGATTATTATTATTATTAAAAAATATTACTTTTCCGAAAAGGTACGTCAAGTTTATTTGTGTAAATCAAAAAAAAACAAACTTGTCTGTGTTCTGCCTTGTTAATGGGCATCTACCCTGTACCCCTTGTTGTGGGGTAAAACTCTCAACACTAAAAATAGTGTCTAGTATATAACACTCGACTACACTTGATGCTGAAGCTTCCGTTCTGGAGATTTAGGGACTGTAAACTAATCCTTCATTGCCATTGACTCCCTGGTCAACTTTAACCCGGAGTGATAGTATCTGTCAGGATCCCATCTATCGGTCAAATAGATTTGTTTAAAACTTAATCGTATTTGACCAAAAAAAAAAAAAAGAAAGAAAGAAAGAAAAAGAAACAGTAACTCAAAAATGGTAAATGTGAACGAAAAATGAACGCGATTCCCTAACTAAAGAAACAGAGTGATAATAAAAACTATTGCTTTCTGAAAAAATGCGTCCAGTTTAGAAGACGGTCGTGGCGTAACGGTTATCGTCGTTGAACGAGGAAACGGCGACCCGAGGTTGTTTGTATTTCAAATACCGCTCATATCATTGGGAAAGATATGAATCGAATAATCAGCCCTCCAGCTATGGGTAAATATTTGGGAGAATATTAACCTCGTTATGGTAACTGGTGCCAGAGAAGAAAAAAGTCTGACTTCAAACCGGTTGTAGACATGGAGGAGGATGGGCTCCGCTAGGCTATTCTTGTTCAAGACACGTTATACGAGTGTCATCCCTACGCTCACATCAGTCTACAAGACCAGTTATAAAGATGATAATGTTAATGTCAAAGGTGGTAGGCCCTCTTTATTTGTGTAACGTTGTGTAAGATGTTTTTTAGGGTCAAGTAACGGCACATGTTCACGAATCTCTGTCTATCTCCTTAGTGTTCTAGCTGACCTTATCATTGCTTTCGTCGGCCTCGGTGCTTCACTGGATCACTAACTCTACCAATATATTTGCAAAGATCTTTGGGATTGTTCCCAGGATTCTAGTAATTACGGATATGACATATCCGTTTTTGCGACTGTCAGACAACGTCCTCATATTTATCGATTTTCATCGCTGGGAGTGTTCCAAGCGCGTCAGTAATGATACGGATAACTTTTAACTTTATATTACACAATTTTTCCCCTTGTCTCGGAAGATCTAGATATTTTTCCGACTATTTATTTTTTGCAATTTGTATTTTGTGGTCAGGACGACAAGTTACACAGACTAATGGTTTTTTTTTTCTGTGTGTTTGATTTGTTTGTTTGCGTTTTATGGCATATGAACCTTTGTAGGTTATTTAATGCCAAATCCAGTTTTATACCAATAAACAGCTCTATTTCAAACAATTCAGTTTAGCATATGTACACAGTTTAATAGTCAAAAGTATTTCTATTTCAAGATATCCAGTTCAGTCAAACCGTTCTAATTCAAACAACTTATTTAGTATAAGTATAATTTACACACAGTTAAATGTCAAAACAGTTCTATTTCGAACAATTTAGTTTAGCGTAGTACAGCTTCAATGAAAAATCTTTTCTATTTCAAACAATTCAGTTTAGCCTAAGTACGCAGTTTACATGACAAAACAGTTCTATTTCAAGCAATTCAGTTTAGCATAAGTAGACAGTTTAGTTTTATCTGACCCATAGATAGGACCCAATCAAGTGCTGATATTCCAGGCCAGAGTGGAGCAAGGAGCAATGGCAATGAAGGGTTTCTCCGCATTCTTCAAAGCACCAGCATTACTGGAACCTCACCATCAGATTGTTTAGTGTCATATTCAGGACACTTGTTACCATTTTGCTGAGATGCAATCTGTGCATTCTACAACCCCAGTCGACTGGGCAATTGGCAGGTTTGACTGTATGTTACTGAAATTATTATATGTATCACTAACTTTTAAAAAAATTGCAGGTCGTAGCGAAACTTTTATTAAAACAGTACAGTTAAATTGCTACAACTTATAGAATGAAGATATTTCACGGAAAATTTCCAACTTGAATGAAAATTTTCCATTTCACAATATATGAAATGATAAGCCTAATTCAAATCCTTTATCCCTTCTTAAATAAAAGAATAAATTTTATTGTAGACCGCTGCTACAACACAAACTAAACTAGCTTACGAGTCAGTCAACAGGCACACACATACACACACACACACACACACTCACACACACACATATATATATACGAGGATCATTAAATAAGTTTCCAGACTTTTTTCGTATGGACACTTTTATTGATAGTACACACATGACACTCTAGTCCCCTTCGAAGTAATCTCATCCGGCTGCAATGAACTTGTTGTACCGTTCCAACAACTTCTGGAAGGACCCATGGAAGTCCTCTTGTGTGAACGTGTCAATGGCCTTCGTCACAGCCTCTTTCATCTCCTCAATTGTCTCATAACAACAGCCTGTGAGCTTAGGGAATAACCAAAAGTCACAGGGAGCAAGGTCTGGACTATAGGGAGGCCGAGGAACTGTCTTGATGCTCATTTTGGTCAAGTAGTCTGTGACAAGGATGGAGCTGTGGACAGGTGTATTGTCCTGGTTAAAATGCCACTGACCCGATTTGAAAAGTGCTGGCCTCTTCCGACGGAATCTCTTTCAGAACTCCCTTAAAACCTTAACATAATATTCCTCGTTGACTGACTGTCCAGTGGGAACCCAGTGCATGTAGATCATGCCAGTGCATTCAAAAAAGGGATCATAAAAAAAGTTTGAGGATGGATTTGCTCTGTCTGACCTTCTTGTGTCTTAGAGAACCAGCATGCTTCCACATCACATGGCATTTTTCCAAGTTTAAAATACAATTTTATTGCATATCGTTCTTCGAAATTCCAGATTGCATTTTTGAAATTCACCAGCTCTGACAATCAGGTTTTAGTAGGGTGTATTCCAATTCCTGCTGTAGCTGTTCCTTTGAACGTTAAATCATAAAAATTAATCAGTCATCTCATAAGAAGTATAGCAATAACATACTAAATTTTCAAGAGTTTACGACTATTTTAAATACCTGTACTAAAAAGTCTGAAAACTTAGTGAAGGTACCATGTATAATTATTTGTTCGTTTTTTACGGCATATCAATATCGGTGGGTTATTTAATGCTTACAAATTTCGTACATAACATTCTTAAACGAGCCTGAGTTCTTTTTTTTGCACACTGTTAAATGGTTTCTAGTATTGCTATATGACAATGGCAATTTAAAATCAGTCATTTATGTCATTAATGTCATATCTAGGACTCCCGTTGGTGGGGGGGGGGTGTTACCTCTCTGCAGTCGGTGTATTCTGCAGTCCTAGCCAGCTGGGCTGAATATATTATAGTTTTTTTTAACCATCTCATGTAACTCTAAAGGTAATAAATTTTTATCTATTTAAAAAAGAGATACATCTCCCTGAGCCTCTTTCGCCACTCATCCCTATTACCCATCGCTCCAAGCAGGTCTACCAGCTTACATACCATATCGACACAGAGCTGCTGTATATAGGTTCTACCTGGTCGACAAAACTTTGCTCGTCCATGGGAGGGGGTCCGCAGGAATACATCACTTATGAATTTGTCCTTACTTCTACAACAGTGCATATTATGTCTGGTTCGTCTAATTTGGATGGTTTTCGTGATGGGTAGTAAATGGCCGTATATTTGCTGTTTTGTGGGGTGTTGCCTCCAGGATTATTCAATACAGCTCGCAGCATTCTTGAATAATTCCCGTCTGGATTTTTCTCCATACGCTTTGTCAGCGTCCATGTGGTGCATACATACAACAGTACTGACACGTTTTAATTCATCGGACATGTATAAACCCCGTTATCCTCCAGCTATTGGGGTAAATAACACCCTAACAACTGTTCTTCTACAAGGATAGATTTGGCATATATAACCCACGAGGATTCATGCACCATTAAGCAAAGGAACCAAATTAGGAAGATAAGGTATGGTATTTTTAAATTGATTCCATAAAGACTATCTCGTTCCATAAATCATCGCCCACTTTGATTGGGAAGGGTTCACTAGATCCGAAATGTATACTTCCTTCTTGAACTCTGCTATTTACTAACTGACTGACCTTTATAAAACATCCCTAACTCTCGTGTAGCTTCTTCTCACTCTTAATGCAGGAGTTATTGTAGTTGAACTTTCTTGTTGGTCACGAGGTTTACTGGGGGATGAAAGCCAGCAACTATATTACAATCGATTTATCTGATTTATTTCACAAATTTCTTAGTTCTTCAGTTATGCAGTTTAGGAATGGCCCTGAATGGTTCCAAAATGCATAAATGGTGCTTTCAATAAGTTTCTAGACTTAATTGTACGGACATTTAAAATTGTCGTAGACTCTTGAAAATTCACTATGTTAGTGCTATGCATGTTATGAGATGACTGACCAATTTTTATGATTTCACGTTTAGATGAACAGTTACAGCAGCAATTGGAATACACCCTACTAAAGCCTGATTTTCACAGCAGGTGAATTTCAAAATGCAATCTGGACGTGAGGACACTTTAGAAGAACGATATGCAATAAAATTGTATTTTAAACTTGGGAAAAATGCCACAGAAATGTATGGAATGCTTCAGACTGCTTTTGGAAAATCTTGCATGAATGGAGCATCAGTTTTTGAGTGGCATAAGAGATTCAAGGAAGGCAGGGAGTCTGTGAGGGATGATGAGAGGTGTGGGAGAAGTAAAAAAGTCAATACACCAGAGTTGATTGGCGTAAGGGTTAGGGTGATGGTTAGGGTTGCTAGGTTGTGGTTTTTAGGGAGTCCAGGAAGAGATTCCGTCGGAAGAGGCCAGCACTCTTCAAATCGGGTCTGTGGCATTTTCACCGGGCAACGCACCAGTCCACAAATCCTTCCTTGTTACAGTCTATTTGACAAGATGGGCATCAAGACAGCTCCTCAGCCTCCCTATAGTCCAGACCTTGCTCCCTGTGACTTTTGGTTATTTCCTAAGCTCACAGGCTGTTGTTATGAGATAATTGAGGAGATGAAAGTGGCTGTGACGAAGGTCATTGACACACTCACACAAGAGGACTTCCATGTGGCCTTCCAGAAATTGTTGGAACCGTACAAAAAGTTCATTGCAGCTGGAGGAGATTACTTCGAAGGGGACTTGAGTTTCATGTGTGTACTCTCAATAAAAGTGCCTATACAAAAAAAGTCTGGAAACTTATTTAATGATCCTCGTACTTATCGTGAAATTTTTCATTTGATCATATTCATTCTTAGTCTAAGTTTATAAATCTTTAATTGTTTGTTTATTTGTTTTTATTTTATGGCATATCAACCATTGAAGGCTATTAAGTGCCAAATACATTTCTATACCTAAACAGTTCTATTTCAAACAGTTCAGTCGAGCGTAAGGACATTTTTTTTGTTTTCACACAGCTAAATGTAAAAACAGTTCTTTTTCAAACATTTCTGTTTAGTCAAAGTTAAATGGTTCCAAGTGATGCTATGTATCACAAATAATTGAATTAAACATTACTCATTTAGACACAGTTAGATAAAACAGCTCAATTTAGCATGAGTATGCAGTTTAAATGCCAAAAATGTTCCATTTAAAAAAAATTCTGTTTAGCATAAGTACACAGTTTAGTTCTATTTGACCCATAGATAGGATTCTATCAGGTGCTACCACTCGGGGCCGGAGTGGACCTGGGAGCAAAAGCAATAAAGAGGTACTCTGCATTCCTCAAAGCTCCAGCATTACTGGAGCCTCACCATGAGATTGTTTACTATCATATCAGGACACACGTTGGGGGAGTCTTACCCCTCTGCAGATATGCAGTTGATGTATTCTACAGCTCCAACCGACTGGCCATTTTCGATTGGATTCTATTCTGAAATTTTCTATCATTTTATTCTGTTTAACTCCGCTTTCCATAGTCTTATATTAAAAAAAACAACAAAACAAAAAACAAAACAAAAAAAACAGCATTCTTGATCGTCTTTCTGTCATCGCAAAACTAAAAAAATACTCTTTTTGGAACTTCCTGTTTTTGTCGAAAATGTTGGCATACCGTCAAAAATGCTGGCAGCGTAAAAGAAGACATGAAGCTACATTGCAATCCTCACGGTTCCGAAGCCCTCACGGTTCCGAAGCCCTCACGGCAGGGATTAGAATAGACTGACCGTATCCCCTGGTGTCCTGAGTATAACTCTAAATTTTTATATGATGATGAGGCTAAAGTTGGAATACCCCATCATTGCTATTATTTAGATTTATATGAAAATTATTTGTAAGATAAGAATAAGTGAAACGAGAAAACTGTTTGCGAATAAATGATTATTTTTAAATTGAAATAAATACTTAAAACTATAAAATTATTAATATTAGATTGGAATACTTGAAAACGTATGACTACACGTTATTTGCATTGATGTTGGTTCTTGGTTGTTTTAGTTTATCGCGTATCAACCCTTTTTCGGTCATTTATCACGAAATTACATTACAATCAATTCACTTTCGCGTAAAAGTAGTCTTTTGTTTACATACATTTAAATGTCAAAACATTGACCCATAGATAGGATCATGTCAGGTACTACCGCTTTGGGCCAGAGTGGACCTGGGAGCGATGGCAATAAAGCTCCTGAAAATTACTGGATTACTAGAACCTCACCATCAGATTGTTTAGTGTCTTGTTCAAGACGCTCGTTGGGAGAAGGAGTCTTACTCCTATGAAGAAAAGCCATCAGTGTATTCTACAGTTCCAGCCAACTTGGCTATTTGTATTTAATAACAATACTTGATATATAATAAGTGGCGCAAAGGAAATCTCTAAAGAAACAGCAGCAGAAAAATATAAATGTAAACGTACAAAGAGCACGATTCCCTAACTTCTAAGCATAAAAAACCTTTGCCAAAATGACATGTCATTAAAACCAATCAATCCATTAATCTAGGGTCCTCCATAATGATGATGACATGATATAAAAGAAAAAAAATCTTCTGACTCATCGTTTGATTTTAACTTCCTAGCGAAAAGAGACGTTTTAAGTGAGCAACAAGAAATATCATCTGAATTACAGGTTTCATTTTTTCTTGATGAAGCAAGTGGAATTTATTGTATAAATTTTTATCCCTATGAAGCAATACAAGCAAGAAATCAGCTTTGTAAAAGTGATTTATTGAATGAATGAATAGAAAGTTGTGTTAGTGTCGTCTGATTGGTGGCACTGTAAAACCAACGGCAAAGTCATGCTAAAAGCAAGGCTTCTCGCTGAACGGAATTATTTAAAATGATCAACCTCATAAAATTAGCACCTAGCACCAATTTACCGTGCCATAAACCATTTATCTATGTTTTTTATTGCTATATTTACTTTTTAATTAGAGGACTAGCTACGAGGAGACTATAAAGATTAACCTATGGAGAACATTTACTCACTTGAGGGTTATCACAAAAGCAAAAGTTGATAACATGAGCCTGATCATATTGACTAACTTAAGGGTTATCACAAAAACAAAAGTTGGTATTTTGATTATTGCTTCGGCAAACAATGGAACAGATATAATTTTTTATTTCATTGACGCAACTCTTGATATAAAACAACTCATGAACTTTTATTTGAGCTAAATGTACCATTTTGGCCTTCCATGGAAGCTAGCTTAAAACCCGTATGTAGGGTGGGTTTTCAGTTAGTAATCATGATTCATTTCTTCATTATAGTGTCTGAATTATTTTTATTATAGGTTATGTTCTTTTGAAAGTTTTCTTTGTATATCATAATTCTAAGTTCATTCGAATATCTTGGCTGAAAATAACTTCTATGTAATGTTTCGGTCTTTTATTATATATGCCTCCTTTCATTTTAAAAAAGGCCGAAACTTAATTTTCTTCTAAATCAAAGTTAGCCGAATAACATAATGTCTTGTGGAACATTTTATGATCAAAACAGATATTTCTAGTTTTAGGTATAATTTATTGCCTAACACTAAATCATTGAATATTAGGTTGCGTAACAATAAGTAATCCTCTTTGTAAACGGGTAAATTTTCGAAATATATTCAATAAAATCAGTTTCGAATAAGCAATTTATTATATTTTAGCATCTTTGTTTTAGAAAAAAAATTATTAAAAGCATTCCTAGGCTGTAAATAACATGTTACAACATTCGACAAATTGTTTGAAATAGCAAAAACATGGCAAAAATTGATGAAATTATAAACCGAATATAAAATTGCAACATTTTATTGGCAACATCGCTGTGGAATAGAGGAAACCGAGATCAAAATTCTGAGCAAAAGTACTTCTAGATAACAGCACAGAGACACCAGCCACTCGGGTTCAAAAGGGATAAATTCCTATAACACTTTTGGGAGTATCTTATAAATAAATGCGGCCAAAAATCACCGTCAATCTGACTTTGATAAAGGACTCCAACACCAACTTTTCACCATTGTATTCGAAGTCCAAAGAAAATCCATACACCGATCTTATTAAGAATACTACTTCGAAAGGGTCGTGGTAAATGTTTTTTTCGGGTTGAATACTTCAAAGAAATCGGTGGAGAGTTGGTATCATTTTTATGACCGAACCCTTTGACCTTAGCTTTAATCAGAGAAAAATGACAGAAAAATCTAGTTTTCATTGTTTTCTTTTAATCCGTTTTAAAGGAGGCAACGAGTGACGTACGAATATCATTAAATAAAATAGATACGGCCTTCGAAGTTCATATTTTGGACGAGAATGTTTGCGTTTAGCTCTGCGCTAATACTTTTGGAAAAAAGCATGAATCCATCATTCCCCCACTATGGGTAAAATAGTAGAGCAGACGTGGCTCTGTAGTCTGAGAGGAGCAACTTTTCTTGAGAAAAAGACTTTCAATTCAACACTTCAGCTATATTGTTTAGAGAATCTTTGGCAAACCGTTGGACCATTTTCCCTTTTATCAGCTCAACTAAAAAGTGCTGTTGACTTTGGAGGAGCCTTCTCCACTACAAGAAGATCACTTATGTAGCGATTAGGTTAATCATAAATATTTTCCGTTTTGGTAAAATATAATTAATTCCGTAATAAATAAATTAATGTTTTGAATTAACTCTTGCCAATTATCAGTGTTAGGTCAGCCTCAACAAAAATATAGAGTTGTTCCTCTTTGGTCAGTAGGGAAGAGTTACCTCCTGTGACAGGGAAATGTGGAGAGAGTGACCGGAAACGGGAGTCTCTACAATACCTAGGGATTGAAACATAGAAGAGTTCTTGGTCGCGCTCAACAAACAATGGAAGTGACTGTTTTAGAAATGAAGCATTTCTCTAACTTGCCGTCAATTCTAGCACCCGGGTCAATTTTTTCATTCAATGATCCTTTTTCATCTATTTGTTACGTTAAAAATGTAAAAATCAATTAACTTGTTGACTCAGCTGGTTTCGAGCTAGTTAAGGTTTCTACAATTGGTTTTACCTGATCTAACAGAATTGATGAGAGAGAGAGAGAGATAGAGTAGAGAGAGAGAGAGAGAGAGAGAGAGAGAGAGAGAGAGAGAGAGAGAGAGTGGCAATATCTGATAGGGTTCTATCTATGGGTTAAATAGGACTAAATTGTGTACTTATGTTAAACCGAATTGTTTGAAATAGAACTGTTTATTTGTATAAAAATGAATCTGCATTAAATAACCTAGAATGGTTGATATGCCATAAAACCAAACCAAACCAAAATTAACCGCATGCTCCCCTCTATAAAAATCCCCTTAATAAACTACACAGACCTATGAATATAAGCGTACAATCAACGTGTTTCGCACACTTCAAGGCATAAAATAGTTCCAAGCAGGTTGACATGCTGTTAAAATCTATTAATCAATTCATACAATTTTCCATTTCCTATTTCGTTTTCTCTTTCCTCTTTTTTTGTTTTCTTTATTTTCTTTATCTTGGGGAATATAATCTCTCTTTACTGCCAAAACACTAGTTGACTCTGGCAGCAACTGATAGGGTACCAAATAAAGGTGAAATATATCGGTTTAAAAATTACATTGAAATACTTGATATATAATTGTTGGCAAAAAAAAAAAAAACTTTTTTAAGAAACATGTTCACAAAAATTGTAAATATGAAAGTGAATAGCAAAATTCAAAATATATAATATTCCTAGACGTGTTGACATGCCTTTAAAATTGATCAATCCCTCAGTTCTATCTAACCTCTCTCGTTATTTATTGTTTCTGTTTTTACCAATAACATTCGTTCAGTGGCATAGCAGACAAAAATGAGTTCGATTGTCGGTGAATGCCTTATTTTTCTGGCCTTGTGCCTATGATTAGTATATGATAATATTCAGTTCACGTACATTGTTTAGAATATTTTGAACTACTTGTGATTGTGCGTGTTTAGTGAAAGGTGGAGTATGATTTATGATATATATTTTTTTAGTCTTCACATAAGAAGGTTTGACATATTCAGTAGCGAAGAGATCTCCATTAATGCCACTCCTCTAGTTTTCGCTTTTATTTTATTTTTCTCTTCATCCCTTACTCCTTTCATTTGGTACGCTCTCAATTTCTCATCCCTCTAGGCATTTTGCTTTATAAAACTTCATTTTCTTCTTTTCTGCATTTTTTTTTTTACATTAACTTTTCTGGTTTTGTTTTCTTTCTTTTAGGCATTTTCCTCACACTTGAAAATCCCAGATGTACCATCCTTAAAGTGACTTTGTTTTATTATTCGCTGTGAATAATTCCTCACCGACTTTATGTCACTGGTATTAAGATCTTTTTCAATTGTTACTAATAATGTAGACAGATTATCAATAACTATTGCTGAGACGTCATATACTTCCATCCCTTCCACTCGCCCGGCTCTATAATAAATATAATAATAGTGATAATAATGATAATAATAATAATCAGAAGAAGAAGAAGAAGAAGGAGAAGAAGAAAAATTAAAAGATGTTTCTCTAAAAAATACGAAATATAATTTATTTTGAAAAAAAAATGAAAGAAAAGAATTCATAAGACACTTTAGTTTTCTGCATTTAAAATGAAGTGATTTTTAGATTTTCAGATGTAAAACATTCAATAGAAATGCTTAAAAGGTATTCTACATCGGCTACTTTTGTCTTCTTGCATTAACTTTTTTTTAATTAAAAAGGAATTTTCATTCTTTTTCTAAATCGTGAATTCATTCATTCTTTCTTTCTTTCTTTCTTGAATCGTTGTTCTTTTCTTTTCTAATATCATCACCCCACTCTTCTCATTTTCTCTCCATTTTTTTTTATTTCTCTTGCTCTTTTTTTCTTTTCTGTCACTGTTTTCACCGTTCTAATTTTTTCCTTTCTTCACTCTGTCTTTTTTTACTCCTCTTTTCTTTCTTTTTCATCTTTCAGTAACTACGAAATTAGATACTTCCTTTTTATCTCTAAGTTCAATGGTTAAAATTTTCATTCTTTTTCGTCTCTTTTTCGTTTCATGGTTCATTTTTACACCGTTTCTCTGTCCTAGTATTTATCATATTAACAAATGAATTTCATACGCAATCTTTAACAAAATTCATATATATATATATATGTATATATATATATGTGTGTGTGTGTGTGTATACCCAAACCATCCGCACAAACAGAATACGGGAAAAGTTCAAATTTATGCAGAGTTTAACAGTTTGAAAATATAATTTTCCCTCTTCAAGACTGGTTACCAAAACAAGAGGTCAATCTACTTTACTATATTTGCATAGGTTGGTTGGTTTTTATGGCTTCTCAACCCTTTTAATTTATTTAATGCCAAATACATTTTTATGCAAATAATCAGTTCTATTTCAAACAATTAATTTAAGCATGAGTACACAGTTTAATCGTAAAAAACATTTCAATTTCAAACTATTCAGTTTATTCAAACAATTCGAATTCAGCTAATTTTGTTTACATACAGTTAAATGTCAAAACAGCTCTATATATAACAATTTAGTTTAGTGTAAGTACAGTTTCAATGTCAAAAACAGCTCTATTTCAAACAATTTAGTTTAGCATGAGCACAGAGTTTAAATGTAAGTACAGTTTATTTATCAAAAACATTTCTATTTCAAGCAATTCAGTTTAGTCAAACAGCTCTTATTCAAACAATTCAGTTTAGCAAAAGTATGCAGTTAGTTCTATTGAACCCATATAAAGAGCACTATCAGGTGATACCATTCCGAGCAAGAGTGGACCTGAGAGGAATGGCAATGAAGGGGTACTCCATATTCCCAAAAGTTCCACCATCACTGGAACCTCAACATCATATTGTTAAGTGTCATATCCATGACACTCATTAGGGAGGTCTTACCCCTCTACAAAGGTGCAGTCGGTGTATTCTACAGCCCCAGCCGACTGGGCAATTACGAATAGGTAGATAATGACTGGATCCATAATTATCCCAAGGATAATAGAGCTATGTGAAATAAAAACAGTCTTGTTCAGATTTTGGAATCGGGTCGTCGTACAAATTTCCTCCGACGGTAACCATTTCACCACAAGCGCCTTATATATATATATATATATATATATATATGGACGCTAACTAAACGTATGGAGAAAAAGCTTGACGGAAATTTCACAAGAATGCTATGAGCAATATTGAACAAGTCATGGCGGCAGCATCCCACAAAATAACAGCTGTACGGCCACCTACTTCCCATCACGAACACTATCAAAGTTAGACGAACCAGACATGCAGGACACAGCTGGAGAAGTAAGGACGAGTTCATTAGTGATGTACTCCTATGGACCCCTTCACATGGTCGAGCAAAGGCAGTACGACCAGCAAGAACCTTCATAGAGCAGCTCTGTGCCGATACGGGATGTAGCGCTGAAGACCTGCCGATAGAGAGAGGTGTCGAAAGAAGGTCAGGGTAATCCGTGCTGATGCCGTGACACGTGACATAATGATGATATATATATATATATATATATATATATATATATATATATATATATATATATCCATTTAGTATCCATAGGCTTGGAATATTCGTATATAGAATATATGAGACATTTCATATAATTCTATGGGAGTGTCCGATGTATGGTTATTATTATATATGTCTCTCAGGATGTATTAAAAAAAAACACACATACAGATCTTATAATGGCACTATAAATGCGGTTAAGTTTTCTTTAATTCATATTTGATATATATATATATATATATATGCAACAATGTCGAAGTACTTCGACATTTGTTGCAGGAGTACTACAAGGAGACACACTAGCCCCGTACCTCTTTATCATCTGTCTAGACTATGTGCTTAGGACTTCGATCGACAAAATCAGAGAAAATGGCTTCGAGCTGACTAAGAGAAGAAGCAAAAGGTACCCCGCAAAAACAATCACGGACGCTGACTATGCTGACGACTTGGCGTTACTAGTGAATACGCCTAATCAAGCAGAGACACTACTGCATAGTCTGGAACGAGCCGCAGCTGGTATTGGCCTCCATGTCAATGCAAACAAAACTGAATATATGTGTTACAACCAAATGGGCAACATTGCCACACTAGACAAACTAGTTGACAAATTCACCAACCTAGGAAGTTGCGTCTCATCAACCGAAAAAGACATCGACACACGACTGACGAAGGCATGGACAGCTATCGATAGGCTCTCGATCATATGGAAGTCGGACCTAACCGATAAAATGAAACGCAGTTTCTTCCAGGCAGCGGTTGTGTCGATACTGCTATATGGATGCACCATATGGACGCTAACTAAGCGGCTGGAGAGGAAACTAGACGGAAATTACACAAGAATGCTGAGAGCAGTATTAAACAAGTCCTGGCGACAACACCCCACAAGACACCAACTATACGGACACTTGCCCCCTATCACGAAAACTATACAAGTTAGACGAACCAGACACGCGGGACACTGCTGGAGAAGCAAGGACGAGCTCATAAGCGATGTACTCCTGTGGACCCCCACATATGGATGTGCAAAATCAGGACGACCAGCACGAACTTACAGACAGCAACTATGTGAGGACACAGGATGTAACCCTGAAGACCTGCCGGAGGCGATGAATGATAGGGAGAAGTGGCGAGAGAGGGTCAGGGATATCCGTGCTGGCGGCGCGACACGATGATGATGATGATATATATATGTGTGTGTGTGTGTGTATATTCGCACGGGTGTGTGTGTATTTCATTTATAATCACAGATATAATTTCATCATCTAATCATCCGAATTTTTTTGCCCAGTCGGCTCGAGCAGTAGAAGACGCCGACTGTTTCTCTACAGAGGGGTAAGACCACTCAAACGAGTGTCCTAGATATGACACTAAACAATCTGATGGTGAAGTTCCATTGATGATGAAGCTTTGGGGAATGAAAAGCACCCTTTCATTGCTACCGCTCCCAGGTTCACTGTGGCCCTGAGTGGTAGCGCCTGATTGGGTCCTAATTATTAGTAAAAAAAAAAATAGACTGCATGATTATGCTAAACTGAGTTGCTTGAAATAGAATCGTTTGACTAAACTGAACTGCTTGAGATAGAAATATTTTTTTAGAATTACGCTGTGTGGTCATGCTAAACTGAATTTTTTGAAATAGAACCCCATCATTTGTATAAAAATAGATTTGGCATTAAATAACCTACATAGGTAGATAGGCCATAAAACCCAAACAACCAATCAACCAACCACCCGTCAAAATCCAAGTTTTGTAATGTAGGATATAAAGGTAGACTGAACGAACAACAAAAGAAAGAAGGCGCAGGAAAAACAAAAAGAAATGAAGAAAAATTAACACGACGAAGATAAACAGGAAAAGCGAGAGCTACAACAACAACAACAACAACAACAACCACAAAAACGATCGAGAAGAAAGATAAAAGACAAAGAGAAAGGAACCAAGATTGTAGGAAGGAAAAGATGAGGTAAGAACAAAAAGAAAAAAAAAAGAAAAAAAAAAGAAAGAATATCTTTCAAAAAGACAAAAAAAATAAAAGATAAAACAAAGTGAAAGATTAAAAAAAAAAAATGGAATTTCAGTTACACTGAAACAAAAATAGAGGAAAGAAAACGAGTGATTATCTTTTTAATATTTCTTGTCGATCGCTTCCGGAAAGATGGTGCATGATTGGATGTCAAAAATAAGACGAAATATTTGAAAAGGATAAATGCCAATGAATATATCGCACAAACACAAACCCCTGCAGAGTTATGTATTTAAATGTATGAACGTTCAAAAAATATGAAAATTTATTCGTATTTATGTATACATTAACATGAATATAAGACTTATCTTACACTCCCACTCGCTATATATATATATATATATATATATATATATATATATATATATATATGTTTGTGAGTGTATGTGTGAGAATGTATGTGTGTGAGTGTGCGCGTCGGTGAATATGTGTGCGTAACTATGCGTTCAATGGTTGACAAAAAAGTCTGTTACCTCTTATGTGCTTAGAAGTGAATTTTGATCTAAAATTATCACTATATAATGCACGAGTTTAAAAATTATCATGAATTAAGGGAAGTGACAAAAGAATAAATATATTGCAAAATAAATACATAGATGCTCTTATGTATACAAATGTACTGCCATAAGCTATCATTTATGTCCATAAACAGATTTCTCCTACATAGGCAGACACACACTAATATGCATGCAAGAACACATACAGAAAAATGTACACGCTCACGAGCACACACACACACACACATCTCTCTCTCTCTCTCTCTCTCTCTCTCTATATATATATATATATATATATATATAAACGTTATCATAAAATGAAGAATTTCTGTTTCTCTCTGGCCTTTTTTTCTCTTTCACTCTCTCTCTCTCTATATATATATATATATATAAACATATGTTTACATATAAATATGCACACACACACACACACACACACACACACACACACACACACACACACACACACATATGCGCCCGCGCGTGTGTGTAAAAATTCCATCACTTACGCTGATGATAGCTAAGCGGTAAGATATCCGACTGGCTTAAAGTCAGCCGGGTTTCGTTAGCAGCTTAAGCACCTCGTGTGTTTGTCACACTGATGAGTTGAGATACAACGAAACAGTCTGTCTATGATGCATATATATATATATATATATATAAATATTCACTGACTTTAGCGAATATATATATATATATATATATATATATATATATATATATATATTCTATAGTGTCTGTGAATGCTTGCATATCATATCAGAATATACCTATGTGAAAATACACTGCTCTTTTTAATCTTACAGCTCAGCCACAGTTTCTCGGTCTCTCTCTCTCTCTCTCTATATATATATATATATATATATATATATATATATATATATATATATATATATATATATATATACGGGTCTTTTGTAATCGCACACACACGTAGACACATTTACATTTACTCAACCCCTCCACTCAAGTAGGATGCGAGATAAGGAACATTATGAATGGATTTAAACACGTTTGAATTCAAGGATATCCTTTACCTAGACTGGTTACTATACTAAGATTGAAGAACCTAGTCTACCCTACTAGTTACCCATAGCGTGAATTGCCCTGTCGGCTAGAGCTGGAGAATAACCCAGCTATATCTCAGCAGAGGTTTAATATCTCCCTCAACACGTGTCCTGGATATGACTCAAAACAATTTGATGGTTATGTTTCAGTAATACTGAAGCTTTGAGCAATGTCGAGTACCCCTTCATTGCCATCACTCCAAGGTCCACTCTGACCCGAAGTGGTAGTAACTGATAGGGTCCGATCTATGGATCAAATAGGACGAAATTGAATTGTTTGAAATATTGACATTGAGACTCTGTTCTTATGCTTAACTGAAAGGGTTGAAATACAACTTTTTTGTATGCTAAACTGAATTGTTCGAAATAGAACTATTCCTCGACATCGAAACTGTGTACTTATGCTGGACTGAATTATTTGAAATTGAACTGTTTTCACATTTAGCTGTCCGTAAACAAAAGAAAACTGTATATATGCTAAATTGGATTGAAACTGTGTACTCATAATAAATTGAATTGTTTGAAATAGAACTGTTTTGACATTTAACTGAAATGTTTTGACATTTATTTTTTTTTATATAAATATATATTTACCTATGCATACACTAACCTTTGTAATCCTTCACACACATGCACACACACACACACACACACACACACACACGAAAAATTAGGGAATAAGGAGGAGTCCCTGTGGCGTAATCCCTAACCTGCTGGACCACAACCCCCAAATAAGTGAGTTCAAATCCGATTTATGCTATTACGTTCACCTTTGGACGAATAAACTCTCCAGCTACGTATTTGAATAGTATCACTGCTGTTCTTTGACATTAAATAACCGAAGAAGGTTGACGTGCCATTAAACAGATAAACCAAGTCAAACCAAACTAAACACACAGTTATATTCATATAAATATTCACAAGTGTCAATGAACGACAGCATAGTACCATAATAATGTATTCTTCCATGTACTTACACACACACCCTCTTTTCTCTCTCTCTCTCTCTCTCTCTCTCTCTCTCTCTCGCTTTAATTTTCTCTCTTGTCATCGTTGATAGAGACACATAACATCCACTCATACACCTATTCACAGTTTCGCTTACCTTTGAAGAGCTTTGAACATTTACTTTAATCTTTCATTTTATTCGTCAATATTTTGCAAATGATGATGACGTGGTCCATTCAGATGCATATTATTTTCTTTATTGATATTCATCTATGTGTCGTAAACGAATACAGAAGACGGTGCAATCGTATATTATGAAGGTGATTTTATAAAATCTCTTTGATATTATGTAAAAAAAAAAAGGTTTATCTTTAAACGTACTTGCAAAGATTCCTATCGAAGGCTGGGGTTATGAATCACAGGTTCGGATTTATGTTAAAATAAACGTGAATAGATAAGAACAAAAAATAAACGTGAATTGATAAGATTTTTTTAAAAAAGTGCAAAGAAAGTAAAAATAGGTTGATAATGCAGAATAACTGAATGGCAAGGACTCTTTGCAAAAAAAAAAAAAAAAAAAAAAAAAAGAAAAGAAAAGTGAAATGGTATGTTGACAAAAGAAGATCAGGATTCTTTGTGGGTTAGAATTTATAAAGAAAATTTTTTTGTCAGTTGAAAAATTTTACATCTACATCATGATCTTGGTCATTCCGACAAGATTTTCATAGATTTCATTTAGAAAAAATCCTTCTTCTGTTCATTATACCTTATTTTCAGAAAAAAATAGCATCAATTATTCTTATCCATATTTAACGAGAGATAATATATATATATATATATATATATATATATATATATATATATATATAGGTATTATTCGGTCCAGTTAAACCAGAGTTGGGAGTAATTCCTTCAGGACAAGAAAATCATTCAGGAGCTGAACATTTAAATTTTCCTGGTAGAGAGCTCAATGTATAACAGAACTTCTTCAGATCCAATGGATAAATAAAACGCGGAGGTAACTCTTTAAATCTTAAATCTCTTCCCCACTTATTCCCCCCATCCCTATGTGTCTATTCTGTCTTATTTATCCATTGGATCTGAAGAAGTCCTGTTATATTTTTCTTTGTGTTTTTGGTTCACACCAGAAACGAAAACAGGATGGAAATAAATTTATAATCCTAAAATAACCGGTCTTTTTTTTTCTCTAAAGATATACACTTATATATATATATATATATATATATATATATATATATATATATATATATATAATCTTTAAATTAGAAAATCGCACAAAATTTGTCTTTTTGAATTAAAAAAAATGCTCAAATTCCAGTCTGTAGAGCAAGACAAGACCTGAAATAAATGGATGTTTTCTCATCCATTTGTAGCACCCTGATTACTGTCAGTTTTGTGCCTTTCTTTTAATCCGATCCCTTAAGGAACTTTGCCGTTTATTGTTTGATACTGATCAGGAGTGGGAATGGTTTTGGCTAGTGGTTCTTAAAAAACGAAAGAATATTGAGACTTATTTTTTAAAAACTTCTCACTCAAACAAACAAAAATATTTGCAGCATATAATTGTTTAAAAAAATAAATAATTTGAATTTCCTAGATGGCTGGTGCTTTAGAATATACCGACTGCAATTCTGCTGATGGGTGACCCACACCCAACGAATGTCCTAGATATGACACAAAACAATCTGATGGTGAATTTCCAGTAAGTCTTGAGCTTTGGGGAGTGCAGAGTACCCCTTCATTGCCATTACTCCCAGGTCAACTCTGGCCTAGAGTGGTGGTACCTGACTGGGTCCTATCTATTGGTCAAATAGAACTAAACTGTGTACTTATGTTAAACTGAATTGTGTGAACAAGGACTCTTTTTGAAATTGAAACTGTGTTCGTATGCAAAACTGAATTGCTTGAAATAGGACAATTTTGACTTTTAACTATTTGTAAAAAAAAGTATACTTATACTAAACTGAATTGTTTAAAATTTAATTCGGCGTTAAATGACCCGAAAAGGGTTGATACGCCGTAAAACAAAACAACTAAACAACCAACCAATTTAAGAACGTTTTGTTTTTCAAAAATTAGAAGGTGCTCAACACAGGACAAAGAGCAGGATAAAACAAAAAAATGAATTTGGCTACCTATGTAAGTGTCAGTTTCATGTATTTAGAAAAGACAATCCTGAGACTATTTATATGTACATATATAATACCTGTCAAAAGTATTCGGCCACCCTCAAAAATTTATATTCCTTATCCTAAATGTATTTTTTTAATGAAATATGTTAAGCACCGCAATGGTTTTATTCATTATATTAAATAAAAGTTTTCCTTAGTAACTTTGACCATAGTATAACCAGATAAAAGTGATTTGAAGGCGTTTTTCCTTTTTAGTACCACAGTGGATTATACTGTTAGGAGACATCAGGAAACAGGTTTGTTTTGATTCGGTTTAATGCATATTAACCACTGTGGGTTATTTAATGTCAAATAATAGATTTTACATATATATTAAATTTATGATTTGTAAACATACTTTTTAGATACACAGTAAAATTATCAAACAGTTCTATTTCTAACTATGCAGTTTAGCATAAGTCAATAAAGTTAAATGGCTCCATGTATTGGTATTTATCACTAATAATTCAATTAAACATCAGTCATTTCCTGACACACAGTTAAATTACCAAAGAGTTCAATTTAAAACAATTAAATTTAGTATGAGTCATTTGTTTGCACTCAATTTAAATGTTAAACAGTTCTACTAGACCCATAGATAGGAACCTTTCAGGAGCTACCACCCCGCTCCAGAGTGGAATTGGAAACGATCCCAATGAAAGGGCATTTTATAGTCCAAAAAGCTCCAGCATTACTGCAGCCTCACCATCAGATTGTTTTGTGCTATTACCAGGACACTCGTTGTTGGCGGGGTCTTACCTCTCTGCAGAGATGCAATCGGTGTATTCTACAACCCCAGCCGAGTGGGCTGTCAGGAAACGGGACAAAAGAAGACCAAAATTAGGGCTGGTAGACCAAAAACAACAAGAGCTGACGTCAATTTCATCAAAGTCACCAGCTTGCGTGACAGAAGGCTGACTGCTCTAAACATCTGAACTACTGGATCAATGTCTTCAATAAAATGTGTCAACATCAACTGTGAGAAGACTCTTTGAACCTGACATATATGTCAGAATTAGTGTCAAGAAACTAATGAGGAAGCAAAACAATTTTAAAAGGTTCCAGTTTGCCAAGGCGCACAAAGAATAGACAATTTAGCAGTGGAGTAAAGTCTTTTGGACTGACGAATTGAAGTTAATAATCTTTCGGTCAAATAGAAAGGTCTATGTGTTATGAAGAGTTATTGAACAGCTGCAAAACCTTCTATCACATCAACCGTAAAGTATGGAGGATGCTCTGTTATGGCGTGAAGGGCTTTTGATAATTGTAAAGTCAGAGATTTCACATGATGAAGGGCAAATTGAGTCAGACCGGCTATCACAGAATACTTCAGGTAACGGAATTCAATTGGGAACACCGTTTTTGGGTTAAGTCTTTGTAATCGTGCAAGATAAACATGCAAGCAAACTCTGCCACCGGTATATTAAAAGCAAAGAGAAACAGCGCATCTTTTAATTGATGTCTTGGCCGGTGCAATCAGTGGCCTTAAATCCCATTGAACTGATGTGGGATGAACTTGATCAAAAAATCGGAGCTAAATAACCCACAAGTGAGGCTCACCTCTGGCAGCTCTTGCAGGAAAACTCGGCAGAGCTATCTTGAGTCTACCTCCAGTCTTTGGTTGAAAGAATGCCGAGAATCTGTGAAGCAGTGATAGCGGTTAAAAGGGTTCATTTTGATGAATCTGAAGTTTAAGAAGCTTTTGGGGTTTTTTAAAATTTAATTTTTCTTTAATGTGACTCTGATAGATGTGTATTTAGTATGACATATAAAGCCAATGTGGTAGTTAACTTGTTTGATTAAAAAAATATGTCTTTTAGGATGAGAAATACACGTTTTCGAGGATGGCCAAATACTTCTGATTGGTAGTGTATATATATATATATATATATATATATAATACAGTTTGCTATATCTATAAATAAAGAGTGATCATCATTAGTGATAGAACATATGTTAATAGAATAGCGTAAATACAATGACAACGGCGTCTGGTGAATACTGCCCAAAGGGAAGGCAAGTTTTCCATTCCAATTTTTAAAATGTGGAATTTTTCCTGAAATAAAGTTTCAAAGTATGTTTCAATTTCTTTGAGTCGACATTTTTTGCCACCAATGAACTGTTCTCATTATTGAAACAAATGGTTATCCGTTTACACGAAATCTAGAACGTATGGATAAACAACAAGAACTTTTTCATCCGAACGATTTTATTTTTCCTTGGAATTGTTGGACTGCAGCCGTAAAAAATGAAGGTGATTACACTTTTGACAATTATGAAATATGTTCTTACGATAAGCTTTGAATTTGTAAGCCAGTTTGCGAAGATTTCAACGTATGTGATGCTATCAGTGGTTCTAGATGAAGTGAAATCTAACTCAACACTATCCCGATAGACATCCTAAGTGAAAGGTTAACATTCTGTCGACAAATAACAAACTTTCACAAGGGACCTGACATATATCGACACGATAATAGCATAACTGTGTAATTGCTATTGTCGCTGGCGTTGGTGGTGGGTATAGACACGGTGTACTTTGATGAACTGACATTAAGAACCATCAAGGACACACACCATTTGGCAGATACAATGATGACACCTTTATACTTTGGTCTCATTGGGAAAATACCCGACTATTTTTGGATCAAATGAAAATTATCATCAATAAAACAGTTAAGTATGAGTATGGAAATAATATTTATTCTTCCTAGATGTACAAATAACCAAAGCAGATATTTCATTATATAAATCGATTTGAATCACTTATCTATATCATACAGATATGAGTTTTATGAATTTATCATGATATAGTGACTATGGCACATGGTAGCAAGAGTTTTGTTAGCGGGTTGGATAGATTTGGTTGGGTTTTATTGCATATCAACCATTGTAGGCTATTTAATGGCAAATTCTTTTCATACTTATATATTAAATATATGGAAATCAGACCTAACCGATAAAATGAAACGCAGTTTCTTCCAGGCAGCGGTCACATCGATACTGCTATATGGATGCACTACATGGACGCTAACAAAACGGCTGGAGAAGAAACTAGATGGCAATTACACAAGAATGCTGCGTGCAATCCTGAACAAGTCCTGGCAGCAACACCCCACAAGACACCAACTGTACGGCCACCTGCCCCCTATCACGAAAACTATTCAAGTTAGACGAACCAGACATGCAGGACACTGCTGGAGAAGCAGAGATGAATTCATAAGAGATGTACTCTTATGGATCCCCACACATGGCCGCGCAAAAGCAGGATGACCAGCTCGAACGTACATTCAGCAGCTATGTGAGGATACAGGATGTTGTCCTGAAGACCTACCTAGGGCGATGAACGATAGGGAGGAGTGGCGAGAGAGGGTCAGGGATATCCGTGCTGCCAGCACGATATAATGATGATGATGATGATGATATATATATGTATGATATGTAAACAGATTTTGCAGATGACTTTCTTATATGAGACCGAGTTCTTTTCTAAATACGGTTAAATAGTTTCAAGTATTGCTATATAGAGAAAAATTGATAACCAGGTAAAAGAAGTAGAAAGAGAGATTTATTGCGAAGCAATGTCGACACTATTGCGTTTCGGTTCTAATGAACCATCATCAGGTCTGTGAGGGATGATATTAGTGATGTTAAATTAACGATGAATGTTTGAAAGTACAAAATATAAAAACTTAGGGAAAATTTGTATAACAAGAAAAAGTTGGCCGTTTAATTAGTGAATCAGCATTTTTTTTGTTTTTAAATTACGTCATTTGACTTATTAGAAAGATTGTGTAGAATTTATGTTCCGTTTGTTTATCGAGAAAGATTTCGAATTAAAGGAAGAGGAAAAAGAAGAAAAAAAAGAAAAAGAAAATGTATAAAATTATTGTATATGTGGAATATATCAACTAAAGATGGAATATATTGCTATTTAAAATGGATTTGCTCAAGTAAGGAGAAATATCATAAAAGCCCGGACGAGTATTTACGGAAATACAGAGTGAAATAGCACTGGCCTCGAAAGTTCGTCTTAGTCTTTTATTATGAATGTAAATGAGCATCTTGCAGAATTGAAATCAAAGTTATGATTAGATTGAGAAATGTGTTGAAATAGTGCATTGTTTAAGTTACCAATTCTCATGTCTCTTTTGTGTTCTTTCAAAAGAACGTGAAATTTCCTAGATGTTTCACCAATATATTTTAACTTACGATTCTTACAAGGGATACAAGAAACACCGGCGTCTGAAAATATGTTGCGTTGAGGGATAGAGTGTACAAAATCGCAGATCATTTTAGAGGGTAAAGAGGTAGTTTTGACATCGAGTTTATTTAGGTTGTTTATTATGCTGTTGGAAGAAGAATTATTTGGCCAAGTTATGAATCTATGTATTAATATATAACAGTGGTAATTTAACATTATTCGTTTGTTTGCACAATTACTTTTTCTATTTGACCCATTAATAGGACCATATCAGGTGCTACCACACTGGGTCAGAGTGAACCTGGGAGCAATGGCAATGAAAGGGTACTCCACATTCCAGAAATCTTAAGGCTGGAGCCTTACCATCAGATGGTTTAATGTCATATCCGGACACTCGTTCGGGAAGTCTTACTCCTCTGCAGAGATGACGTCGATGTATTCTCCAGCCCCAGCTGACTGGACTGTTTTTGTTAACGTAATATCATTATACAACTATGAATGAAAATGTACACATGAAGTAAATGTTATCGTCATAGATAATTAAATTTGCTATGGCAAGTTCAGTGCTGATTGCGATTTTTTTGCTTCGGGAACGGCACGGATTTATTTCTTCTCTTTCCAGTGATGGATAAATAGTTAGGCAGGCTGAGTTCTTAAGACTTTGTCAAGTAACCGGTCAAGGAAAAGAAAGCGTCTGAATTCATACCAGCTGTACCCACTTAAATATGACCTTCTATCGCGTCCTGTGACAGAAACGCCCGTGACTGATTGCTAAATTGCTTTACTCAATTGGAAAATTAATAATCATATTGTGTGGTCGACCTCCGCACCTAATAATCCTGATTTTCTAAGAGAGATAACAATTAAACGTTAATTTCAGAACACTTCCCTTTATGTACTACTCTTGACAAAAAATTTGGTATTAGCATACATTCAAAAATTTTTTTTTATATCAGCATTAAATAAAGTAATTACATATAAAACGCATAACATTTTTATTTGATTGTTATATATTTTGGTTAATGCCTTAAGCTAAGTAGATTAAATCATTAAATCTAACAAGTCGGCCGGGGCAGGACAATACACAGACTGCATCTCTGCAGATGGGTAAGACTCTTACCTTCAACGAGCGTCCTTGATATAACAATAAACTATCAGATGGTGAGACTTCACTCCAAGAGCTTTGAGAAATATGGAGTACCCCTTCATTGCCATTGGTACCAGGTTTACTCTGATCCCGAGTGGTAGTACCTGATAGAATCCTATATATGACTGAAAGAGAACTCTATGGCATTTTAACTGTGAGCAAACAAATGACTTATGATGAATTGAATTGTTAGAAATAGAACTATATTTTATGCGTGTAAGCAAATGACTGTCTAGTTTAGTTGTTAGTGATA
This sequence comes from Sepioteuthis lessoniana, assembly GCA_963585895.1. Classification (NCBI taxonomy): domain Eukaryota; kingdom Metazoa; phylum Mollusca; class Cephalopoda; order Myopsida; family Loliginidae; genus Sepioteuthis; species Sepioteuthis lessoniana. The sequence goes on along the minus strand of OY757911.1, from coordinate 49,909,385 downwards.
CATAGCAATACATGGAGCTAGTATAACTGTGTGTAAACAAATGATTGATAGTGAATGAAATTATTTGTATTTGATAGAAATACTTGAAACCATTTAACTGTATGCAAAAAAGTAATGAGCTCTGGCTTGTTTAAAAAAAGTTTTCTACAAAATGTATTTACAATTAATATGTATTCAATGTACTTTAATAAAAATGATTTAGCACTAAATAACCTACAATGGTTGATATGCCAAAAACCAAACCAAACCAAACCAAACTAGATAATAAAAATTAACTGTATATTTTCCCAAGATATACAGAATAAATAACAATAGAATGATTCAGTATTGATAAAACCTTTATGTAAATAATTGATAAAAATATTCGAAAAAAGAATTAGTCACACTCACCACGATCTTTTATGATAGCCTTAGTTCTTTCAGGTAGGAATTTCAATAATTTAAAATAATATTTTTTCTTTAAGTAGTTACAAATTTTTTGAATAGCTGTAAATAGATCTTCTTTGGTGTAATTAGTTTTCTCGTGGACCATTTAAAATTTCGAACATAAATTTTCATTTCGATTAAGTCAATAATTTTCTGGCTATGTCACTGATATTTTATACCTTTCCTGAAGGAAAACTTTAATCTCCTTTACTCTGTAACCAGATGCATTATTGTCCTGAAAAATACTTCAACAACACTAAATCAATGTTCTATCGATAAAATGAAAAAAAAAATCATCCAATATTTTAATGTACAGTTGTACACTGTTTATTGAGGTAATGATTCCCATCTCTGATGGTCATTTATATGACATTCGACTACATGTCATGAATGACTCAGGATATTTACTTGTTCTCTTGAGACAATCTTTGCAACATATTTTTTCATCAGAACTACGATAGACTATGACACAAAAATGATAGTTAAGATCTCATGACGTAGAGGCTAAAATTTTCACTGTGTACGCCAAAGGAGAGGTTCCAAGTGTACATGGAATTTTACTAATACCAACAAATGTCCATTTTTGATTTAGGAAAATTCTGTCTTTATTACACCTTGGGTCTGCAATTTTCATCAATAAACCCTAAAGGCAGATATTAACAGTTGTTGCACTTCATCCTGAGAAATTCCATTTTGTTCTTAGTTACATAAGATTTGGAATACTACAAAATCTCTTTAGTTAGGCTCGAAAACCAAAAGTATTCTATGTCCTAAGGAGGTGACATGACAGTATTTAGAATTCCCAAGGCTATGCTGGCTACAGACCTAATACCATATAAGCCAGGGCTCATCGCAACTCTATTCGAAGGGACAAGAAATTTTTATATATCAATCACATTTCTTGGAATATAATATCATTTCTTTATTATTACAAGTATTGCTGTTGGCCATATTCAATTTTGGATGGTTGATTTTCCTCCAGGCACTCCGATTTTCACCTGTTTACCAAATGATTTTATTCATATTGAGCCAGTTTCTCTAACTTAAAGCATTAGGCAGTGAACTTCTATAAACGAGGTGGAAAACTATTTCATTTCTGATACGAAAACTCAATTTTCTAGCTGAATGCAGTAGGTTTTTTTTAACGTCAAGTAAAGCAACTTTATATCCTGAATAATGTTCGTCATTTTCTCAGAACATATATATATATATATATATATACAGTGTCACTTAAATTATATATATATATCTTTTATATAAAGACTAAAGAAAAAGATTCTTTCCTTGGTATTATTTTAAATTTATTTCAGGCTCTTACAAATTCTTATGAGTTTAAAGTTCAATTTATAAGCTTTATAAAACCATCTTCAGGTGGAGGTGCCCGTGGTGTAATGGTTATCGTCGCAGGAAATGGACACAGCGACACAAATCCTGGACGAGACTGATTGCATTTCACATTGCACTAATACCCTTGGGAAAGGTATGAATCCAATTATTCTCCCTCCAGCTATGGGTAAATAGTAGGAGAGGTTAGGTTCTTCAGCCTTGGTGAGGCAACTAGTCTAAGAGAAGGAAAACTCTGAATTCAAACCTGTTAAACTCCGCTTAAAAATTGACCTTGTATCATATCCTGCCCGAGCGGAGGGGTTGGGTAAATATGATAAAACCATATTCAGATAAGTTCTTATCTGAAGATCGTTTTATAAAGCTTATAAGTTAAACTTTAAAAATAAAAGAATTTGTAAGAGCCTGAAATAAATTAAAAATGACCCCTAGAAAGTGCTTTTTTTTTCTTTTGTATTTATATAAAAAGATTTTCTCGATCAACACGCTGAGTATTGGTGTATCGTTGATCGCAAATCAATTATGCATCAATAGCCGTTCGTATTGAGCACATACTGGATACTCCAACACCTTGGATTTTTCGTTGAATCATATATATATATATACACTGGGTCATTTAAAGCTATTTTACAGTCATATCTGTTTCAACTTAACGGTTAAATTTTGACTGTAAATATTAATTTTCATTAAATTATTATATAAAGAAAATTTGATGATACAGCATATAGCCAGAAAGACTCAAGTCCAATCTAAGTTCTGTTCGTGCATGTGTATGATTGTGCATTTACGTAGAGTGTATCTACGCTTATGGGTCTGTGATCAGTACCGCTGTTCTAGACACTGAAAGGCTAACATTAAACATTCTAGAAGGTGTGATAGATTTCCAACACCCCTTCTAGAATATTTGTGTTGTGGCAAACATAACTGATTTCGATACTGAAGTAAGTGAATTCGAACTCGATATACACTATTATGTTTATTTTTGGAGTAAGACCCGTGGTGAAGCGTATGAACAGTACAGCTACTATTCTTTTCTCATGGATGACTTTGGAATTGAATGACCCATGAAGGTTGATATGGCATTGAAACAAAGAAAGCAAAGGAAATATTCTCGTAATGTTTGGGTCAGTTGATAAGATCAGCTGCTAAAACCTGCACAACCACGGATATTTGATGAATATAATATATATAGCAAATTATGTTAACTTTACATAAAAATTATGTTAACTTTACATAAAAATTCAAAACAAGGAAAATATTTAGTCAAGACCCCACATACCAAATCCAATAAAAGCATTAGAGTATCCTAGACATACTTAGATTGAACACAACAGAAAGAAAAACACCTTCGTACATACAATAATATTTGACCTTTTATATACATAATATACTAATCTCATTCATTAAATAAGGCGAATATTGCTAAAAGAGTTAGCAATAGAAGCACTCTTTTCTGATCTGTGTCTGGAACTTTCCTTTACCCGAGAGTCAGTGTGCTTCCAGTCCATGTACTGTTTTTTTTTTACTCTGGTTTATAGCATGAAAACTTATCTGTAGCCCATTTGTAAACATACTTTTACTTAAGCATGCTTGTCCATTCACATGACACATTCTGTAAATGTCACATGGATTACACTTCTAGGCAAGCAAAAAGTTAATGAAAGATCTCTGTTAAGCGAGGAACACTCAATTATATTTGCTGCCATTTTGAACGGCTCCTCAACATATTCTTGCGAGATTGAAGTAATTTTGCTATAAACCAATTGCCAAAGACGTAGTGTTTTTCATTTATGGAAAATAATTTTAAAATTGATTGAAAACACATTGAATTATTTTTGTACACGCCAATGGTATTCCTAAGAAAGAATACAAAAACGTATCCCATCAGCTCGTAATGTTCATCTATTATTCCATGGACAAGCAGTTTGTGGAAGGGGTACAACAATAGATAAAAACTTAGTTGATTAGGAATAAGTAAAATAGCCACATGGGTTTACCAGTCCAAGATAAAGTCTCTCTCGACAAAAAAACAGATGGGATTCATGTTCTGTTCTGTGACATCCCTCGAAGACACAAATTATGGTTTGATGTAATCATCGATACTAATGATTTAATAGGTTTAAAACTGAAGATATTGGTTTTGACAGTGGGAGATAATTTTCTCACTTACACAGTCTTGCTGATAACAGAATGAAGGAATGAATTTGCTAGATTTGTTTCTTAAGTATATACACAACCATCATTCAAAAACTGATTCTAAATTTTATTTGTAACAAATCACAATCAACATCAAAAGAAATCATGTTGAAGTCTTGTTTGATCTGATGATGTCCTGATAATTTTTTAGAGCATTTTCTTATATCAATGTTTGTAATAGGATGGAAATAAATTTATTATGTTAATGTGACCGATTGTTGTTTTTTTAAGAGGAAATTTTTTTTTCTCTGTGGATTTTATTTACATTGAGTTCTTGACTGGGATTACATAAATTTAATATTCTATTTTTGAATATTTTATTGGTCCTACTTGAAATTGTTCCAAACTCCGGATTTACTGGATTAAATGATATTATATATATATATATATATGTATGTATATCAATTTTTGGATGACTTTATACATTGTTTCCCCATCTATGTGTAAATTTGCTGGCTACCGCATTAGTTTAAATGCAATAGTTCTTCTCAAAAATTGAACACTCCAGGTAGCCCATAACGTATATGCATAAAGATATACGAAGAAATTCCGTTACTTACGCCGAGAATGACGATAATTCTGGCATAAGATATCCGTTTGATGTAAAATCAGCCGGGTTTCGCCCACAGCTTGAATCATCTCGCAAGTCTAGCCACACTGAAGAGTTATTACACAACGAACAGGTATGTTTGTGAATGACAATATATATATATATATATATATATATATATTGAAATAGTTAAAGGCACAACTCCGGCTATATTGTGGTTCTATGCTAGTCCCAATACTTGATGTGGTCTAAGTTTCGTGACTGCCACATACGTTCCCGGCAAGGTGTTTTATCAACTCCTATGCGAATGCTGTGTTCAAAAGATCCCCAGAAGAGAGATGAATCAATCTGTCTGGAACTAAATCTGACGGTCAGAGTAGTCGGTTGGAATAAATTGCCTGGTCTTTGGCAACTAAAAGACAAGAAAAAACTTTCCGTTAACAGATAATGGCTCTTTATTGGTTGGTTGGTTGGTTGGTTTTTATGGCGTATCAACCTTTGTAGGTTATTTAACGCCAAATCCATTTTTATGCAAATAGTCAACTCTATTTCAAACGATTCAGTTTAGCATCAGTACATAGTTTAATTATCAAAACAGTTATAATTCAACTAATTCAGTTTAGTATAAGCACAGATTTTGTTTACACACAGTTAAATGTCAAAACAGTTCTATATTAAATAATTCAATTAAGTGTAAGTACAATTTCAATGTCAAAAACAGTTCCATTTCAAACAATTTAGTTTAGCATAAGCATGCTGTTTATATTTAAGTACAGTTTAATTGTCAAAAACATTTCTAAGGAAATCGCTATTTTGTTTGGAGAGAAATACAAGTTAGAAAATTTAGTTAGTGCTATCTTCCTATATTAAACAGTCTGGTAATATTTCAAAGAGTACAGTTCTCACAGAAGAAGCTTTAATTCTTGGAGAGACTTTTTTCTTATCCTCCTGTCTTTGGTATGATCTTCGAATTTTTTCTTTTTTTTTTTAAAAAATCTTAAAGATGTATATTTATTGAGAATTCTCCCGGGAATAAACATTTCCGATTGGCTGAAACAACCAATGAATGATTTCGTATTTTTCTACTACATTATGATTGGTCAGATTCTCAAAAGTACTGATCTATGTCTGTTGGAAGAGTATCTGTTTTACGTATCAGATTTTTGTTGGTCATCAAATAAAGCCACAATATAGAGGTGAGGCTAAATAAGGGTCCAATACCATACCTTGTGGCGGAGCTTAAGCTTTTTCTCATTAACCAACATTTAAAAAAAGAATCAAAGATCTGACTAATCAATCTGAAGCCCAGATTTGACCTTTTAATTTTAACTGGGGGGCAAAGGTTAATTCAGGATGTCATGAGTTTAAATGAGGTAATGTATCAACAGATACCAAATAAAATTCTTGCCGCCTACTTACTTTTATTGTTTTGACACTTTGCAGGTGTGTAGAATGCAAGTTTTCACTGACCTTTAAAACTGATTTTGAATTTCTTTTGGCGCACTCATAACGTAAATAAGTCTGTATTCTTATAATTTTATATTAGAATATTACATTTTCCTGACATTTAAAGAAAAGTATTATTCCTTTCATAAGTTTCCAGCGCCAGTTGATATCTCATACTGCTATAATATATAAGGTTTAAAGAGATGGGGGACATGGTTTTAATAAGTAAGATGAAACCGAAGAAAAATCAATCTGATGTGCCTTTCGACCGTCTCTTTTTTTTGCGTGAGTTAGAACTTGGAAATAACGCTTCATAAAACAGTTCCTAGTATCAACGGTGAATAGGGTATTTGGTTCGTTTGAGAGTGAACAATACGTCGATGATTTCAGAATGAACTTCTGTGGCGATTCAAATCTTGAAGATTAAGAGGGTAGAAGACGTCCATCCAAAATAAACATTTAACATCTTTATAAGGTTATGCCGGTCACCGATACCTTTACTAATTGTACCAAAATGGCTCGTAACCGATACCAGCGCCAAATAAAATACCATAGTGTACGACAATATTTGTGGCACTAAATGTAACTCTATAATTGTCACGTTACTTTTACTTTGGGGTTATCCTGGAAAAGGCGCCAAATGTGGTACTATGCTTGTCAGGGTACTTTATTATGGCCTTACCTCCATGACTACCACATGCTTTTCCAGGTACTTTGTTTATCAATTCCCTTTGTGCCTACGTTCTGTTTGAAAGATCCACTGAATGGGGATTACACAATCTAACTGGAACGTCTGACGGTCTGGGTGATTCGTTGGAAGAAGTTGCCCGGGCGTGACAACTTAAGGAAAAGAAGCTCTCCGTCAACAAATTACAATCATTTATTGGAACGTATTGGTTGAACAGTAATATGTCCAATACATTTATAGAAATTGTTTTATTATCCAGAAATGTTGTTCAGTGTTCAGAGTGCATATAGTAGCGAGAGAGTGAGAGCGAGCGCGCGCGCATGAGAGAGAGAGAGAGAGAGAGAGAGAGGGAATATTTAAGGGTCTAGAAAGAGTCACAAAGAGACGTCTCCGACTGACGTCTGACCCCAAATGATGACTTTTACCAACTGAAATTCAACTGACAACTTTTTGAAAATTCGCTAATTTTCAGGACATTGTTTGTGTGATGTCATCTCGCTAAGTCATTGCGTCATCTCGCGCGTATCCGTATTTTTTATAATCATTTTCATTTCCTCAATCAAGCTTGTAACAAGATACTAATCTATTTTGTCTATATTATGTCTTTCAGTGTAGAAATAACAGGTGTCCTATATCCTGGCCACTGATGCACACACTTGAACTTTCCAATTTGACTTAAAATTCCACTCAAAGATTTTTGCAAACTCAACGGCTACCTGAAAAACTTGCGGCCCAAACAAACTAGATAATCGAATAATACAATTAGTTCATATCCTTAAAACCCATTGCAAAGTGTCTGAGAAATATCTTAGGCAATGTGTGTTAGCATTTCAACAATATCGTATCATCTCCAGAAGATTGGTAATGTGAAGAAACTCGATAAATGGGTTTCACTTATACTTAGTGAAAGTCAAAGAGCTTGACATTTTAAATTGTTTGATACTGAAATTGTGGAACGGGAAGGATTCATTTCTCGATTGAATAGTGAATTTTGACGAAAAATGGATCCGTTACGACAATCATTAACAATCGGTTCAATCATTTGATCATGACAAAGCACCCAAACACTTTCCCAAAAAGACATTTGCATGAACAGATGATTATGGAAACAGTCTTGTGGTCTCTCATGAGCGTTTTCAGGAATCTAACCAGAGCATCAAGGCAGAAGCTTATGATCAGCAACTGGATGAAATTAAGTTAAACAAAATGCAATTGTACTGGTTAATCGATAAGGATCAATTTTGCTCCAAGACAATGTTCTGCCATATGTCTCTGGGATGCAATGCCTTGTGCATGGTTATTAGTTTTCTAGTTCTTTGGTCCATTTGTCTAAGTTCATCTCTGGTCCACTTCAGAAAGGGTCCCTAGTATCTAACGAGGAGTACAGCCCAAGTATTTTTCCTTTGATAAGGTTTCTGCTAGAGAGCTTTGTATCGAGTAGTTTTATAATTCTCCTGAGATATTTTTTTAATATTGTCTTTTATTTCCACTTGTTTGATGGTGTCAGCCTCCAAGATTCCTAAGTATTTGTAGGTCTCGATTTCTGCGAGCGTTTTAATCTTGTCTTGACTTGGTAGTTTCATTCCATCAGTCCTAAGTAATTTGCCACTTTTCATTACGAGCAGGGAGCATTTTTATCTGCCTAATTCCATTCCTACGTCTTGACTGTGTATTCTAACTGTGTGTATTAGGGTTTCCAGTTCTTTTTAAGTTTTTGCAAATAGTTTCATGCCATCCATGTACATTAGGTGATTAATCTTTCCTTGCGATCTAAGTTTGTATCCGGCTGTGCATTTTCTGAGTATGTGGTTTAGTGGCATCATGGCAATTATGAATAGTAAGGGTGATAATTCAACTCTAAAGTTTTTCGTGTTTTTTCCCTGAAGTTTATGACTTCATGTGATATTTTGAACATTTTGAGACAGTTTATTATCCAGCTTTGCGGAACCATATAATAAGTCTTTTTGTAGTCAATCCAAGCCATAGCTAGATTTTTTCCGTCTGTATTCCTCTTTTTCTTCTTCTTTTTATTCTTCTTATTATTATTAGTCAATTTTCACCTTTAAATTTGGTTTCGTACAAACGTTTATCGAGTCTTTACCCACGACCTAAGCGAGGGTTTCATAATGATTATGTGCATTCAGTTTTTGTTTTCATTTACTCCTTTTCGAGTTTTTCATATCAGCGTTAGCCGATGGTTTATCATTGGAATTTGAGTGATAGGAAGTCTCCTCAAGTCTCTAAGACTCTTCTTAGGATTCTAGCCGATCTTAACAATGCAGTGGTTTGGGTGGTCTCCACTCGTCCTCTTATTTCCAAGTCCTCCAGTCCTTGTACCAATTAATTTGTGACTATACCAAGAGTACTAATTACAATTGGTATCAACACCAATTTCATGTTCTTCAGTTTTTTCAATTCCCTAGCAAGGTCGAGGTACTTATCTTTTATTTAGCTTTCTATCAATTTACTCTGTGGTCAGCCGTGACAGCAAAGTTCACAATTCGACCTTTTTCTGATTGATTATTTCTAGGTCTGGTCGTCTGGGCGAGATTAGGTAATCCGTTATTATTATCATTATTGTAGTTACTCTTTGAGAGCTTTTCACATCAGCGTTAGCTGACGGTTTTTCATTGGGGTTTGAGTGAAAGTAAGTCTCCTCAAGTCTACTGGGTTCATCTTTGAATTCTTGCCGATCTCAATAATGCAGTAGTTTGGATGGTTGCCACTCGTCCTACTATTTCACAGCCCTCCAGTACTTGCGTTAATCCTCTGGTGACTGTACAAGTTGCACCAATTACAATTTGTATAATCGTCACTTTCATGTTTTTTAAAATCCCTTTGCAAGGTCGATTATTATTATTATTATTATTATTATTATTTCACGCTTTCGGAATGATTTACACCAGCGTTAGCAAGTGGTCTTTTATTGGAGTCTGAGTGATTGCAGGTCTCCTCAGATGTCCTGAACTCTTCTCAGTATCTTAGTCGATCTCAAAAGCTCTAGTCTCGATTTCTCTTCCGATTTCCAATTCTGTAAGTCTTTTTTCTAAGACTTTAGGAACCGTTCCTAACATACTAATTGCAACTGGTATCACCGTAACTGTTATGTTCCACGTTTTTTAGTTCTCTGGCAAGGTCTAAGTATTTGTCTGTCTTTTCGTTTTCTTTTATTTTCATTTTGAGGCCTGCCGGAACGGCAGAATCCATTAGATGACAACATTTTTTCTTGTTAATCAATACTTGGTCTGGTCTTCTGATCGGAATTAGGCGATTCGTTTGTATCTCAGAATCCTATTTTAAGCGCCTTATTTTCTATAATGGTTTGTGCATACCGCATCTAGCTGTAGGTTTAAATTTTAATCTTTTGTACAATTCCCAGTGGAACACGTTTCTCACCCAGTTGTGCTTAGGTCTGAGCTCCGTTTGCGTCACTTTGATTTATTATTATAGTTACTCCTTGGTCTTTCACTGGAGTTTGTGCGACAGCAGGTGTCCTCAAGTCTCCATGACTCTTCTCAGTATTCTGGCCGATCTCAATAATACTGTGTTTTGGATGGTCTCCACCCGTCCTGTTATTTCCAAGTCCTCCAGTCTTTGTATCAATCCTTTAGTGACTACCAAGAGCATCAATTACAATTGGTATAACAGTCACTTTCATGTTCCACAACTTTTCAATTCTCGAGCAAGGTCGAGGTACTTATCCTTCTTTTCATTTTTTTTCAATTTCAGTCTGTGGTCAGCCGGAACAGTAAAGTCCACAATTCTTCAAATTCTCTTTTTTTGTTGTTGTTTATCATAAGGTCTGGTCAACTGGTCGAGATTAAGTGATCCGTTTTTGTCTCGAAATGCTAGAGCCGTTTGTGTGTCTTATTTCCCAGATCAAAACTTGGGTTGTGTATACCCCAAGTACACATTTTCCTGTGTGAGATGTCACTTATCATTATTATTATTATTATTCTTTGCGAGTTATTCACACCGGGGCTTGAAAATGGTATTTCACTAGATTTTGAGTGACAGCAAGTCTTCTTTAATCTCCTGGACTCTTCTCATTATACTGGTCGATCTTAACAATGCTGTAGTTTGTATAGCCTCTGCTTGTCCTTCGATTTCCAACTCTTCCAGCTGCTTCATCAAGTGTTTGGAGATCTTCCGAGTGCACCTAATGCAAGTGGTATCACCTTCACCTTCATGTTCCATAGCTTTACCAGTTGTCTGGCAAAGTCCAGGTAGTTGTTTCTTTTGTTGTTTTCTTTGATTTTTACTCTTTATTCCGGTGGGACTGTAAAGTATTATTATTATTATCATTGTCATTTAGTTTGATTAGTCTTTGGTATTTGTAGATTTCAGGCGGCTTAGTGGGAGTTTCTTTTCATATTTGTTCTGTTTTGTTCAGGTGATTAGGGCTATTTTTCTGCTAAGTCTGTGTCTTAGCTATTCAAACGAGATGAAAAATTGAAACAGTTAAAAACAAAAGATATAAAATCCTCTAAGTACAAACACAGAGCTCTCATAAGTCAAAACGTTAATCAAAACTTTTCTCTTTCCCCAATGATACCTGCATCAGAAAAATAAGGTCTTGAAAATGTATATTTAAACTTAACGCGCTTTTAACATGGACTCTTCCAGTTTTTCTAAGTTGAATATTAATACATTTTCTGGAAATACATTTTTTCTCTATTGAATATCTTTTTTTAAAATCATAAATTGTTGTGAATTACCTAGTACAGCCTGTGGATAACTACAGCAGTGACTTGTGGAACTGAATATGAAATTCGTATACAAAGTTTATTTAAAAAAAGAGAAAAATTAAATATAGAAAAAATACTTTTCTTTTTTTGCTAGATAAAGCAACATTGTGGTAAATATATTTGCTTATTGCGACAAAATAAGTTTTTTTTCTTTTAATATGCGCCCCTGAAATTTTGGATCAAACATAAAAGAAAAAGCAATAGTCATTTACCCTTTGAAAAAGCATAAAACTTACACAAAAACACACACATAAACACATAGACCACACCCACGCACACACACACACACACACACACACATACACACACACTCACACACACACATATATATATATATATATAAATATATATATATATATATATATATACTCAGGAGGAAAAACACAAAAAACCTTCCCAAATAACAAAACAAAACAACGCACGTGCGAGTGCACACACACACACACACACACACACACACACACACACACACACACACACACACACACACGAAGAAAAAGCATAAAGAAAAGAAAACCCGAAACAAAAAAACACAAAAAACACAAAACAAAGCAACGTACACACACACACACACACACACACACACACACACACACACACACACACACACACACACACACACACACACACACAAAAGAAAACACTCGCACACATGTATACACACACAGACATATATATATATATATATATATATATATATATATATATATATATATATACGTTGAAGACAAGAAAGGAAAATTTTTGAAAAATAATTATTTAAGTATTTTATATAGCTTGGCAAGAATGGTAAACAATATATTTCCTTTATCTTGGTTCTATAGTTTTTTTTTTCCATTTTCCTGTTTTTCCTTTTTTTTTAATTTATTTTCTTGTAATTCTGTTTTTTTTTCTACTTATATGGCTTTGGTTGTTTGCTTAAAAAAGTTCTCTTCCTTTTTTTTTACCCATTCTCTATGCATTATTTCTCTCGGCTTTATATAACACCTTATCCGCCCCGCCTCCACACGCCACAATCACTCAGTCCCTTGAGCCCTGCTTATTCTGCTTCTCATCTCACCTGCCCCCCCCCCAGACCGACCACTGATCTTTACCTTCATACGTGTATTCCGATCACGATACCATGGCGTATGCTCTCGTGATAGCTCAGCGAATATTATCGATTTCAATTTGAGTTTATCACCTTGCAAATATCGAAGAAACAAGACCCTGAATGGAGGAAGATGGAGGGAGAAAAAGTGTACATAGAGATGTTAAAAGAAAAAAAATATGAAAGTAATATAAAAGATTAAGATACTGGTGATGATGATTACGATAGAGATGATGATGATGATGATAATATCCACTGCAAATAGTGCAAATATTTATAGGAAACGCATAAAAAACAGTAGCCATGGAATAGGGGCATGTATATCTAACAATGTGATTTATAATTAGATGAATATAAACTATTATTCTGTAAGTAAGAATGGCATTTAAACTATATAGTTAAAAACACTAAAAAGAAATATACTAAATATATTATATGAAAAAAACAAGCAGAAAAACACAATACCACATTTTTGTTAATTTTCAATGGCTTCGTTTAGTATACAGTTCTAACGATTGACTTGGTCTCTTTCTCTTTTCAGATAATTGCAATGAAATCGTCAACATTTTGATATATTCAACCAAATATCACGGAATCAATCCTTAAACGATGGAGCAGAAGATATTATGCAGAAGATATATTAAAAATCAAAGGCTTTCAAGATGCTTCAAGCAAAACGGAGAAGGGAGTTTAATTTCAATATTTTCAAGTTAGTCAAGAATTTTGAAGCTCATGACACTTGTGAAGATCATTGGACAATGGTTCTTCATCTTCTAGGCCTCTGATTATCCAGGAAGAATATGACTGCATTATCAACAGTTTTACATTCCACAGTGAAATCAACCGAACAGCAGATATCTGGAGCATGTACTCTAGACATTCTGTTGACATTTTTTAATGTCTGAGATTAAATATTATAATTTCATAATGGTTAGAGTGGACGCTAATGGTCCAGGAGACCTGGGTTCAATCTCAGGTCGAGTCATGCCAACGACTTTGGTACTGATGCTTCCTTGCTTAACTCTCAATATTATAAGGCACGGATCTACACCTCGGTGTAGTAGCTATTGAAAAAGGGAGCCTTCAGGTCACCCTGGACTGCGGTCGACTAACTTAGATACGTTTAATTCTTCTATCATTTGTAATCCTTGTTTTGTAGTCAATCCTTTTGTTTCAAAAATTGTGAAACATCCGGTATATTAAAACTTCATGGGTTAGCGTCGCGGGTAGCGCAGTAAAAGGCATCAGATTGTGAGGCTCATGTTTGGTGGATCTGGAAAGTGTGGATTATCATTTCGTTGTCAGTACTCCCTTGTTCACTCTTACTCAGAGTGGTAGAACCTGTCAGAGTGCGATTTAAGGGTTAAATAAATCTGTAAAGAAATTATTCATAATCGACCGGACAGTAAAATAAACAACTTCTAAACAAAGAGATGTAAATATAAATATTCAATGAACACGATGCCTTAACCACTAGGCACACAGTAACACAAGACGTGTTGACATACTGATGAAATCAGTCAATCAGTCAATGAAGAACGGTGAACGTGATTATCTAACCTCTGACTCTGGGCAGGTTGTAATTTACTAAGCATTTTTACTTAGATGTGGCACAAGGCCATATTAAAGGGGCACCCAATGAGACTCGAACTCACTCGTGTAGGTTTGCTAGTCGAGCTTGCTAACCATTACACCATCAGAGGCGCCTTCTGACTCTGGGCAGGTTGACATGCCATTAAAATAAATCAATCAATCTTTCTGGTTTATTTACTTTCAAAATTTGATTCATTTGTACACATATAAATTCTTTTAAGTATTTCTATCGCACATCAATATATTTCCATTCAATAATAATTGTTTTTTTGCACAGTTATATGGTGTCTCGTATTCCTATCTCATTCAATAAACTTTCAAACAGATGTATTTTACCATGAGATGACACCCCTAATATGTATTATCTCTTCGGGATAGAGTGGACCTGAGAGTATTAGTAATGAAGGGTTATTCCCCTCTGTTCAGAGCCGGAGCTTGAACAGAGTATGCAGTATAATTTTAGGACACTTTTTCCTTTTTATTTCTTTTAGATAGTAAACGTAAAAAAAAAAAAGAAGTTTTGAAATAAAATCAATAAATATATTCAGACAATTAAATGTGTCCATTCGAAAGGAAAATACCATTTGCACATTGACAATATCAACAAACACGTTTACTGAAGGACAATTTGTAAAACGACAAAATTCAGAAAACATAAATATATAACACTATGCTCTGGACGCGGTTTCCGATACCTGCGCTATATGTAATAACATTGTACTCGACAACATTTCTGGTACCAAATGTGATAATAATTATGGATCTTATCCTAGTAACGGCGCCAAATATGATTCTATAGCTGTCACAGTACTTTTACTCGGGTCTTACCTTGGTAACGGTGCCAAATGTGTTCCCAGGTTGTTTGTTTATCAGTCCCCTTTGTACCCACGCTGTTTCAGAAAGATCCGCAAATAGGGAATGACACGATTTATCCAGAACTTCTAACGGTCGGGGCGATTCATTAAAACAAAATTGCCAGGGTGTTGGCAACTCAAGAACAAGAAGAACATTCCGTCAACATTTAACAATCATTTATTGGAACGTATTGGTGTAACAGTAATATGTCCAATATATTTATAGAAATTATCGCTTTATTATCCAGATATGGTGTTCGATGTTCAAAGTGTATACAAAAACACGAAAGAGAGAGACAGAGTGAGAAAATTTGAAATGTCTATGAACAGACACAAAGAGAAACCTTCCCGATCCGAACTGAACTCTCTGAACATCATCTTCTAACTTTTAATGGTTAAGAAAGGGGAATCTTAAGAAAAGAAACTGAATTTTTTCAGATGGCAGCATGAAACAATGCCAAATCTAATTAATATATTAAAGCAAGAATGGACAAAAAACAACAAATTAGCTGATAAAGGTTACGTGGCGATAGAGACGAAACCATCAATCACAAAATAAGCGAATGCTGTTAATAAGCACAAAAGAATATAAGACTAGACCAGACTAGGTCTGAGAATTGTACAAGAAGTTTAAATTTGGCCGTACGAACAAACGGTATATACACCACCAAGAAATAAGACGTACAGAATTCTTTAGGAATTAGAGATTCAAATTAACCATCTAATCTCGGCCAGACGACCATACCTTGTGATTGTCAACCAAAAAAATAAAAAGAAAAAAAGAAAAGAAAAAAAGAGAACATGCCGAACAGTGGAATTTTCCGTTCTAGCTGACCACAGGGTAAAACTAAAAGAAAGCGAGAAGAGAGTTAAGTACCTAGACCTTGCTAGAGAACTGAAAAAAATGATAGTGACGGTCATACAAATTGTAATTGGTGCGCTCAGTACAGTCACCAGAAGACTGGAGGACGTGAAAATAAGAGGACTGAGGTCTGCCAGAATACTGAGAAGAGTCCTTCAGGCTTGTGGAAACTTTCTGTGATTCAGACTTCAGTGAAAAACCATCAGCTAACGCCCGTTAGAAAAACTCTCAAATAATAATAATAATAATAATAATAATAATAATAAGAAGAAGAAGAAGAAGAAGAAGAAGAAGAAGAAGAAATAAAACAAAGAAAAGATACCAAACAATTGGAAATATACTTTTTTGGAACTGATAAACCTCTGGGAGAAAACGCTGTCAACAGTTTCCTTACATTTTCTGTATACCCTACACTGTGGAGTTGTAAACGCAAGGGTCAGCAATTGTAAATAGTAACGATAATGAATCTGATGATAATAGTGAAACAAAATATATATTTTCCAACAACTTCACTTGTGTTGTACCGAAAAGATTCTCTGTTCACACTCAAGTTTCTGGGCACCTTGCATATCACTTGAAATATCCCCCGCATTAAAAAAATGCGTACACACTTTCTCCCGGTACACATTTGTATTTACAATGTTGACGCGCCGATGCACTAACGCATACATGCATAAAAACTCACGCGTATGCGTGAAGGGGTTTCCTCGTGGTGTAATGGTAAAAGCAATGGACAGCGGAATCGTAATGAGTGTGTTCGAACTCCTGTCACGCTATTACGTTCACTTTCGGAAAAAACCCTTGGGAAAAGCATGAACAACCTTATCCTACCAGCTATGTATTAAATAGTACCGCTGTTGTTCTTCTCGAAGGATGGCTTTGGTATTAAACAACATACAAAGGTTGATATACCATTAAACAAAGGAACTAACCACCATATTTATTAAGTCGTTCGTTATATTTCTAATAAATTATTATGTTGGGAACATCGGTGATTGAGCATATATTTCTAATTTTGGAGAGAGTACACGACCACACACATCCGTACGTATATATATATATATATATAATGGCTGTACTTACAATTGAAATTTCACACACACTCACACACACAGATATATATATATATATATATATATATATATATATGTGTGTGTGTGTGTGTGTGTGTGTGTGTGTGTATATATATACGTCTATGCAAGCGTATATTTTATCTGTTTTATATATGTTTACGAAACTGAAGCATACGTTACTTATACTCTGCATTTAAACATAAAACTCGTATTATACCACCCCACATACTTAGTATTTCATATATTGTAGTGTTTGGAAAATGATGTATTTTGGGAGGATAACCCCCGTTAAAATGTTTCAAACATAGATTAATTAATCAAAGCGTTTCAAGCAAACTTGTGCTGTAATTGTTAAAGTGCTGAACTGCAGCCTTCAGTTAATCAAGTTTGAACTCATAATACCATTAGTAAAGGCATGAACCCTCTTATTACCACAGTAATGACTTAGATGGTTTAGGCAATTAAATTACCTACGAAAGTTGATATACTCAACAAATAAACCAAACCAAACTAGCGAATTCAAAAGCTCACGCTTAAACTAGTTCCTTTATTTTCTTACCAAAAGAATTTCCTAATCAAGGTGTTAAAGTCAATTTCTAACATCCCTAGAAAAGAAAAAATTCCCAAGTATAAGTTGAGGGGTATTCGATGGAATATGGTAGATATTGCTGACCTTAGACAATTTCAGAGAGAACGAATGAAAAACAGAAGATTGTCGCGAAGTGTGAAAACGTATAACAAATGCCCTAAATTTGATCAACATAAATTGTCTACTTTTTCAGAAAGTTAACTGAAGTCTGCTGGCAGTAAAATAAGTTCTGAAAAGAGAAAAAAAAAAGAATCAAATTATTATGTTGGGAACTTTTTTCTCTGCCTCTTTATTTCTTGGCTTCAACGTCTAGAAATGTTTATTTGTTTACATCAAACGCTTTCCTGAGAAAAGAAAGATTCAAAGGGGTTTTATTCAGTATGACCAGAGACAAAAGAATTAGTTTCATTGGAATTAGTTTCATTGAGGGCTTTTCTCCATGGCTATTAATAACTGTTAAAATTGTAACATGCATAGTTTTTTAATGTCCTAAAAAAATTCTTATTTTTAGAAACTACTTAGTAGTCAATATTTGTTTCAGATATAAACTTAACATTGCCTGGAAGAGTCGGTGTATTTTAAACCCTTTTATATTATACGTTACGATAAGGGGAGATTTTCTGTCTTTTTTACTACTTCTGCTCCTATGTTGCGCAGTTGTTCATTGCATTGTGCTGCGAATACATATTTAATAATTATTTACTTCGATATTTTAATCATGAGGTGTACTGGATAATGTATTTCTTATGCATGAAAACTTTAGTTATAAAACCAACAGTTTCCTGATTTAGGAAAAGTTTCTTTTTTTAAATACGCCGACTCTCCTCTAAAGAAATGTAAAACTCCCCTGTCTTGCACAAAAATAAAGGTAACCAATGATGATAAACTTTATATTGTGACCAGGCTCCAGTTCGTGAGATTTGCGAAGTGTAGAGTAAGGTTTCATAGCCAAGTCTCCTATGTCCACTCTGATCCGAAGGTTAGGTTTATAGCTACAGGTGAGATAAAAGAACCATATGTAAATTATTTGTATTTAATAGAAATACTTGATATTATGCAAACCGTAGGTAAAACTTTATCGAAACAACAAAAAATATAAATGCAAACAGAAAAAGTACGCAATTCTCGAATATTTAGGCATAAAAAACACCCTTGACAGATTGACGTGCGGTTAAAATCAGTCAATCGATCTCGTTATGGAAACTTGGTGTACAACATGATAAAGGTCACCTATTTTCCATAAATTCACTTGCAATGTTAATCTAAGGTTCTCATAGTAAGAACAGTTTCTACTTTTTCAAAACCTATTTTAGCGTAAACGTACTTATATTTATAATTAAAAACACGTGTGTCTCAAAAGAAATAATAGTCTAATATGACTACCATTCTCAGACTGTCTATCCGTCTATATGTCTCTGCTTTCCTTCTCCTTCTATCTCTTTCTTTTCTCTTTTTACTGACTTTTGTTTTGTCCAACTATTGATTTGTTCATACAATTTTTGGCTGCTGCAACGGAAAACCTATCTTACCCGTGACAAACAGTTGTTGAGGTTTGAATCCAAAGTTTCAGTCACATTTAAAGTTATTATACTAATATTAACATAACTTACTCGTTATCTTTTTATTTACTTCTCCGTCTGTCTGTCAGTTTGTCTCTCTCACTATATGTATACAATATAATAAAAAATGAATACCAATTTTGAAACCATTTGGAGGTCTATACATTTTAATCAACACACACACACACACACACACACACACTTTTTATATAAAAATAAAAAATGTCACTTCTTTGGTGTCATTATAATTCATTTCTGGTCACGATGACCATCATCAGATGTTACATGAAAGATTTTTTTCGAGTATCATCAAGACTAGAAATAGATTTATAATGACACCAAAGAAGTGAATTTTTTATTTTTATCTTATATAAAAGGAATTTTTCGCTTAGCCCGTTGAGTTTTGATGTAATTTTGATACCAAATTAATTATACATCGATAGTCGTCGACATTGAGCACTCAAATTGGATACTCCTACTCCTTGGATTTTCTCCTCGTATTGTATATATAATATATATATATATATACTATTATATATATATATATATATATATATAATATATATAAAGATGAACAAAACTTATATGATAAGGGGTAATAATTCTTTTGTGTTATTTATTTTCTCACCTGCTTTCATCAAGTCAGCGTTAGGAGAGATTTTTTTAGGAAAATGTTTTTTTAGAATATTCCTAAAATTGTTTTAAATGAATAGCAACGCTATAAAAGGAACGAAAATAACGAAAATTAACAGAAGTAGCATATCAATCCTATGATTGAAAAGTATCTGTACACTCTCTCTCTCTCTCTCTCTCTCTCTCTCTCTCTCTCTCTATATATATATATATATATATATATATATATATATATATATATATATATATATATATATACTAGGTTCGTTCAGAATCTCGTAAACCTCATCCAGAAATAAGAGCCATCACTGAAAACTTTTGTTGTGAAAACAGGTTACACACAACCACATATAAAACTATAAGGATTAATCCAGATTTCCGTCTTAATTTCTTTGCAGGTGAAACTCATACAAACGAGACAGGTGTGTAACAAATCTAAACTCTAGGTGAGATTTAAAACGTTTTGTGGACTGTGAATATCCAAAGAAATAATGCTCAATGGGAAACTATTTATCAAAAAATATACTTCCAGAGCAAAATATACATTTCTGTTTTAAACACAAGAATTTTAGAAATAGTATTCCGCTTCCATAATAAATCTATTTCGCTTATTCAAGATCGTGAAATGGAATTGAAAAAATCAATCTGATGATCTTGAAAAAGCGAAATAAGTTTATATATATATATATATATATATATATATATATATATATATATATATATATATATATATATATATATGTATGTATGTATACATGTGTGTGAGTGCGTGTGTGTGTGTAAACATCAAATTATTTTAAAAACTCTTTTCCTACATCATGAAAGTGCTCGAATGTTACTCTGCTTAGCCAGATAAAACCCGAAAGAAACTAATATCTGGCCGCAACCTGTTTTTTTTTTTTTTTTTTTTCATAACTAAAGGTTTCATGCATAAGAAATACATTATCCGGTACAACTCATGATTAAAATAACGAAGTACATAATTATTAAATAATATATTATTCACTGAACAATGCAATAAACAACTGCGTGACATAAGAGCGGAAGTAGTAAAAAAAGAAAGAAAATTTCCCCTAGTTGTAACGTATAATATGAAGTTTGTAACAAATTGGTCCTCAGAATAAGGGGTGTTTGGTTGATATTTGTTTTATGGCATATTAATCCTTGTGGATTCTTTGATGCCAAATCCTGTTTATACATATATATTACCTATACATAATTTGTCAGCAAATAGTTTGTCGGTAACTTTTTTGTTTGTTTATTTGTTTGGGCTTTATGGCATATCAACCTTTGTAAATCTTTTTTATACAAATAAGCAGTTCTATTTCAAACAATTCAGTTTAGCATGTCTACACAGTTTTATTGTTAAAAAGTTAAAATTTCAAGCTATTCAGTTTAATCAAACAGTTTTATTTCAAACATTTCATTCAATTACTTAGCGGAGTTTAACAAGTTTGATTTCAGAGATTTCCTTCTCCTAGACTTCTCATGCCTTTCATAAGATTATTGGGGTGATGTGAAATGCAATCAACCTGGTCCAGGATTTGAACTCTTATAAGCGTGCGCATTTCCTACAACGGTAAGCATTACACCACGGCCTCCTCCAAGAAGTGAGTGCATGCCTAGAAGAGAAAATTTATATCTTAAATTATAAGTGGCCCGATAAGTTATTAAATAAGAGAAGCGAATTGATAGCTAGATGTAGACATAAGACTAAATTTAAACTATAAAAATTTAAAAACATAGAAATAAATAGTGAAACCAGGAAAAAAAAACGTATCCAACGTATGCACTAAAAAAATAGGTAGCTAATTAAATGGTATCGAAATTGATATAAGCATTAATATTTATCTTAAAAGTTAATTATCGAACTTAGCATGAAAAGATAATAAACTAAACGAATAAATTAAAAAGTTAAATTACCGTAATTATAACTGACAGAAGAAATTTGAAAAATGAAAATAAAACGGAAATTCAATAAAACGAGGAGGTAACTCCTAAATCTCATCCCCGCTACACCACACGTGTTTATTCTGGTTTAAATTTAAATTTAAATTTAAATTTAATTGATTATCCATTGGGTCTGAAAAAGTCCTGTATTAATTTTTTCTTCATGTTTTGGGTTCACACCAGAAACTGAAAATACGGGATGGAAATAAATTTATAATCATGAATTAACCGGTCTTTGTTTTTTTTCTTAAAGAAAAAAAAAGATATATATATATATATATATATATATATATATATATATATATATATATATATATATATATATATGTCTGTGTGTCGTTCTTGCATATTGTTTGGATGCATATGTTTATCTTGTTGAATGTTTCTAATCGGAGCCAGTGTTCATGTATAAACACATATTTCTGAAGATGATTCTCAAAGCAGGCAGGTATTGCCAATTTAGAAAAGTGACCTATCATAATCCATATAACCCCGTTTTAAATTGGACTAATTTTTATTCATTTCCTATCACAGAGAATATCACGTACACGTAAAGCCAATTTCTTCATCTTAAACACTTCACATGTAATCATTGAAATGTGCCACAGAAATTTTACACACACACACACACACACACACACACACACACACACACACACACACACACACACACCCAAATTACAACATATACGTATATATATATATATGGATGTTGGACAAAATGATATATCTATGTAATGAATTATTCGAAATATTTTTGTTTTTATTTATAAGAGAACGTTTACATTATTGAATTTTTAGATCTTTAATTTTGACACGTTGTATAAAAGATTTAGGAGATTGAAGTTGCGTGAAAGTTTTCTGTATCGTCAAATCCTTTTAAAAAATTGGAGATGCAAATCCTAAGAGCTCCATTTCTCTTTTTATTTTGATCTTCTAAGTAAAAAAGTATATAGTCATTTTTATATGTAGATTGCTAATGTAGTTTGAATTCAACTTTATTGCTACCATTAAAGAGAGAAATATCCTAGAAACATGTTGTAATTTTCATAATCATTCTATTGAATGTTCAATATAGTTTTCTAAAAATTCCAAAGAATAATTTTTCGAAGAATATATATACCCAACCAATCAAAAGTATTTGCTCACTCTCAAAAAATTGTATTTCTCATCCTAAAAGTGTTATTTTTAATAAAAAAATGTTAAGCACCACAATGATTTTATTTATTATGCTAAATATAAGTCTTCTTCAGTAACTTTTACCTTAGTATAACCAGATATCTTTTGAAAAATTGATTTGAAGGCATTTTTATTCTTTAGTACTAAAAATACATTTTCTCAGATGATTATACGGTTAGAAGACATCAGGAAACTCGATAAAATCAGACCAAAAGAAGGGCTGGTAGACTAAAAGCAACATAAGAACCGGGGACAATTTCATTAGAGTGACAGAAGACTGACTACTCTAAATATCACTGAACAACTGAGCATGTTCTCATAGGAGCTACATTCAGTTGTCGGGTCGCATTTCGACCGGTCGTGCGAGGTGCGGCGCGGATCTGGCCGGGTGTGTCTCGGGAGCTGGATTTTTCCTACGGCCTCAGGGGGCCTTCTCCCCAGGCTTCGTGGGGATTGATCGCCCGGCGTCTGAGGCGCCCCTAATAAGGGGAATGCCGACTGGGCCGTAGGCATTTTTGGGAAATGCCGGGCGCGTGTGGGCTACGGCTCTGCGCCCGGACACACCAAAAAAAAGGCCTTGTGTCACACTTTCACGTTCGGTGGGGCGTGGAACAAATACCGAATCAATGTCCTCAATAAAATGTATCAACATCACCTGTGAGGAGTAGACTCTATGAAACTGACCTATATAGCAGAATTAGAGTCAAGAAACAAATATTGAGGAAGCAAGACAATGTTAAAAGGCTGCAGTGGGAAAAGGTGCACAAATACTGGACAATATAGTAGGGGATTAAAGTCCTTTGGCCTGATGAATTAAAGTTAGAATTTTTTCCGTCAAATAAGAGAGTCTATGAGCGGCAAAAAGTTACTGAAGGAGCTGAAACCTCCTATATCACATCAACCGTAAAGTATGGAGGATAGTCTGTTATGATATATATGGGGGGCTTTTGTCATTTAAAAAGTCTGAGATTTGTACCAGGTGAAGGACAAACTAAATCAGACCGGCTATCACAGCATACAACAGCATAACTCGATCATATCTGGACTGCCGCTTGTGGCTCAAGGATTTGTATTCAAGCAAGATAATGACGCAAAGCTTACAAGTAAACACTACCAGAGGTACATTAAAAGCAAAGAGAAACAGCACATCCTTCAACTGACCGGCGCAATCATTGGGCTTCAATCTCATTGAACTAGTGTTGGATGAACTTAATCAAAAAGTCACAGCTAAACAACCCTCAAGTGTAGCTCACCTCTAGCAACTCTTGCAGAAAAGCTGGGTAGAATATCTTCGGTCTACCTCCAGTCTTTGGCAGAAAAAAATGTCGAGAATCTGTGAAGCAGTGATAGCGGTTAAAGGGTTTCATTTTGATGAAGCAAAAATTTAATTTTTTTTTTTTTGGTTTGAGTTGCATTTAATGTGGCTCAGGAAGTTTTGTATTTAGTATAATAGATAAAGTTATTGTGATGCTTAACTTATTTTATAAAAAAATAACACTTTTAGGATGAGAAATAAACATTTTTGTGGGTGGCCAAATACTTCTGACTGGTTGGGTATATATTGATTACCTCTTCTTTACATCTCCTCAAACACAGAAAATGTACCCGAGGAAAGTAATGTGAATCCTCTGCTCAAATTTACCCACATGCACATGTGCACTTTCATATGACTTCTTAGACCTGCAGCAGACTAACGTATTTTGTCGCAGAATTATCATGAATTACCTGTATGCCGTTGTGGAACGACCTGTATTTACACAGCCTGAGATAGTTTGCTGTCATGAGATACCATCTGACAAGCAAGTCCAAATTTGGACAAACCCGTCCTATTGCAGATGCTACAAATATATTCAGGCGGAAATACCCAGGACCGATATCAAGTTTTATTTTCTATGTACTCCTTTCAAAATGAACAGTCCAATTCACGATACTTCAAATGCTTTAGAAAGATCGTTGGTCATTATTTCTTTATTTTTTCTCAAGTATGAAAGAGGATTATGATAAGAACATAAAAACCCACGACTCTGTGTTTTATGTTGACAATCCTCAGGTGAGTTAGTATTCTACGGGTGTAAAGGACTGAAAACATGAAATTTGGAATCGTGTGTTTTCATTATTATTATTTACTCATTAGAGTTTTCCACATCAGCGTTAGCTAATGGTCTTTCACTGGAGATTGAGTGTCAGCAAGTCACTTCAAGTCTCCAGGACTCTTCTCAGTATTCTTGCCGTTTTCACTAATCATGTTGTTTGGATGGTATCCACTCGGCTGCCAACTTCCAAATCCTCCAGTCCCTTTAATAATCCTTTAGTTACCGAGGAAAAAGCACCAAACACAATTGGTAAAATTGTCACCTTCATATTCCATAGTTTTTTCATATTAACTGCATTTTTGTGCACACAGTACTGTAAATATATTGAAAGTAAATATATGTATATAAATCTGATTCTGTATCCTATAAGGAAGATAGATATAAATCCTTCATACATATATACACATATCACGTAGTAAATAAAGTCAGCATTTACTTGTAGGAAAACAGAGGCCCGTGTGTTGAAGTATCTTGAACTTAGTGTAATATTAAGTTAAGCAATGATAAACCTGTTCACTACTTCAATGGGTGAGCACTTAGGAAGATCAAGCACAGCAAATAACCTGTATCTTGAAGTAAGTAAACTTAGTAAATAATAATAACTGCAATTTTTAGATAATGATTTAAAAAAAAGATATATAAGTGTTTTATATATATATATATATATATATATATATATATACACACACACACACACACACATATATATATATATATATATGTATGCGGAATTACGTTTTGCTTTTTCGTTGAGACATATAATTGGCTGATATCTAATGATCAATTACAACTGCAATCAAGGTAATAACTACCTTTATTTTTCAATGACATAAACCAAACGAGAGGACATTTTATTAATGCCGCAGGCATAATATTCTTTGGGTTTCGATTAAAAAAATCTCTTTGTATCTTCTCTAACCTCATGGTAATTGGTGCAATTCTTCCAGAAAGTGTTATAAAAAAACAGAACAATTATCTGGTGAAGTGAAATCTGGTGAAGTGAAATCTGGAGAGTTGTGTGGTTGAGGAAAAACTTCCATATTTAGAAACAGACATTTTTTACCAGTTTGTCTTTGGTTTGGTTTGGTTTGGTGGGTTTTATGGCATATCAACCTTTGGAGGTTATCTAACGCCAAATCCATTTTCATGTAAATAATCTGTTCTATTTAAAACAATTCAGTTTAGCATAAGTACACAGTTTAACTGTCAAAAACATTTCTATTTCAAACTATTCAAGCAGTTATATATAACAATTCAGTTTAGTATGAGTACAGTTTTAATGTCAAAAACAGTTCTATTTCAAATAATTCAGTTAAGCATGAGCACGCAGTTTAAATGTAATTACGGTTTAATTGTCAAAAACATTTCTATTTCAAGCTATTCAGTTTATTCAAACAATTCATTTTAGCATAAGTATGCCGTTACTTCTATTTAACCCATAGATAGGGCCCTAAAAGGTGCTACCACTCCGGGCCAGAATGGACCTGAGTGTGATGGCACTGAAGGGGTAGTCCGTATTCTCCAAAACTCCAGCACTGCTGGAACCTCACCATTAGATTGTTTAGTGTCATATCCAGGACACTCGTTAGGAGTCAGTGTATTCTACAGCCTCAGCCGACTGGGCAATGTTTGACTTTGGTAGTCTGTGGTCTTGGGTAGTGATTCAAGAGTAACACATCTTTTCGAGGGAGAATATCTGGACTGCGGAATCATAGATAACGAGTTCGAATACTAGTCATGCTTTTACTTTTACTTTCGGACTAATAACCTTAGGAATGTTATGAAACCTCCTTATTCTATAGCTACGAGTTAAATAGTACCATGACTGCTCTTCTACAAGGATGGTTTTGGCATTAAATAACTCTTGAAGGTTGATATACCATTAAACAAAGACTAATGTCAAGCTTTCTGTTTGCAGATTCCTTTCAATATATTGATTGACTGTTACAAGTTTTCTTATTTTCAATACCTTTTATACTCCCCAAATTCTTACACATTTAGCATTTTATTAGAAACGTTTCAATCATTGTCAATTTTCCTGGATAAGATTAGGAAAAATACATATTCATCGCAGTTACGATCCTTTCAAAATATTGTTCGGTTTAATGTCTTGTTCATAAAACCTTTATTATTATGTGCAGTGATAGCCGAATTACTTGCACCGAACCGTGTGCGATTTCAGATGAATTTTTGATATCGTTCTCAAGACAACTATAGTTGAAGTTTATGTGACAGTCAGACCAAATGAGATAGAAAAGAAAGAAATTTCCTGATTTTGTTGACTGACTATTCTTTTTAACGATCAAGCCAAAAGGCGCTCTTATATAATCGGCGATACGAGTTCAAGTCCTAGACTTGGTCATTTCCTAACATTTGGCGCTAATGTTAATGGAAAAGGCATAGATCAACATAATTGGCAATTGGTAAATAGAATGTATGTCTGGTCAGTTTAGCCATGGTAAGGCAACCAGTCTAGAAAAGGAAAAACTCTTAATTTACAACCAACTGAAAAATGACCTAGTCTCGGTTCCTTCCGAGTCAGGAGGGGTTGAATAATTATATAAACTATATACAAACATTTTATTGTTTTATACATATCTCATTATTCAACGACGAAAAATAAATATGCTACATTCTGAAGGTGTGTTTCAATTCACTCAAGATTAAATGTAAAGTTATTTTGGTTTTGTTCAGTGTCATATCAACCTTCGTGGGTTATTTAATGCCAAGCCCATACTTTTAGAAAGAAATTGTTGTACTATTTAATCCATAACCTTGGAATAACGGGGCTCATTTCACGCCAAAAAGTGTATGTCCGAAAGTGAACGTTATAGAACGACTAGAGTTCGAACTCGCCTACTACAATGTTCCAGTCCAGCACATTAGCCATTACAACACAAAAAGTCCCCTGTTAACTTTAAAGATGAGATAGCTTTAAATGATTGCCGATTAGCATTTGCATTGATCCCTAAATAAGGGATGTGTCCACAGAATTAACCAACTATATGTATGAACTGTTTATTATAAGTGGGCACGAATGTATTAAGAAGATTAACCATAAGGTTGTAAGGGTGGCGTAACGCTTATATTTATGGGTAATGTACCCTTTGAGTTTCTGCTACAACTACACTCCTTGAAGCTACTGATACTTCTGTTTTAAAAGATGCAAATTATGGTAATTATTACTTTATTGGTATTTCACTTTTAACAAGAAACTGAATGATTAAAAATTAGCACGCGGCGCACACATTGACTTACCAACCACTTTCGAATTGACATACAGCCCAAACGTAGACATCCCAATCAATGGATAAATGCAAATAGATCTTTCATACAATTTACTTTGAAAAGACTTTTTCTGGTGAGAGTGAAAGCTTTACATTCACTGAGAAAGGCATTTCGGCGTCAATCCGAAGATCTGTTTCCTCAAATTTATCAAATTCGAAGGAATAAAGATTCTCTCAGAACTAATCATTTCTCCTTGACTTTTGATTTATTCAACATCCTGTGTCGAACCGTCATGTATAATTATTCTTTCTAAAATTTATTGCTTTGTTTTATTTTCATACTTTAAAAAATTTATTGATGTAAATTTTGCTGAAAACGTTCCTTATTATGTTACACGAAGTAAAAATAACGTGGTTAGTTATTTTGGACTCATGAAAATTAGCTAAACAAATAAAACAAAAAAAAAAAGAAAACAAAAAAACGAAAAAAAAAAAAAAATGAAACGAATTCTTGCTAATAACTGGATTCAGACAAGTATATTTGTGGCTAAAATGCTAAAAATAATCTTTAAAGATCTTAAATGTGTTTTACTATCCGGTTTCAAATGATAGATGTTTATTTTGACTTGACAGATAGGTTTTGACTTTTCAAATATTTTTGACTTTTCAAATATTTTCCCCCATTGCGTAATAGCTAAAGTGCTTGACTTCAGCCTCGAAGTAAGTGAGTTCGAACTCCAGTTGAGTTAATAGGTTAATTTTCGGACAGATACGTTTCTGATGGGTATAAACCCTCGTATTCTGTCATCCCCGGTATGGATTGAATAATATCACAACTGTTTGGCTTCAAGAATGGCATTGGCTTCAAATAACCTACGAATCTTGATGTTCCATAAAGCAAAGAAATCAAACCAAAAGATTCAAGCCTCGTATCAAATCTATGAGCGATTGTGCATGCTTGTATATATGTCTCGAGATCTGTGATCTCGTCTACAGATTGCCCAGTCGGTTGAGGCTGAGTACACCGACTGCATCTCTGTAGAGGGGTAAGACCCCTCCCAACTAGTGTGCTGGATATGACACTAAAAAATCTGATGGTGAGGTTCCAGTAATGTTGGAGCTTTAGGAAATGCGGAGTATCCCTTCATTGTCATCGCTCCCAGATCCACTGAGGCCCGTAGTGGTAGCACCTGACAATGTCCTATCTAAGGGTTCAATAGGAGTAAACTGCGTACTTATGCTAAATCGAATGGTTTGAAATGGAACATTTTTTTGACATTGAAACTGTATGCTAGAACTGTTTTTACATTGAAACTGCGAACTTTTGTTTAACTGAATAATTTGAAATGGAACTACTTTGACATTTAACTGCGTGTAAACAAAAATCTGGATTTGCACTGAACTGAATTGTTTGAAACTTTTATCAAAGTGACTTACTTTGGCGTTGAATGACCCTAAAAGGGTTGATACGCCGTAAAACATAACAACTAACTAACCAATCTTCCACAGAACAAGAGCGGTTAGCATTAGGTGCCGACTGTGACAGGTTAGAGTCATTTTCTTTGAAAAAATACAACAGATAAAGAGAAAATATTATTTTAAAAGTAATTATTTGTTAAGTATTAACTCTTACAACCCACACAGGCACTGGGATTTGATACATTATATTTAGGAAAAATTGAATTGGATTCGAAAATTTATCTTATATTCTGAATTATACATATTACAAAATTCTTTAAAAAAGATTAATCGGGGTAATATTGTTAGCCTGGATTTGTTCCACTGCTTTCTCTCTCTCTCTCTCTCTCTATATATATATATATATATATATATATATATATATATATATATATATATATATGTGTGTGTGTGTGTATGTGTGTGTGTATTTTATACCTATACTATCAAAAAAAAAAAAAACAGATAATACTATTAGTAAATAAAAAAGAAAAAATTACACACAATAATTCCAAGAAAAAAAGAAAAGAAAAAATATTCGTACGGCTTGAAAATAATCATTCTGGTAGTGAAACCTTGGTAAGATTACTTCTGGCTCTGTATATATTCTATCTCTCTCTATATAAACGAGGGGCATACGATAAGTTTCCAGACTTTTTTCGTATGGACACTTTTATTGATAGTACACACATGAAACTCTAGTCCCCTACGAAGTAACGTCCTACGGCTGCAACGCACTTGTTGTACCGTTCCAACAACTTCTGGAAGGCCTCGTGGAAGTCCTCTTGTGTGAGCGTGTAAATGACCTTCGTCACAGCCTCTTAGGGAGCAAGGTCTGAACGTAAGGAGAGGCTGAGGAACTGTCTTGATGCCCATCTTGGTCAAATAGTCGGTGACAAGAATGGAGTTGTGTATTGGTGTATTGTCCTGGTGGAAATGCCACTGACCCGATTTGAAGAGTGGTGGCCTCTTCCGACGGAATTTCTTCCTGAACTCCCTTAAAACCTCAACATAGTAACTGTAACCCTAACCCAAAGCCTTTGGCCAATCAACTCTGGTGTATTGACTTCCTTACTCCTGCCACACCTCTCATCATCCCTCACAGACTCCCTGCCTTCTTTGAATCTCTTATGTCACTCAAAAGTTGATGCTTGATTCCTGTAAGATGTTCAGAAAGCAGTCTGAAGCATTTCATATGTTTCTGTGGCATTTTTTCCAAGTTTAAAACAGAATTTTATGGCATATCGTTCTTCTAAACTGTTAGATTGCATTTTTGAAATTCGCCAGCTGTGACAATCAGGTTTTCGTAG
Source organism: Sepioteuthis lessoniana (assembly GCA_963585895.1). NCBI lineage: Eukaryota > Metazoa > Mollusca > Cephalopoda > Myopsida > Loliginidae > Sepioteuthis > Sepioteuthis lessoniana. The sequence goes on along the minus strand of OY757911.1, from coordinate 49,878,517 downwards.
GGTGTATTCCAGTTCCTGCTGTAGCTGTTGATTTGAACCTGAAATTATAAAAATTTGTCAGTCATCTCATAAGATGTATAGAAATAACATACTGAATTTTCAAGGGTCTACGAAAAATTTAAATGCCCATCAGAAAAAAGACTGGGAACTTATCGTATGCTCCCCGTATATATATATATATATATATATATAAAGAATATATATCTATCTATCTCTCTATATATAAAGAACACACACACACACACACACACACACACACACATATATATATATATATATATATATATATATATACTTAACACGTGGAGGGAAATACATCTTTTAAACAGATTTATTAGTGCTCAGGATTATAATTTTTTGAATCCATACAACTGTGCAAATTATTTTTATCAGATAAGAATATTTGATGAAGAGAATTGCTAATATTCATTAGCAATGTTTAAAGATTATTAATGTCTGATACGAATCCGTGAAAACCATTTAAGAAATGACCTCCAACAATTCCATTTAAAATAAAGTTACCAATAAACTATTCGCTTACCAAAAAAAACCACACAGACACGCGCAAGCACACACAGACAAATATATATATATATATATATATATATATATATATATATATATATATATATATATATATATGAAAACAGGATTTTGCTTTAAATAACACACGATTGTATATGTCATAAAATACCAACAAGATCCAAAATGTATATATCTTATTCATTTATTTATTTCTAAATTATGACAACTTAGAAAAAGCGGTAATATATTTATCAATATCTCCTGCGTTCAAATTAATCTCTGACTAAATCTCGTTATGTTTAGTCCGATGAGACACAAGAAACGTGCCAATATTGCCACATAGAGAAATGAACGCTAAAAAAGTTTATTCGTCACCTCCTCGTGAAGTTCTGAGAATTGTGTAAAGGACCATTACTTTCTATTTAAGGATCTCTTGAGAAGTGTGTTAACATCTACTATTGATAAGTACTTTGAAGTAGGTAAAGTGTGATGTTTGGAGCTGATTCGGTATGGGGACTATGTTAACAGGTACTTACGTTACGTGATAATGGCCAACTACATACTAGTATTTGTTAAGGTATATTCAGTAACCGGTTCATTGTGAGTTCTAGTCCTGGGCAAAACAAAGTATGAAAAAAATCATATATCCTTCTGGGGATTAATCACGTCATATCTTAGTTTACACACACACACACACACACACACACACACACACACACACACACACACACACATATATATATATATATATATATATATATATATATATACGGGCGAAAAAATGACCAGTAAATTTCAAACCAAATACACAGGCATAAAAAATGCCAGAAAATTTCAAACTATACTACCACGCATAAACACACACAAACATATCCCCGAGACACACACTCACACACACAGAAGACAAATAATTATTAGTGAAATCCCAAAC
>OY757911.1:49737061-49872061 GCA_963585895.1 Sepioteuthis lessoniana | reverse complement strand
GGAACTTATTATTAATTAGGATGCTTGAATGATAACTTTCTTTGTAAAATGATTCATTGATTCTACGGTATGTCAACATTTGTAGATAGGGAATTTTGTTCAATGTACATTACATATATATATATATATATATATATATATATATATATGAGTATGTTTGTGTGTGTGTATGTGTGTGCTAACTACGAAACAAGACTATCTACAAAGCACAGGGCAGAGAAGTAAAACTTTTTCTCACAATTTGGTTAAAAACAAAAATATTTACCTACAAATTACTCATGCATCAATAAAAAAAAGATTTGACATTCAATAACCCACTAGGCTTTATATGCCAATGAATCACCAAACCAGTCCTTATAAATCACACATTCCTATGTATTCTAATAGGCTGTCAATGATGAACAATCGATGCTTCAAAAATGTAATTATACTTCCAAAAATGTATTTCAAAAACTGCTCAAGATATTGATACTCACCATACAGAAAAACCTGGGGTCCAAAATTTACAGTCGACTTATCGCTGGAAATTAAACCATTTATAAAACCCATCTTCTTTGTCACGAAACGCCAGCATTTCTGTTCAGAATTCCCACCGTCTGCTTTTGTCCTGGTCACTTGGACTTTACAATAACTGCAGTTTATAAGGAATCACTTTCAGCCGTTTTTACAGAATTAGCCAAAGAGTCTGATGTTGAATTAGTAAGTCTGTAACTAAAAATATGCATTTCAACCAGTTCCAAAATAAGTACATCCTTATTTTATATTTACAATTTATTTTATTTTCTGCAACTTATTTCATGGTTACAACGTTTCGATTCTCAAGAGTTTGGGTGAAGTTAATACCTTACGGGCTCATTGGCCTAGTGGGTAGAGTGTTCGCCAATGGTCCAGGAGACGTGGGTTCAATTCTAGTTTGCGTCATACCAAACACTTTAAAAATGATACTTGATACTACCTTGCTTAATACTCAGCAATATAAGGTAGGTATCGAGGGTAAAGTGGAGCAATCCAGGGAAAGGAGTAGCACTCTCCACTACACTTTGGTGCAGTTGTTGTTGCAAAGGGAGCCTTTTGGTTGCCCTCGACTACGGTGGCCAACTTTACTTTTTAATACCTTATGAAGTAAATTTTGACAGCGCAATGCTTTACTACAGCTAATAAAGTTAGGGGGTTGTGACGTGGTGGTTACCGTGCTGGAATGCGACACATTAGTAGGCGTGTTCCAACTCCAATCACACGATTACGTTCACTTTAAGATTAATACCCTTGAAAAAGATATAAATCCCTATATCCTTTCTGGTATTGGTTAATTAATAACACCACTGATTTTCTACAAAGATGGCTTTGATATTAAATAAACCATGAAGGTTGATAAGTTTAAGGAAACAAAACAAATGACAAAACAAATGACAAAAAACCGTTTTTTTGTTTTCAAAGAAAATTCATTTTAATGAAGAAAATCGTTTTGTTTACTTTGGTTTTCTGGCATATCAACCATTGTAAGTTATTCAATGTCAAATCCATTTTATACGTATAAACAGTTCTCTACCAAACAATTCAGTTTAGTAAAAGTTTATCTTTTTATTTAAAAACTGTTAAATGTCAAAACAGTTTAGCATAAGCCCACAATTTAGTTCTATTTGACCAATAGATAGGAGCCTATCAGGTGCTACTACTCCTGGTCAGAGTGGACTGGGGAGCGATGGCAATAAAGGGGTACTCGAAATTCCTCAAAGCTGCAGCATTACCGAAGCCTCAACACCAGATTGTTTAGTGTTATATCCAGTACACTCGCTGGGAGAGTCTTACCCCTTTGCAGAGATACAGTCAGTGTATTCTGAAGCCCTAGCCCACTAACATTGTTAACGTTGAACTTATAGGTAAGAAATACTACATACATACATACATATAAAGATAGATAGATAGATAGAGAGAGAGAGAGAGAGAGAGAGAGAGAGAGAGAGAGAGAGTGTGAGAGTGATGCATTATTAATAGTTTCAGATATATGCTATAAAATAGGAAACCTAATCATCAGAGGAAATAAAGAAAAGGGTTCAGCTGACGATTGTCTTTTCTGTTTCCTAGGAGACATGAAACTAATAGTTAGGAAACAAAACTGAAAAATGTGATTCTAATTTTTAGTTTTTATACTGTTCTACTGGCAAGGATTTGAGGAATTTTGGTGTAGGAGAGGTTCTTAAACCATTATATATATATATATATATATATATATATATATGTGTGTGTGTGTGTGTGTGTGTGTGTGTGTGTGTGCGTGTGTGTGTGTGTGTGTGTTACTGTCTCACAATCTGAGTTTAATAACACATTGTCAAATAAGCATTATTAAAGTGGCAAATTTTGAAGAGATAAATTAGAAAATAAATGTTTTGCTTCATGGCTATGTATTTTAGTTATTAACTGTTATTAAAATGAAATTAGGAAAATGATTATGTATATTGTATTCGTTGTTTCAGAAAACTTGGTTCTAAATTGTAAGTTGAACAGGAAACTTTTTGCAAAGTGCCTGGTGTCATTGAGAAATTCCGTTGTTATGGCAACACGAGTCAGTGTTCTCAATAGAATAATGCCAGGTGTCATAATAACAACTCAGTTTCTGATTATCCTGTTGTGAAACCAATTTCCTGATCAATATATATATATATACATATATATATATATATATATATATATATATATATATATATATATATCGAGAGAGAGAGAGAGAGAGAGAGAGAGAGAGAGAGAGATAAGGTTAGCTCGTGTTTTGGGCTGAACAATACTTTCCTTTCCTTTTGATAAAAAAGGAAGGATTAAAGCTTTTCCGATTAAGACTTGTTTTAACATATTACATAAACAGTTATCGATTAGTATTGTGCAAACGTTCGTTTTGTGAAATGAATAGATTTAAATTCCAATCAATACTATAAAACAACAACAATATGCCCATAAACCCGGTCACTGTTCAGTAGAAATGTGTCTACCAAACTGCGTTCATTATCCAACATGGAACAGGTTAGCGAGACGGACTGATTACACATCGATAATAATGAGTGTAACACACTTTCAATCATTCAGAAGCTAATCTATAATAAACAAATCAATAATGATCGTTAATGTAATGTCAGAATGAAGAGCAGTTGCAAACAGTATCGATCTGCAAGCAAAATATACAAATCAATCACAAGTTTTATTTGAATCATTATCTTGATTTTCTTGGTATTCATGAAGTTAAGCAATTTCCTGACAGGTCAGTAACGGAAGATAAAATTTAAAGTATTCTTGTTCTCAATCAATCAAAGACAAGCGTTGGTTGGTATCCATGGCAACTCGACCATTACTATTTTGCCTTGATCTGAGATAATATAATCTAAAGGACTCGGCCGCTCTATCAGTGGGGTTTAGAATCCGCTGTTACCTCATAAGAGGGATAGACCCTCCATTAAAGAAAGGGTACAGTGGTATGATACAAAACTGCATCTGACGGAGAGGCTCCACATCTGGAGATCTTAGGTGTGTGATTATCCTCTTTATTGTCATTACTCTCAAATCTACTCTGCTCTCGAAAACGTAATCAATTTTCCTACACTCAAATCCTCGCTGCTCTCAAAAACATAACCAACTTCATTACACTCAAATCCACTCTGCTCTCAAAAACGTTACAAACATCATTACACTCAAATTCAATCTGCTCTCAAAAACATAATCAACTTCATTACATTCAAATTCAATCTGCTCTCAAAAACGTAATCAACTTCAATACACTCAAATTCCATCTGCTCCCAAAAACATAATCAACTTCATTACACTCAAATCCACTCTACTCTCAAAAACATAAAAAACAATTGGCCTCCTAATAAAGATATAGACTATGTTGCCAACACCTTCGGCCATCAAGTTTATACAAACAAAAAACTTTGAAACACTAATTCCTGACTATTTATGTACAATTAATATTCATGTATATATATATATATATATATATATATACATACGAAATTGATGCTCAATGACCCTTAATAGGTTAATTTACCATAAAACTCAAACATCATCAACCTAAGAATATGCGTTTACAAATCATATATATATGAGTAAAAAGGCTCTGGCATTAAATAACCTATAGAGATTGATATGCCATCAAATGCAACCAACCAACCCAACCAACCTGATTCAAAGTGATAGTACCAGTAATGTTTGGATGTGTGGGTCAAAAAGAACTTTTTGAAAATTATTCGAATTCTATTTGACTCTATGTAATACTACGATAACAAATATACGTTTGCAACTCCACTGCTCAAATTGAACTTTGTCCCACCAAGGTTCTAAAGGGTCTATGAATGTGGCACTACGCCTTAAGTTCCAGTTGGCCCCTTTCCCCGTTGTAACATCTCTGTGACAAAAAGTAATGAACACATAAAACATGTCTGTTCGTTTGGTCCTTTCCTGATGGTTGCGGACAAGAGAGAAAGAGAGTATGAACTGAGTCGACTGCTTTAGATAGAGAGAAACAAACCGTCACAGAGTGAGAGAGGCAGACTCAGACCTTGATATTATCTTCCTCATTTTCCGTTGTAGTTCTCGTACGTGACTGCTCGGAGCACCGTCTTCACATTTTCACGGCGGGTGTTGGACCCCTTTGCAGAGTTCAACTCAAATGGCTGCCGTAATTTTCGGCCCAGCTTCACGTTTCTGCAGTTCGTGTCCATCTTTCTTTCTTTTCCTGTTTTCTCTCCGAGGTCAATTGTAAGGGCTTCTCTGTTTGAGTTTCTTTAGCCAATCGCAACAAGCGGCCTATTTCTCCTGATACACATCTATTTTTAACTTGAGCGTCTGCTGCTATCATGGCTGGATTTAGGGGAACCCCTGTTCACTCTCCTATTTGTTTCTCTCTTATCAAAGTGCATCTCACTCTCTCCACTGCCTCGAATCTCTTTCTCATATATCGCACTATTTTGCACCCTCCTGTGGTTGAACTCTAAATCTAGCAAGGAAAAACTTATTACTAAAAAATCAATCGGAATCTCTGATTATATTTCACGTAGACAAAAAACAACAACAACTTAGTAACAAACTACACTAAAAGTGAAAAGGAAGTAAAATAAATGTGATTTCCTAACATCTTGACGTAAAATAATCCCAGAATGTTTGAGATGCCGTTAAATTCATTCATTCAATCACTCAATCTATCACGTATTTGAATTCTTCTACTTCTTAGAAATAGTTTGGTTTCCCTTTTATAAAATCCCGTTTGTAGGGTTTGTTTGCTACTAATAATTACTAATAAAAAATTGAGACTATATTACGCAGTAATATGTTTGAAATTTTAACCCACTGATCGCAGATAAGCTTAGCATTTATTAGATCACATTAATAGCGAACTGTCCAATCTGACTTAGAGTTTTTCTCTCCTGAAAACTGCATGCACATTAGTATTGATGAAAATCATCAATGCTGACAACCGTTCATGTTGTTTTCTTGATTTTGGTGCAAACTCTATGAACTTTGTATGAATATTAAATTTGCATTCTTTTCATGACTGACACATTTAATGGTAAAACGAAATGTGTGTGATATGCCCAAGCTCGAAAATCCGTATTTATTTAGAAAAGATGGATTTTGCAGGTGTCCATGGAATACACCTGACCTTAGTCCTGCCAAGAATCTTGGAGCCTTCCTGTAGGGCCTTTTGGAAACTTCCCTATTGGATTTGCCCAAAGAACAGCGGCATCCTCCACAGCATTCAGTATGAGTGATTGAGAAAGTTTCGAAGGAAGTAAAAAACAAACAACCTCTCAGTAAATTTTCGCATGTTTAGATTGGATTTCGTGAACGCTTCTGTTAAGGGAATAATTAAAGAAAAAAAAACTGAGACAAAATTGAACTGGTGTTGCTAGCAAAAGCGTAAATTTCATTCTGAGATGTCCATAATAATACAAGTGTAGCGTTGCGGGTGTCTCGAAAAAATGTTGGAGAAAACAAAGCGGCAATGACAAAAGTAGAAAAAAGAAACATCAGACACGTGGTCGCAAAAAATAAAAACTACTCATTTTTTTGACGATGTTACAAGTTCCCTCGAGACCTCTATGAAACAGGAAGATGTAAAGAGGTATTTTCAAGTCGATCCTGGAAAGAACTCTTTTTTGACAAATAATAGCCTCACCACATTATCTTGGCAGTTCCTTAACCCCCAAATTTGTCGTTATTTGTCGCTCGTTCTCTCTCTCTCTCTCTCTCTCTCTCTCTCTCTCAGTGTCTTTCCCCAATCAGGATGTGACACAAAGATCAAATTTTAAGCTTACAGGTAGTTTAATCAAGGGGTTTGATATCCTTAACAAGTTGCCTAAACAAGGCTAAAGAACCCAGTCGGTTCTATTATTTACCCCTTACTGGGGGAAGGTAAGAGGGATTCATGTTTTTCTCAAAGGAATTAGCGTGAAGAAAAATGTAAACAGACTTGTCAAGGACTTGAACTTGAATAGTCAACCCCATTTCGTATGATGATAACCGTTTCACTTAAATCATTTTTCACACTGCTTTCCATAGATCTAATCAACTTACCCTTTGCAAGAATTCACAACTCTTCTCTGCTATCGTCACTCGCACTTATCGTGAGAATTCTTCAGATTAAGCTTTTGTTGTCGATGCTGTTCACCATGATAACTGTTTCTGGAGGGCCTTCAAAACATAAAATTTTAATTTTATTTAGTTGATTACAAAATAATATATAATAATATCCGCTTTTATTGTATAATGTTCCGTTAGAAATAATAAAATTCTGGTGTCTAATTTAGAAAAAAGCTTTTACGAAAAATATTTTTAAAAAGATAAGAAGTTACTTATTTATAGGCGTAACTGTAAATGCGTATTTTCCTTATTTCATTTTATTTTTTTTTATTTGTGTGTGTGTGTGTGTGTGTGTGTGTGTGTGTGTGTGTGTGTGTGTGTGTGTGTGTGTGTGAGTGTGTGTGGAGTAATTCAATAACGCAACTTTTATCTCAAAATTCATTTTCTCAGACTATTGCTCAGTTATTTTCTGTATCAAGGCGGAAACAAAACAAACAAATAAAAAACAAAAACGTAAATAAATATAAAACAACGAAAAGAACAAACAAAATAACAAAGTATGGGTTATTGGTAAGAGTGTTCAATCTCTACTACCATACCACCAACTTCTGCTTTTGAAGTTTCGTGGGAATTCAGGAATCGTATCCTTTTGGAAAACAATTATAAATATTTGAACAAGATTTCTATACATATTTCTGAGATGTATTATTTCATATAGTTCCTTAATGTGAACGAAATCTGAATAAAAATGTATTGTAATATAACTTCCAACCCGATTAATCTGTCTAATGGCGTATAAAAATATCGTTCAGCACACAATAATGGACTTAGAATTGTAAAGTACCCATCTCTGTGGAAATTATCATCATCATGTCGCTCCACCAGCACGGATATCCCTGACCCTCTCCCGCTACCTTTCTCAATCGTCCATTGCTTCCGGTATGTCTTCAAGGCTACATCCTGTATCGGAACAGAACTGTTGTATGTAGGTTCTAGTTGGTCGTCCTGCCTTTGTTCGAACATGTGAAGGGGTCCACTTCTCCAGTTCTGTCCAGCATGTCTGTTTCGTCTGATTGGATATTTTCCATGAAGATGAAATTTTAGGTATATAACAGAACTCAAGTGGCACGCCACCCTATCGACTGGGCTTAGAATACGATGACCGTATCCATAGAAGAGGAAAAAGATCACTTCGTCAAAATAAAAGGGGTTTCTAGGATTTGACATTAAACTGAATCCGAGGGTAAGATTTCTGTTCTAGAGAATATCAAAACTCACAGGTTTAATTTGGCCAAGTGTTCAAATACTTGTCGGGAGTCCATCGATGGGTTAAATAGATCTGCTCAGAAATTATCAATAATCGATATGAATACTTGACGGCATATAAGTATAAGTTATTTTTACATTTATTCGTAGCGTCAAGTAATTGGTACTCGACGCTACAATTTCTTATTAAGGATTAATGCAATATACTTGAAATATATATATATATATATATATATATATATATATATATATATATATATTGAAGAGTGTATATTTAGGCAGCAAGTTATTATTCACTCAACTCAAAACTACCTCTAATGACGACTAAAAGTTTGTTTGAAAGCGCTTGGGCAGAAGATATAGGACAATTCCTTTACCACCTACATTCCAACATAAGAAAAATAAAAAGCAAACCTGATTTAAAAAAAAACAACAGTGTTCTATCGTCTTTAACAAAACTTGCTTGAATGTAAATAGTGTCATCCAAAGTCAGACTGTTTCATTGTATCACAACTCCTCGGTGAGGCTAGACACTTAAGATGCTTCAAGCTAGGATCGAAAACCAGTCAATTTTTCGACAGTTTAACATGTTACCCCTAAGCTATCGTCATTTCAGCGTAAGCAAAGGGATTCTTAGGTATATATTCAAATACGTGTATCGACTACCGAATTGCTCAACTCATGAGAAGAGCTTTTGCATTCACGCGCGTGTAGCAGCCAACAATTTCCCAGTCGAGTGCTCAACCCACCAGGGGAGGATATATATATATATATATATATATATATATATATTGCCCTCAACAGACAGACTGTTTCGCCGTATCACTACTCTTCAGAGTGGCTAGACACGTGAGATGTTTCAAACTGAAACCGAAACCTGGCTTATTTATATATATATATATATATATATATATATATATATATATATATATCCCTCCGCACAAGCAGGATACGACTCAAGGTCAATTTTCAACCGGAGTTTGAATTCAGAATTTTCCTTCTCCTAGAGCGGTGGCCTAACTAAAGATGAAGAGCTAGCCTACCCTACTGTTTATCCTTACCTGGAAGTATTTGCACTATGTGAAATGCAAATAGTCTCTTCCAGGAGTTGAAAACGTGTCGCCGTGTCCATTTCTTGCGACGGTAACTATTACACCATGAACGCCTCCATATATTTGAAGCATAAAACTGCATGCAAACAAATATAATTAAATAAGAATAATTTTCTTGAAACCATATATTCATTAGTAATAGATACGACCACTTGAAAATACTCGATTGTGCGCAAATTATTTGGTTTGGTTTAGTTTGATTTAGGTTTATGGCACATCAACTAATGTAGGATATTTAATGCCAAATCCATTTTCATACATATAAAGTTATATTTCCAAAATTCAGATTAGTTTTTTGCTAAAACACAGTTAAATGTCAAAACGGTTCTATTTCAAACAATTCAGTTTAGCATAAGTACACCTTTTAGATCTATATGACCCATAGATAGGAGCCAATCAGGTGCTAACACTCCGGGCTAGAGTGAACCTGGGAGCGATGCCTATGAAGGGGTATTCCGCAACCCCAAAGCTCAAGTATTACAGGAACCTCACCATCGGTACACTAATCGGCGGGGTATTACTCCTCCGTAGAGAAAGAGTCGGTGTGTTCTACAGCCACAGCCGACGGGGCAACAAATTATTTGCTTTAGATTAGAATGATTAATCTCATATTACACTGAGCAAAAACCTCTGAAGAAACAAGAGCTCAAAAACGTAAATATTAATGTACAATAAATGTAATTCCTTAAACTATGCATAAAATGGACGTAGACGGATTGACATACCATTTAAACGAATGAATCAATGACTATATCGAAAAAACACACCTCTCTAAATCGGGTCGGATTTCCGATTTTACAGATAAGAGAGACAATTAATCTTAAATAAATTCTTATATTACATAAATATGCTTTTGTTCCTTTAGATACTTACAGCTACATACTGGGAAAGGCATGAATCCATCTCTTCTTCGCACCATTATGCTTGAATTGTAAGAATGATTGGAATCATTTGCTTTGATTAGGCACCCAGTCTAAGAAAAAGAAAAGTGAATTCAAACTAGATGTACTCCGCTTAATGTTGACCTCGTGACACATCCTGTCCGTGGCGGAGTTGTTGGTTTGGTTTGGTTGGGTTTTATGGCATATCAACCATTGCTATATTTGACCAATAGAAAGGACCCTATCTGGTGCTCCCACACAGGGCCAGAATAGATCTGGGAGAAATGGCAATGAAGGGGTAATTCACATTTCCCAAAGCTCCAAGATAAGAGCATTACCATCAAAATTTTAAGTATCATATTAGGACACTTGTTGGGGGAGTGTTACTCCTCTACAGAGATGCAGCCGGTGTATTCTATAGGCCCAGCCGACTGAGCTGAGAGGTGTTGGGTAAATACATACATAGCTACACTTACAACTATTTGACAATAACCATTTTATATTTTATGATGGATTATATTTTTTTCTATTTTACCTGTTTTGAGAGAAGAAGCTTATAAACCTAACATACAAGTTCTGAGGTTCTTTCCTTTAAGAAGAATGGCTTTCGAGAAAAAAACTGTTGACGCACTGGCATTGTTTCCAGAGCTTCGCACCATTCCAAAATCTTTCACTTAAAACCTAAAAGGAGATATACGAGCCTATAGTTACATTTAAGTTTTAAGAAATAAGATTAAATTTGTGAGGACTGTAATTTTTGGAATGAGCTGTTCGAGACGCCAAACATGGATCTTGGTAAGCGATGTTTTTTTTTTCGATCTTCTGAATGAATTTTGTGTTCAGAATTTTAAATACCCTGTAGCTAAAATTATATGCTTTGCCTCTGTGGAACGATACACCTCCTTCGAAATGTTAGGTATTTTATTTATTTTTTCGTTTTAGGAAAATTCGCGTATTGATTAGTAAAATGTGGTGGTGCTTTTTTGTGCTAGAAAGGAGATCACCTTTTTCTTTGACTTTATTATTTTAGTCTTGATTTTACAAACACAAAGCGCAATAAAAATTAAATAGGTAGAAGAAATGTAATAGAAATTGGATACTTGATAGAGTGATAGAAAGAGTGACACAAAAGCAATCAGATTGAAGAATAGATACGTGAATGAATTAATAGTGACTGTTATATATATATATATATATATATAGCTTGCGAGAAAGAGAGAGAGAGAGAGAGAGAGAGAGAGAGAGAGAGGGAGGGAATGGAAAGACAGACCGAGCGAAAGACAGGAGAAGAAAAAGAGCTTGAAGGAGAAATGGATTGAAAGATACAAAAAGGTTTTAACAGACAGAAAACACATGCATAAAATATCTGACGTGGAACAAAATTTTCTTCCGCCTGTCCGTGGGACGAGGAATATACTGACTCTATCCTCCGGAGAGTCATAACTTTCCTGGGCAAAATAAATGAAAATCTTTTTTACGTGGTATGACACATCTGATAGTGAAGATATAGTTTTGGAAATGTGGAGAGCGTGGAGTATCTCTCCATTACAATTACCTCTGACCTGAAGTGGTAGTATACGTTAGGGTTCCATCTCATGGTCAAATAGATCAGTTTAAAAATTACTCGTATTCGATTTTATAGTTTGCAAAAAATAAAAACAAACATCTTAAGAAACAACTGCACAAAAATGTGAATATCATCTTTCAATAGACTTGATTCCCCTACCGCTTGGCGTAAAATAAATCTCGATGTTTCTTTAGAGAGGAGTAAGATCAGTTCACCAACTCGTGTCCTGGATATGACATTAAAACAACTGATGGCGAGGCTCCAGCCTTGGATATTTGGGGAAAGTACCTCTTTATTTCCATTGCTCCCAGGACCACTCTGACCCAGAGTAATCACACCTAATAGGGTCCTCTCTGTGGGTCAATATATATGTATATATATATATATATATATATATGTATATATATATATAGGTATATGTATTATAGTCATACATTTACATATGTATTTAAGTAGGTAGGATACACTTGAAACCTATCTAAGTACATTCGTAAATGCAAGCAGAGGGTCATGTCTAGGATTTAGTAGGAAATATGTCGAGGATATAGATACGTGCATAATATTTCCATAATGATATTGCAGATTTTATTTGTAAATGAATTCGGTGACAGCAGGGATCATAGATAATATGTAATAGCAATTGTCTCTCGACTGCATCTTTTCCTGACACACACACACACACACACACACACACACACACACACACACACACATATATATATATATATATATATATATATATATATATATGTGTGTGTGTGTGTTTGGGTGGGTGGGTGTGGCTGAGTGTGTGTGTATTACACACAATCATACTCACGCATATACACACAAACACACACATATATATGTCTGTTTATTACACTCAACCATACAAAAACACGCACATACATATATATCTATGTATTACACTCAATCATGCAAACACACACACACACACACACACATTCATATCCAGGACACTCATTGAGGGGAGAGTCTTACCCTTCTGCAGAGATGTAGTCGGTGTTTTCTACAGCCCTACTAAACTAGGCTATTGATACATGAAGCTTAGGGTAATGGTTTGTTTTGGATTGTTGGGTTTTATGGCATATCAACCATTGTAGGTTACCTAACGCCAAATCCATTTTTATGTAAATAATCTGTTCTATTGAAAACAATTCAGTTTTGCATAAGTACACAGTGCAATTGTCAAAAACATTTCCATTTCAAACTATTCAAGCCGTTATATGGAACAATTCAGTTAAGTGTAAATACAGTTTTAATGTCGAAAAACAGTTCTATTTCAAATAATTCCGTTTAGCATAAGCACGCAGTTTAAATGTAAGTATGGTTTGATTGTCAAAAACATTTTTATTTCAAGCTATTCAGTTTACTCAAACAATTCATTTTAGCATAAGTATGCTGTTAGTTCTATTTAACCCATAGATAGGGCCCTATCAGGTGCTACGGCTCCAGGCCAGAGCTGACCTGGGAGCGATGGCAATGAAGGGGTACTGCGCATTCCCCAAAGCTCCAGCACTGCTGGAACCTCACCATTAGATTGTTTAGTGTCATAATTAGGACACTCGTTAGAGGGGGGTATTTCCCCTCTGCAGAGGCGCAGTCAATGTATTCTACAGCCCCAGCTGACTGGGCAATACACAGAGTTAAATGTCAAACAATTTTATTTCAGATAATCTTCTGACAATGCTCACTTGGAACCGTAGAGACTGAACGCCTCTATCCGCGCCGCCACGGGCCCCGAAGATATCAGAAGATAGCGGTTTCAAATCATACCCAAGCCGGCCAGAGGTTTACTTGGTCAAAAAACGTGGTGCAATAGACAACAACTATGGAAGGCAGTAATTACTGGGGATACGGTTACAAGACTCAGCATTCCTATCTGAGGTCGCGGTAAATCACCTGAAGAAGGCCAGAGGTGAAATTTGGCTGAAACGTAGTGAAAGAAGAAACAACACAAAAACTCCCAAGATGAGGTCAAAAAGTTAGCAATAAATAAGAAAAAAATTAATTCTCAAATTAAGAAGCCTCATCTCAAAATGATTCCAATTAAAGACAATTACATTTTTACTGAGTGCAAACAAATGATTAAAGATAAATAGAATTATTCATGTGAGGTATTTATACTTGAAACCGTTTAATTGTAGGCAAAAGAAATGAACACAGGCACTTTTTAAACTCTTATCAACAAAGTGCGTTTACAAACCATATATGCTTAATATTTTGGTATTAAATAATCTACAAGTGTTGATATACCATAAACCCAAAAGAAATCAAATTTTGGCATAACCCATAAATACTTGAAATACCGTTCAATAAACCAGGCTGAACTGAGCCAAAGCTTTCTTTCTTTCTTTCTTTCTTTCTTTCTCTCTGTCTCTCCTGTTCTATTTCTCTCTCCATTTCTCCTGTATTGTAATCGAAATTTTAGAAATTAATCGGCTTTAAATACCCCATAAGTCGTTGATACGCTATTAAACAAATAAACTAAATCCAACTAGATTTCTCTTCCATTTTCGTTTCCCATTTCCTCTGTTCTACTTAAATGAAATGACAAATACTTTGTCTTTCCTGACAATGTCATTCAACGCACTTTCTTTTTCCAAAGTACTCATCCATACACGCAAACAGATTCATGCACACAGATACACACACAAAGGCATACACGCACGCGCACACGTACACACACTGACATTCACATACACAAATTCCCCAACCCCACTGATGCACGCATACACACATACAGACGCACAAACAAATACAGATGCACACTGACATGTACGGAGACATACACACGCAGTCACTCACTGACACTCACATACATATACACATAGATATATACAGACATACACACTCACACATACACACTGACACACTCATTCTCAAATTTACTGATCACACGGACATACAAAAATACACACACAGACACACATAAAAATAAACAAATACACATTGATATCTACGGAGACATACACACGCTGTCACTCACTGATACTCACACACACATACACACAGATATATACTCAGAGACATACACACACTTACACTGACACACTCATACACAAATTCACGGACCACACTGACGCACACACACACACACACACACACACACACACACACACACACACACACATACACATACAAATAAACAGATACACACTGACACGCACGGAGACATACACACGCTGTTACTCACTGACACTCTCACACACGTACACACAGATACATACAAAGAGACATACACACATACACACTGAAACGCACATACAAACATTAAGAGACCACACTGATGCACGCGCGTGCACACACACACACACACAGATACACACTGACATGCACAAAGACGCGCACACGCACAGTCACTCATGGATGTTCACACACATGCACACACACACAGACAAACAATGAGACACACACAAACTGTCACACACTGACACATACTCTCGCACATACATACACACAGCCTGACACACGCACACCGACACACACGTAATAAACACATATACACACTGACACGCTATGAAACACACACACGCAATCACACGCTGACTCATTCTCACGCACATACACATAGCCTGACATACAGGCACACTGTCACACATAAACACAGATAAACTCAGACATTTACTGAAACACACACGCACGCACGCAGTCACACACTGACACATGATACACACACTCATATACACAAACATACACGAACACATTGACACTGACACCCACTGACAGATACAGTCATACACATACACTGACACACAGAAATGCACACACCATGATATATCAACGATAATAGAATGAAACATTAACTTTACAACTAATATTTATTTTTCAACACAATCACCTTGTTTTTTAGCGTACTTAACCGGAAGCTTCTCTATTCATCGTGAACGTTATACAAAAAAGATAGTACATCAAAGTTCAACTAATTACTCAGACAGACGACGTCTTATAAATGTACACACAAAACATACATACCCATAAAAGCACATATACACACAGACACACGCATATACACACGTATATGCACACATACAGAGCACATGTGCATTTCGGTATACGTGCAGTTAATACACGTTTTCCGCCACTAAAATCTTTTGTGCCTATTCTCTATATTTGTCTCCAGTCTATTTTGAAACTTTCATTTGTATTTTCCTCCCTTTTTCATTCTCTAATTCTTCCCCTTTTTCATTCTCTAATTCTTCCCCTTTTTTCTTCCATTGCGTTTTCTTTTTTTTAAAACTCTTTCAACTATCTTTCTCTTTATATCTGTCTTATTTTCTTTTTTCTTTCTCCTATTGTATCCCTCTTCCAGTCAGTCACACCTTTGTCCTCTCACAGAGAGAGAGAGAGAGAGAGAGAGAGAGAGAGAGAGAGAGAGAGAGAGAGAGAAAGAGTTTAGGTGGGGTTAGAAATCAAACTAAAAATATTAATCACACAAAAATATATCAGTGAAAACTAACCATCGAAACCCGAGAACAAACCAGTCTGCGATTGGAAATAATGAAAGAAGAAAAGAAAGATAGAAGATAATGAATAGTTTCTCTTTTTCAGGTGGTTGGTAAGGGTTAAGGTGACGAAACAAAGAACCGAGTGAGAGACTTTAAAAAAAAGCAAATGAATAAATAAACGGAAGAAAAAAATTACCTAAAAACCCAAATAAAAGACTGAGATTAACTGACTTCCCGCTACTCGTACATCTGCCACAGATTACCCTTCGTTTTCTTCCCTAAAAAATGGGTGAAAAAAAAAAAAGACGCAAGAAATAACAAATAAAAAGAAGAGCAGAAAAAATACTACAAAGAGTAGAAACCTTGGTACATAAAAGGGTTTTAGATTGACTGTCAGAATAAAGAGAAAAAAAATTGAAGCAAAAAAAAAAATGGAAGAAAAATGGCGGCAGACAGACACAGAGAAAAATTTAGTGTTTCGTTTTGTTTGAATGTTTGCTTCTAGTAATGCGGTTGATGATAATTTCAATGATGATAGTGATGCTGCCGCTGCTGCTGGTGCTGCTGCTGATTCTGCTGATTTCCTTGACGCCATCTCTTTTCGCCTCCCGGACAAGACAACTAGAGAGTTATTCAACAGGGGCGCATAATCAATTTCTCATTTCCTGTAGCACGGAAACAGCTTTGCGAGAGTGGTTTCAATGAAACACTGAAATTGTGAGCAGTTTAGTATTGTGGCAACGTCAACGTCAAATAAAACAAATAATGGAACGAAGAAAATGTATCTATGTGTGCATCAGTGTATATGTGACGCTAGTGTGTGAATATGTCATTTTTTGTGTGTGCGTTAGGCTGCTTGTTTCTAAATAATAAAATGAGGATGGAAAAAAATATAAAATAAGAAAATGAAAAAAAATGGTGGTGGGTAGAAAAAGAAAGAGAAAAGGATCTGACAATGATAGATTTTGTGAGGAAGAAGAGATACAGATTGTAAAGACCTAAAAAAAGGAAAGAAAAAGGAAGAATAGGAAAAAAAAAAGAAAGGAAGAAAAGAGAATAAAAGGAAAGAAAAAAGAAAGAGAAGTAAAGGGAATAAAAAGAAGGTGAGAGACAGAAGAGTTGAATAGATTTATTAAAACCTATCAAAGAAAAAAAAGGAAAAAGTTCGGAAAAATTTGAAAAGAATGAAGGAATAAAAGGAAAAAAAATACGAAAAAGTTGAAAAGAATGAAAGAATAAAAGGGAAAAATATTATGAAAAAATTGAAAAGAAGAAAGAATGAAAGGAAAAGAAAAAGAAAAAAGTACGAAAAACGTTTAAAAGTAGAATGAAAAGCAAAAATAAAGAAAAAAAGTACGAAAAAAATTGAAAAGAAGAAAGAATGAAAGGCAAAAACAAAAAAAAGAACCAGGCATAAAAATAGGAAATGGATTCATAAAAAAAAATAGATGAAAAAAAAAAAGCTGCTCAATCACGCAATAGGAGAAAATCGCATCGTATAAACAAATCAACAAGGTTATTGATTCTGATCCTCACTGTGTGCTCTCTAGTATAACTTAAGTAAATCCTACTTTGAAGGAAGAAATTCATTAAATGCTCAAGGGGAATTAATTCGGTATAAAAGAAGATTGGAACGATGTATCAGGGTTTCAATTTAAGTGATAAAATCTGCGAAACTCTTATACAATTGTTGAACTGGACATGGTATGGTACAAGGTCATATTTACCTAACCTACTTTATGGATAATATTGCCCAGTGTTTCTTTTTGGTGCCAGTGATCAGAGTTCGAGTCTTGGTATACATTTAGACTGTGTTTAAGGGCATGTTATTCAGGATTATTTCACGCATAGAACGTAGAGAATCACTTTCAGCATACGTCTTTTTTCACATTTTTGTTTAGTTTGATCGTTTGGGCTTTATGGCATATCAACCTTTGTAGGTTATTTAATGCCAAACTCATTTTTTTATACAAATAAGCAGTTCTATTTTAAACAATTTAGTTTAGCATAAGTACACAGTTTAATTGTCAAAAACATTTCTATTTCAAGCTATTCAATTTAGTCAAACCGTTCTATTTCAAACTATTCAGTTTAGCGTAAATACGGTTTCAATGTCAAAGAGAGTTCTATTTAAAACAATTCAGTTTAGCGCGAGACGGTGTCAATGTCAAAAATAGTTTTGTTTCAAATAATTTAGGTTAGTATTAAAAAACAATCCCATTTCAAACAATTTAGTTTAGATAAGTACATAATTTCAATGTCAAAACAGATCTATTTCAAACAACTCAGTAGAGCATTAGTTCTGTTTAATCCATCGATAGGACTCTATCAGGTGCTACCAATTCGGGTTAGAGTGGTTAGAGCGATGGCAATGAAGGGGTACACCCCAAAGCTCCGGCACTATTGGAACCTTACCATCAGATTGTTTAGTGTCATTACCCAGACGCTTGCTGGGAGGTGGGGTTTTAACCCTCTGCAGAGATGCAGTACGTGTATTCAACAGCCCCAGCCGACTGGGCAATTTTTATTTAGGTGTTTCTAAAGAGATTTTTTATGCAGTTACATGATACACTGTATTTGTGTCTAATATAAGAAATTGGAGTATATTTATATGGTTGCAAGTTACAGAATACACTCGGCTCGGGCTACAGAATACACTGACTGCATCTTTACTAGTCAACAAGTTTCCAAAATATTACTCTAAACCATTTGATCATGAGATTCTAGTCCTAAATCTTGGAGGAATGATGTTCAATACTGCTTCATTGTCATTATTCTCTGGTCCACCCTGACCCGGACTGGTAGTATCTGTTAGAGTCGCTTTCATGGATCAAAAAGAAATGTTAATTGATAGTTAAATTGAAGTGTTGGTGTTACATAGGAATACTAGAAACCACTTATCTGTGTGCAAACAAATGTTTGATATCAAATAAAATTATTAGTGTGAGATAGAAATGCTTAAACCATTCAACTGTGTGATATAGGATTGTTTTATTGATATAGAGACCAATACTTGAAAGCATTTAACGGAGAGAAATAGAAGGAAATGTTGCAGAGAATTATGATAGTTAAATATCAATACTTAAAAATATCTAATGGTTTGCTACTTAAAATATTACTGGGAGTAACGCGTAAAAGCTTTGTTTGCAAACAAATGAATTCTGGTTTCTTTGAAATGTTCCCTATTAGCAATTCATATATATATATATATATATATATATATATATATATATATATATATATATATACATATATATGTGTGTGTGTGTGTGTGTGTGTGTGTGTAAACTGAATGTGTCATTGAATAACCGTCAAGCGTTGAGATGCCATGAAACACAACCAACGAACTATTCCTTTGCCCAGACGGCTGTGGAATGCAACAAGTGCTTTTCTGCACAGTGTCCTGGATATGACACTGTAATCTGACGGTGAGACTCCAATAATACTGGAGTTTGGGTAATGCAGAGCACCCCTTCATTGCCATCGCTCCCAGGTCTACTGTTGCCCAAAATAGTAACCCCTGATAAAGGCCCATGTATAGGTAAAATAGAACTAAACTGTCTACTTATGCTAAACTGAATTGTTTGAAATTGAACTGTTTTTGTAATTGAAACTTACTAAACTGAATTGTTTGAAATGGAGCAGTTTTTGAATGGTAAACTGAATTGTTTAAAATAGAATTGTTTTTGACATTGAAACTGTGTACTTATGCTAAACTGAATTGTTTGAAATAGAACTGTTGATGTGTAAAAAAAAATAAATTTGGCATTAATAACCATCAATGGTTAATATGCCATAAAACCAAACCAAGTATTCCTATTTAATACAAATTATGTGCTCAGAGCCATATGTTTTCAAGTATTCTTATCAAACACCATTTATTGGCCCAAAGTTTTCCTGTTTCGCGTGTTCCATCATAAAACTTATTCTTACAAAATAATATAGTTTCAAGTAATTAGATCTATTAAATAATTATCATTTGTTTGCGCTTGATTGTATAGTTTTAAGTAACTAATAATGATAATTCTAAGTAAACTATTATATTTTCATATTACCATTCTTAATACTCATAATTTCCGCAGTTTAATGGTTTCAAGTATTCTCATCTAAGACTAATAATTTTCAAACAGGTCTATTTCATCCATAGATGGGATTCTAACAGGTACTTACTCTTTGGACCAGAGTGTAACTGGGAATGGTTGCAATGAAGCGGTACTTCGTACTCTTCGGTACTTCAAAAATTGAGCTTCATTTTCGAATGCAGTTTATTGTCATAGAAGACTATTCTTTTTCAGGGGTGTGTCATTCCCTGCCGGGGATATAATCTGCGTATTTATTAAGCTTTTTCTAGACAGGAAATTAGTTATTGGAGCAATACAATCGTTCGACTTCCATTCTTCTTCAATGTTGTGCGGCACAAAGTAAGATTAATATAAATAAAGGTTTTAAAGAAACAAGGAAAAACAAAAAAAAAAAGTGAAAATGAAATACCAAATTAAGTCAATATGAAATTCTAATTTCAAAATAACGACTCTTTAGAAACAATGTTTGCTAGTGCTACCATCAAACTTTCTTCTTATAAACGGAAGTCTAAAAAGAGTTATTTCAATCCTTCTTTTCTCTTTTTTAACATGAAAAAACAAACCAACAAAAAAAAAACTAAAAAAAAAAAAAATACAAAAAAAAACAAAAAACCCCCCCAAACAAACAAACAAACAAATAAAACATAATAGTGAGGTATTTCTGGGAATTAATGAATAATTTTTAAAAAAATTTTCCATTGTTAGCAACCCTCATTCAGAATAAGCTGTTAAATGTTGACCTTGGATACGTGTAAAAACACTCAGTTCCGATTCGTCTCCGGTTCAACTGAGTATTCTAGGATTATAACAAGTGAGTTTGGGTTCTTTGTTTAATGGCATATTAACCAACATGGGTTATTTAACACCAAAATTATTCCTGTAGAAGAAAAGCAATGATATTATTTAACCCATAGCTGAGGGATAAGGGGTTCATAGCTTTTCCAATGTTATTAGTCCGAAAGTCGATGTCATAGCGTGGCTGGGCTTTGAACTCGATTACTTCAATGCCACATCCCAGTACGTTACCTATTAGGCCACAAGTTTACTTGATTAAGCGTAAAACGAAAATGAATCTGACGATCAAACCCTGTATCAAATCACGAGTAAATGCGTCAGAGGTATTTTCGAAATTAACTCATACCGATGGAGATCAAACTATATTCTGAGCACAGACTTTTAGATGGTTCAATGTATTTTTTGTTGACCAAGGGAATGTGCAATTCTTATGACTGTCAATTCACGAATTGAGGACAATGGTTGATGATAGGAAATAAGGATTCTCAACAGGATTAATTTAAGAATGATTGGTGATGAATTAACTTTGATCTGCAGATTTTCAACCAGTTTTGTCAACTTGAAAAATAAATATAATATCTCATTACTTTCTATGTACAAAATCAGTATTTTTAATTTCGAAACATACTCAGTGAGGGATGGGATGTATTCAGAAATAATTTTTATTTGCTATCACATTTTAATCTACTCCCATGCTCAAAGTCCTTGTGATTTTTCACTATTCATAAAAGTCAAAGATCTGTAGCTGCTATATAATAATTGTTGAGAATGTGCATCTGGTCATGACAAACTAGTTTAAATCCATGACAACTGAAAACTTCCTACTCTGATTCCCCGAGTTAAGAAAAACATTTTCGTAAGAGTGTTGTTGCGCAAGGAGATAATGTTGAATCAATGAATTTATATTAATTTTTCTTACTCTAATTAATTAACAGAACGATCTTTTCTAGCTATGCACAATACCACCCAATCGACAGGGCTTAGAATTCGTTGATTGATTTGGTTTCGTTTGGTTTTATAACATATTAACTATTGTAGGTTATTTAATGCTAAATCCATTTTCGAAACAGTTCTATTACAAACAATTTTGTTCAGCAAAAGTGCTGCTTTTTGTTTACACACACTTGAATGTAAAAACAGTTCTATTTCAAGCAATTTAATCTAGTATTAGGACACAGTTTAGTTTTATTTAGACCATAGATAAAACCCTATCAGATGCTATCACTCCTGGCCAGAGTGGACCTGAGAGGGATGAAAGAGGACTCTCAATTCCTAAAATCCCCAGCATTACTGGAGCCTCACCATCAGATTGTTTAGAGTTATATACAGGACACTCGTTGGAGGAGTCTTACCAATCTACAGAGATGCAGTCGGAGTATTCTACAGTCCCCACCCGACTGGGCCACGAATATGTAGACTGTAACCCCTGGAGATAGAAATAAAAAAGGACACTTCTGAAGTTCTAAAGATCTGCGGGGTGTGGAATACCTCTTAATTCGCTTTATTCTCATCTCCACTCTGCGTAATATATATGGGTCCAAAACTATACGACCAAGATACGAACACGTTAAATATACATAGGGAATACGAAATAGACGAAATTGGTTCAGATACGAAACTTTTATTACCTTTTTGAGTTTAAGGTTTTTCGACATGAGGAGAGAGAGACACAATTTCTTTCTATGCTGACTTTTCCATTTGACTCCACCACGTGCAGTCCTCGCCGCAAACTACTGGTCTGGCCTCGGCGAGCTCCGAAATTCGTCCAAGCCCAATTCTCAACTAACTGTTTTTTTTCAAATTCCAGAATCCTCAGCCCATAGTTTCCGGGCATGACGTCATTCACGTCCCCGGTCTCATTTTCTATCTGGGGGTTTTATTGTGACATCTGTGATTGTCACATCCACCCCGTACTCGCGTGAACACCTGCACTCAATGTGTGCACCTAACTAACCCATGCACTAAGCCGAAAGGTTTTGAGCCGAACTAAACCGAAAGGTAAGATATACAAAACGAAAAATGATAATATAAAAAAATCCCTCCGCAATTATATAACACTCTTACTCACTTTGATTGTACCCGTCGTTGTTCCATCTTTGGGTCAAATTATTCGTATTTGATTGGAATATTTCATGTCATATAATTGTAGATTATTTGGATTTCGAATTATTAATTGAAGCTATAACTGTTTGCAAAAGATTATTGTTTTTTAGTTGAAACCATATAAGTATGTGTAAATAAATGGCCATGATTAAATAGAAATAATAACTAAAACCATGCAATAGTTAGTATTAGATAGACATACTTAAAACCATACAACTGTAGGCACATTATTTGTATCTTAAGACAGAACAAAAAGTTATGTACATGTGGTTTGTTCAGAAATTATCGAGACGGAAGCTGTATTCACCATATTAGAAATGAACTCTAATTTAAACTTTAATTTTCTTCAAAACCCGATATGTGTTCAAAACGTATCAACATAAAAGTTATATTTCCCGAGTCAGGAATTAACAATGAATGAAACATTACCTTTCTTCAAAATACAAGTTATGTTCATAAAGAGTAAAAAGTGAAGCTCTATTCACCAATTTAGAAATTAACAATGAATGAAACATCAATTTTCTTCAAAACCAAAGTGTGCCCTAAAAGAATCGAGGGTGAAGGTCTTTTGACAAAGTCAGAAATTAACAATGAATGAAACGTTAATTTTCTTCAAAATACACATATATTCAAACAGAAACGACGACTCAAAAATTCAATATACACGTATAATGTAGGCAATTCCCTAACCTTTGAGCATAAAATGACCCTAGAACGATTAACAGAATCAATCAATGTATTAATCAATCACACAGTCAATATATCTATTAATCAATTATTATGTCTGACTACTAATGAGGACAGAATACTCTTTCGAAACGATGACGCAAAACGTCAACAACTTAAAATGTACGCAATTCACTAACCTATAGGAATGAAATAATCCCAGAAGGATTGACAAAATCAATCAATCTATTTATCAATCCCTCAGTCAATTTATTTATCACTCAATTATTATGTCTAACCATACTAATGAGTAGAGAATACGAAAGCGAGAAACGGGAAGTCGTTATTGTGTGACAGTATCAAAGTGAATAATATGAAGTCATTTCTAGTACTTTGTGGATAACAATAAAAGAAAATATGAATATAAACCAGTAACTTATTCTCAATAGCTTACTTAATGCGATGCACCATCATAATACACGCAAAAACATCAACCAACACACAGTTTCTTATTTTCTTATCCTGACCCCAAATGAAAAAAAATAGAAGCCTGGTAGTTTTCGATGTGTAATAATACAATAAGGATTGGCTATACAGTCTTTTTTAGTCTGTTTGTTTTGTTTTACGGCATATCAACCTCATTGGTCGAATCAAGTTAAAGAAAATAAGTAAGAAAAAAAAAAATTCAATGGAGAGGTCTGAGGAATTAATGATAAACTTTAGATAATTAGTGACTTGTTTTTTTTAAATTTTTTTATTAGGAGTTTATTTGTAGGGAATCATGATCATAAGAACCCCCCCCAAAAAAAACAAAAAACAAACAAACAAAAAATCCCTGTGAAACAGGTTGTGGAAGGGATCTGTTTGTCATAATATGTATATTTACCTAGCCCCTCCGCTCGGGCAGCATATGACACAAGGTCAATTTTTTAAGTGAAGTTTAACAGGTTTAAATTCAGAGTTTTCCTTCTCTTAGACTAGTTGCTTCAACAAGGCTGAAGAACCAAGTCTGTCCTATTTTTACCCATAGCTGGAGGGAGAATAATTGGATTCATACCTTCCCTACGTGAAATGCAATTATTCTCGGCCAGGATTTGAACTCGTGTCGCCGTGTCCATTTCCTACGACGATAACCATTACACCACGGGCACCTCCACTCTGTTTGTTATAATATATCTAGTAAAGAAAGGGCTAATAGAAGTAATTTGGTGTTATTGTAAGTTTCTTTAGATTTTTGTGTATAACTTCACTGTTTTTAGAAATGATATCACATTATGTGTCTCAGTGTTTTGGAACAGTTCCTTTATACTGTTTCCACTATAGAAGGTTTTTTCTTATATGGGCTAGGTCGGTATATTCGATGAGAATGTGCTTTATGGTGTACTTGGTCTGACATGCATAACACATTAGTTGTTGTTTTCCTTTGAGTAAATAAGAGTGTGTTTTCCTTGTACGACCTAACCGGAGTCTGGACAATGAATCCTACTCTTTTCGGTTGTTTTTTAGCTTCTTAAGCATGTCAAATATTGCT
Source organism: Sepioteuthis lessoniana (assembly GCA_963585895.1). NCBI lineage: Eukaryota > Metazoa > Mollusca > Cephalopoda > Myopsida > Loliginidae > Sepioteuthis > Sepioteuthis lessoniana. The sequence continues at coordinate 49,847,046 of OY757911.1, read as the reverse complement.
ACGGTATTTATTTAACATAAAAGGTAATTTTGGTTTAGTCTGGTTTTTAGCATCCATATAGAGAGTTCTATTTTTAAAAAGATCAGTTTAAGATAAGTACACAGTTTAAATATCAAAAACAGTCCTATTTCAAACAATTTATTTTAGTATATGTACACTGTTTAGTTCTATTTAACCTATTGATAGGACCCTATCAGGTGCTACCACTGCGGGTTAGAGTGGAACTCGAAGCGATGGCATTAAAGGGATACATTCCTCAAAGTTCCATAATTACTGGAGCCTCACCATCTGTGTCATACCAAGGACACTCGTTGGGGAAGTCTTACTCCTCTACAGAGATGTAGTCGGTGTTTTCTGCTGCCCTAGTAAACTAGGCCAGTTAAAAGTAATATTAAAGTCATCGCTGTTTAGATTTTTTAACGGAATTTAACACTTTGATTTATTTGTCTAAGACTGAGTAAGATTTACGTAGATATATGCCTGACCCGTTTAGGATACTTTGACTGTATCCAGTGACGACGAATAAGGCGGCCTTCAAAAATATGTCCTCAGTATGGCGTAACACTGAATCTGATGTTGAGTTTTCTGTTCTACAGATTTGTGGAGTAACGCTTCCTTGCCATTACTCCCAGGTCAACAGTGACTCAGATTGTTAGTACTTGTTAGGGTCCAACTAATGGGTACTATCTATGTGTCAATATAGTAGTTGAAGCTATAATTATTTACTAAGTTATTATTAATTACTTGAAACCATATAACTGTGCAAACAAATAACAATTACTAAATAGAAAAAATGATCTGGAATCATATAATTATTAGTATTAATATGGTTTCAAATAAGTTATTTTAATAATCTTTAAACAATTGTAGATTACAGCAAGAATTCTTAATATCAATAAATCGGCCAGTTGGCTGGGACTGTAGAATACACCGACTGCTTCTCTGAAGAGGGGTAAGACTTCCCCAACGAGTGTCCTGATATGACAGTGAACAATCTGATAATGAGGCTCCAGTAATACTGGAGCTATGGGGAATGCAGAGTACCCCTTCATTGCCATCGCTCCCAGGTCCATCATGAACCAGAGTGGTAGCACCTGATAGGGTCCTATATATGGGTCAAATAGAACTAAACTGTTATTACGCAAAACTGAATTATTTAAAATTAGCTGTTTTTCCATTAAATTATGTGTAAACGAAAAAAAACAAACTGTATATATGCTAAACTGAATTGTTTGAAATAGAACTGTTTTGACATTTAACTGTGTAAACAAAGCTGTACTTATACTAAACTGAATTGTTTGAAACTTTTATCAAGATGACTTGATTTGGCGTTAAATGACCCGAGAAGGGTTGATACACCGTAAAACAAAACAACCAAGCAAGCAAGCAACCAACCAACCAATATTAATACCAATTAAAGCTGATTTTAGTTTAGGTAATCTTAGCTCGACAGTAAACCACTGTGACAGTGCTCTAAGTGAGGTTTGAACTCATTAATCAAGAGATGAGACTACTTATTATGATGTCTCTGTCTGCATGTGTGTATGTGCTTATATGTATTTGAGTGTATACATCTTTTATGTTCACGTTTAGAAAATGTTTGTAGGTATATGAAAAAAAACTGATGTAGTTTTATTTCATTTATTCTTTATTTTTTTAAGGAACGGGATTTTGTATTAGTTCTTAATGGTTTTGGGATGAGGTGTCTGTCTGATTAGTGGTACGCGTAACTGTACGCTCAAGGGAGTCTACTCAAATACAAACGTGTTTGCACACAAGCTTAAACTTAAATGCAAGTAAGACGTCGTATTAGAGTGTAAAGAAGAAACACAGAAAAGGAAAGAGAAGAAAACCAAACGAGAGAAGAAGAAGAAGAAGAAGAAGAAGAAGAAGAAGAAGAAGAAGAAGAAGAAGAAGAAGAAGAAGAAGAAGAAGAAGATGAGCGTTGTGTAATTGCGAACTTATATTGATTTTAACAGGTACGCCTATGTACATCTTCCTTTGTGTGAGTTTACGTGTGTGCATGTGTATGTGTATGAGTGTATGTGTATTGGTGTGCATTCGTTCGTGTACACATGTAAACGTGTGCAAGCATTGATGATGTGGAAATCGTTTTAAATGACGAGTATCTACATTAACGAAAACTGTTCGCTTTAAGATTCTTTGAATAGCGGCTTTTAACTGTTGCTTCCGACATACCAAGACTTGAGACTCCATCGATACGAAATGCGGCGAACATCTATTAAAAGAACATTGGTATACGTGCGACGGCTTTTGTAGGTCGCGTTTGATGCTTGCTTATATTGTTTGCGTGAGCACACACAGACACGCATATATATATATATATATATATATATATATATATATATATATATATATATATATATATGTAAGTGTGTGTGTGTGTGTGTGCGTGCAATGCAACTAAACTTTGTCTGAAAAGAAAGATAACAACATTTTAAAAGAATGTTACCAAGCGCTATAAAGAATAGGATAGAAAAATCCATTTTATTATAAAGAGGGAAGTTATTTCTAAATACCAGTGTGCAGAAAACGTAATAAATAGCTAGAACAAGTCCTGTCTCCTAGCAGAAATAATAACGTGTTTTCTATCAGTAAAAGAGATCAGTGTCCGAAAACGGGTAAACTCTAAGATTTCAAACGGTAATTTTCCAGGCAAGTAGATCTTCCTCATTTGGAAGATTGCCGTTACATAATTTCCCAACCCTGTTTTGCCTGATATAACCTTGAGCTGTGTAATTTTTTAAAGACACTTAGGACTGTACTTGAAGACTGTCTTCTCTGCATGTATCACTAGGTACTTGAAATTAAATTTAAAATGAACGCTGCATTTGCTTTTAAGTATTTGCATTTTATATGCATATTTATTCGATATATATTCTTCATTGATACCTTTTAGACCAAGCTTATGTGTTGATAGTATACTCAGCGAAACGGTAAGAATCACCCCAGAATGGGTGATCTGAGACTGAATTGCTGATCGTGAGGTCCCTTATACCTCATATTCGCTCTTCTTTCTTTGTTTCATTGCGTCAATACAACTTAAAAGCCGTAATTTACTGGTATCCTAATATTCTGCAATACATAATATTTCTTTAAGGCAAAATCTGCAACTATTTCCAAGTCTTTCATAATCAGTCGATTTTTTGGGCGATTTGTTATTTTTCATATATGCCTCGCCAAACCTCTAATTTTGGATGATTTCAGGAATAATGATACGAAAAAGAATATAAAAGGTTTATTTTGGTTGGTTTGCGTTTTATGGCATGTCAGCATTTGAAGATTATTTGATGCCAAATCCATTTTTATACAAATAAAGAGTTCTATTTCAAACAACTCAGTTTAGTATAAGTTCAGAGTTTGTCAAAAACATTTCTATTTCAAGCAATTCAATTTAGTCAAACAGTTATATTTCAAACGATTTAGTTTAGTATAAATAGAGTTTTTGTTTACACACAGTTAAATGTCAAAACAATTCTATTTCAAACAAATCAGTTTAGTGTAAGAACATTTTCACTATCAAAAACAGTTCTATTTTGAGCAATTTAGTTTAGCAAACAGAAACAGTTCCACTTCAAACAATTCAGTTAAGCATAAGTATGCAGCTTAAATGTCATAGCGGTTCTATTTCTATCAATTCAGTTTAGCATAAGTAGAGAGTTTAGTTCTATTTGATTCATATGACGGACTCTGTCAGGTGCTACCACTCCGTGCTAGAGTCGACCTGGGAGCGATGGTAATGAAGTGGTACTCCGAATTCCCCAAAGCTCCACCATTGCTGGAACCTAATGATCAAATTGTTTAGTATCATATCCAGGACACACGTTGTGGGGGGGAGTCTTACCCTTCTGCAGAGAAGTGATTGGTGTATTCAACAGTTCCAACCTACTGAACCAAAGAATCTGTTAAATTACAAAACAGAATTTAATATGTATTTTGATATTGTATTAATAGTGTACATTTTCTGAGCAAATATCATTTCATTTAAGGTCGATGTTAGAAGACAGTAAAAAGCAGAGATACCCAAGGAGTCATAAAAAAACGAAGAACAAGTAATAGTGTAACTATACATCCTATTCGCCAACCTCTTTCAGTGATTATAAAAACTTTTCTTCCAATCCAATTTTTTCAACACGATCTTCATTTTCTTCTATACATATAAATATACATTTGTTGGAAAAATCAGTTGAATCTGATGGAATGTACGTAGAAAAGGTAAAACGAAAGAAAAATATGTTTGATGGTTTGTTTATTTGCCTACACGTTTCGATTTCAATCTTTTTTTGAATGCAAAACAGTTTTATCGAAATTATTTTTGTATAAGAAATAATTATCATAGTTATTTCTTATACTAAAATAATTTCGATAAAACAGTTTTAAATTAAAAAAAGATTGAAGTCGAAACGCGTAGGCAAATAAATAAACCATTAAACATTTTTCTTTCGTTTTACCTTTTCAACGTATATATATATATATGTATATATTCTGAAGGAACAAAAACCAGATTGAAAAGTCGTGAATATGTTCTTTAATTTACTCAAGATTATAAGTAATGGTGGTAATTATAATTTATAATCAGATATAGATCAATATGTGGACAGGTTCTAAAATAAGGGGTGAATGAATTGTATTCAGAACCATTGTATATGATGATCACATCTCAAAATCGGCATTGGTTTAAGAATGGTTTCAGTCAGCACACATGCAAACTCCCCTATATATATATATATATATATATATATGTGTGTGTGTGTGTGTGTGTGTGATAACAGAATAAATAAAATAATGTGGAAAAAGTTTCCAAGAAAAAAGTGCTCGATGCCTTTACAGCCCTGTAGGTATAAACCCAGAATAATGTCAAATTATGAAGACTAGATTTTAGTTTCTTCTGGTGTACTCAACCATCTGACGGAAAAGTCAGAGAAGTGGTCAATCATTTGTAATTATAATGTAATGTAAAGTCACATATTCAGATCAGTGTACACGTGACACATATACGAACACACACACACACACACACACACACACACACACACACACACACACACACACACACACATATATATATATATATATATATATAGCAAGAGGAATATCCCAACAGAAATGAGTACATATAGTTTGGTTTGGTTGTAGTGCATATCAACCATTGCTAGTTATTTAATGTCAAACCCTGTTTTTACATGTATATTTAATATATGATTTGTAAACACATTTTGTAGATACACAGTTAAATGATCAAACAATTCTATTTTAAACAATTCAATTTAGCTCAAGGTATATGTTTTCACTCAGTTTAAATGTCAAACAATTCTATTTGACCCATGGATAGGAACCTATCAGTTACTACCATTCTAGGCCATTGGAAGCGATTAAAATTGAACGGGTACTCTGCTTTCCTCAATGTTCACGATCAGATTGTTACTACTTTACAAGAATGGGCGTTCTTACCGTTGTATTGTGAAGTATTTACTTTTCAAATTTGTTTCTATAAATAGCGTGAGAAGCTAAAGACGTTTAAGTACATTAGCACTCGTTTCAAAATTAATTCTATTAAGTTTGGGTTGTATGTTCCTAATATGTAGTGCCTCGATAATCTGTAGTTTTCGCTTGTTATTTTGATACACAATACAATATAGACACTCTTCTTACAAAGTAATGTACATACAAAAGTTACATCACTTTTGAAAAACATCCTCCCCTGATGATGGCCCAAAGTTGGGTAGAATGTACTTGGGAAATAACTAATTATGGAAAGTTTATCAACCAATTTCCGCCGAATATCATAAGATCAATACGGCAATCCGAAGGATTAACAAAAAATATGTAAACGAAAAAATGTCTATAATGTTCAATCTAATATATATATATATATATATATATATATATATATATATATATATATATATATATATTCAAGCCTATCGTTCTAAGAGCTATTGTCGTTTATTAATTAGAGAGATAATGTTGTATTTATTGTCAGAGTATTCTATATTCGTTGTATGATCTCAATGTCGTGGTTGGTCTATGTTTATTCGATGAAGTTTTCCCTACAGTCCAAACTTGGTTGAATTCGAGTGATGTTTTTAAGGAGTCATTTAGATAGTCCGTTTAAAGTCTAGAGGTAATGCACTTTCTCACGCGGAGATGATCAAAAATATTTTGAAGGGAGATCAGTTATATCAATAGTAAACTATCATTTATTAATTTCTGTGTGTGGAAATACTCTTAATAATAAAAATAGGCTGTTATTCGAATTTCTTTCGACTTTTGTTGCTTTAGTTCCTTTGTTATATCAACCTTGGTGAATTATTCAGGCAGAAAACTAGCCTTGGAGAATAACAGAAGGGGTGTTATTTAAACCATAGTTGGGGAGGCAATGAAGAGGTTCATACCTCTTTCCAAGGGTGTTAGTCCAAAAGTGAACGTAATTACGCGACTGGAGTTCGAGCTCACTTACAACAATGTTGCAGTCCATCAAGAATCCCTCTATTTGCTAAGATAAGAATGCAAACAAAACGTGCATAAAAAGATTTTAATCATTTTATTATGTGTCAAATTTGGAGGTTCCCGTGGTGTAATGTTTATCGTCGTAGGAAATGGACACGGCGATACGAGTTCAAATCCTAGACGAGACTGACTGTATTTCACACTTTGGGAAAGGTATGAATCCAATTATTCTCCCTCCAGCTATGGATAAATAGTAGGACAGACTTGGTTCTTCAGCCTTGGTGAAGCAACTAGTCTAGGAGAAGGAAAACTCTGAATTCAAACCTGTTAAACTCCGCTTAAAATTGACCTTGTGTCATATCCTGCCCGAGCAGAGGGGTTGGTAAATAGGATTATGTATCAAAAAGGGAAGTACTTTAAGAGGAACGTTTAAGGAGAGTAAAAATATGTTAGTCTTTTCACTTGAGTGTGTGTGTGTGTATGTATGTGTGTGTGAGAGAGGGAGAGAGAGAGTGAGAGAGTATGTGTATATATGTATTTATCCAACCTTTCCGCCATGATCAAGAGTGGAGTACAGGTGATTTAATTTTAGAGTTTTTCTTCTCCTAGAATAGTTGCCGTATAATAGCTATAGGACCCAATTTGCCCTATTTACCCGTAACTGGATAGAGAAGTGATGAATTCCTGTCTTACCTAGGGGTATTAGCGCAAAGCAAAACGCAAACAGAATCGCCCAGGATACGACAGTCAATCGCCGATTGCTAAAGCGATAAACGTAACGCCACAAGCGCCTCCTAGTGAAAGAAAGTGAGAGAATGAGTGTGTATAAGCGAGAGACAGAGAAAGAGTAACGTAGAAAAATAGTGGAAGAGACAATTAAAGGAAGAAGATAAAGTGAATTTTGCGGAAGCTATCAGTAATTGTTTGTTTTCTTTTCAATGATTGTACTCTTGGAGGAATCATTAAAATGCATATAAACTTATTTACCTTTTAGGCTTATTTTGAAAATTTACCGATAAAGAAGTTAAATAAGCCTTTTTAAAAACATTTGCATATGCATTTTAATAGGTCATCAATCATCGAAAATGATTTTTGAAAATCATTGAAAATGAAAAAAAAAATGACTTAGTTATTTGTTTCTTTGTTGTTAACCACTAAGAGCCTGTATCGATAGCAACTATATTTTTCCTTCTTTCTTATATCTCTTGTTTTCGTTTGTTTCTCTTTTGCGATCAGAACCATCGCTTTTGTTATCAATTCAAAAAGTATCCTATTAGTCACCAAGTCGGTTCCTCTTGATTCTTGATCCTTATTACACTTTGGTTTTGAAGATACATACAGGTCAACTGACAAAAGATTCTGACTTGATAATTTCCAGTACACTGATTATAAAATCATCATCATCACCAAGTCATGTTGAGTGCACGGATTTCAACGACTCTCTCTTTCTCTTTCTCTCTCTCTCTTATCCTCCGTTCCTTTCATTCATCGCTCCTTGTAGGTCCTCTAGGTGTCATCATGCATCTGAACAGAGCAGATGTATCTAATTCTTTCTCTAGTATTTCCAAATAAGATAATTTGGGCAGTCTAACATTAAACTGAGCTTTATTGATTTCGGTTTATCTTATTTAATGGCATATCAACATTTGTAGGTTATTTAATGCCAAATCTATACTTTAAGAAGAACAGTAGTGGTGCTATTTAACCCATAGCTGGGAGGATAAGGAGTTTCATACTTTTCCCTAGGGTATTAGTCCGAAAGTGGACGTAATAGCATGATTGGAGTTGGAACTCGCTAAACTAAGATTCCGGAGTGCATCACATTTTGCTCGTGGTGTAGTCATTATCATCGCGGGAAATGGACACGGCGACACGAGTTCAAATCCTGAACGAGACTGGTTGCATTTCACATAGCACTAATACCCTTGGGGAAGGTATGAATCCAATTATTCTCCCTCCAGCTATGGGTAAATAGTAGGACAGACTAGGTTCTTCAGCCTTGGTTAGGCAACTAGTCTAGGAGAAGGAAAACTCTGAATTCAAACCTGTTAAACTCCGCTTAAAAATTGACCTTGTGCCATATCCTGCCCGAGCGGAGGGGTTGGTAAATAGTATCACATTTACCGTTACACCACGAGGACACCACGCTTTATTGGTAACAGGATCACATATTTAAGTGAAATCACCCTGTTGGTATCAGAAACTCGACTGGGTAGAAGAATTCAGCATTTTTATCGTCTATAAAAGTGGAGCTACCTAACACTGGGCTGTACTAAGGCATATTGGTTTGGTTTAGTTTGTTTTTATGGCATATCAACCATTGTAGGTTATTTAATGTCCTCATAATCATCATCATCATGTCGCGCCGCCAGCACGGATCTCCCTGGCCCTCTCTCGCCACCTGTCTCTATCGTCCATCGCTCCTGGTAGATCTTCAAGGCACAGAGCTGTTGTATATAGGTTCTAGCTGGTCGTCCTACCTTTTCTCGTCCATGTGAAGGGATCTATAGGAGTGTGCCGCTTATGAGTTCGTCCCTACTTCTCCAACAGTGTCCCCCATGTCTGGTTCGTCTAACTTGGATAGTTTGAGATGGCTGCTTCTTTGTGGGGTGCTGCATCCTGGGTTCATTCAATATTGCTCGCAGCATTCTTGAGTAATTGTCGTTAATCTTTTTCTCCAGAAGTTTAGTTATCGTCCATGTAGTGCATCCATATAGTTGAATCGACACGACCGCTGCTTGGAAAAAAACTATGTTTTATTTTATCAGTCAGGTCTGACTTCCATATGACCGATAAACTATCGATATAGTACTAGCGGCACGACATGATAATGTTGATGAGATAGATAGATAGATAGATGTAATCTACTACGAAGGCTTTAAATTGGAACCTTTTTATGGGCACACCTACGCCACCACTGTATTAGAGAGACATATATATATATATATATATATATATATATATATATATATATAGAGAGAGAGAGAGAGAGAGAGAATAAAAAGATAGATGCAAATGGGAAAAGTTTAAATTGTAGAAAAATATCAAATTATAAATGCTAAAAGTCCGTTACTTTATATGGTGTCTCACTTGGGTAGTATAATGGTTAGCAAGCTGAATTAATTAACCATTGTTTTCCAGTTCGATTCTTAATTGGTGCCACATACTTCCAACCTTGTAAATAATTACACTGGTTTACAAAGAAATTGAGGCAAGCACAAAATACCCGTTTTTACCTAATTTGAGGGTGCTGAATTCAAATTTGAAATCCGTTTTTACTCATCACCTCCAGTTTTTTTAAATATGCATACTATGCATTTTGTGCATATACGGTACATAAAGGCGTATATGAATTCAGGGTTAATTCTAATATTGTGAGATTTTGGCTTATTTTTTAGTTATTATGCTCTAAATATAAGTGATAGCATTACATTATATATATATATATATATCAAGACAGATTTTGACTGTTAAGGCAGCGGGTCTCAATCCACACTCTGGCAGTCATTGGAAGAGGTTGTCTCGCAGGCGGCGCAGGAGGTTGGTGTCCCGCAACTATCGTGTTACACATCTTTTGGGTTACTAAATATTACTATTATATTTTCAAATGCACATTTAGTTTTATTTTGTTATATTTTCAGATTCCCCAATGGCTTCAAGCACGTCAAAATGTCGAGGATACCTCAACAAGGCCAATTCTTTCTGCGACGTGTGTGGGGACTTCACAACAGTTGCACAACGTCGAACCATCACTTCCCTCCTCAGAAGCGCCTACTTTCACTATTTTGACTGTACAATTGGTGATCAGGATAAATCTTGGCCTCCACACATCTGTTGTAAACCCTGCTACAATGGACTAACTGCATGGTTTAAAGACAAGAAATCGGCTTTCAACTTTGCAGTGCCGACAGTTTGGAGAGAGCCACGAAACCACGCAGATGATTGTTATTTTTGTTTAACTAATATAACTGGTTTCAATGCATCTTCTAGGAAAAAGATCAAATATCCCAACCTTCGATCTGCTATGACACCCGTTCCCCATTCAGATGATCTTCCTGCACCCACACCTCCAGTAAATAAAGATCATCTTTCCTCATCAGATGAAGAAATGCCTTCAAAGGAAGATTCTGCCGAGTCAATATCTTTGGAAGATATTGAGTCTACATATTGGCGATTAGCCACACTGGATCACGCAAGAAGACCTCAATGATCTTGCTCGGGATTTGTATCTGTCAAAACATTAAACAGTGGAACTTAGTCCAGGAAAATGTAAGTATCACAAGTTTCAGGAATCGGAGCAAAGACCTTGCTTCCTTTTTCGACATGTAAAACAAGTTGTGCTACTGCACAAACATACCTGGCTTGTTTACATCTCTTGGTTTGCTACATAATCCTTCAGACTAGCGTCTTTTCATTGACTCTTCAAAGGGAAGTCTCAAGGGTGTTCTTCTGCACAACGGGAATAAATATCCCAGCATTCCCATTGCACACTCTGTCAATCTAAAGGAGTCCTATGACAATATGGAGCTTCTTTTACAAGCTATTAGGTCCAGCGAGTACCAATGGAGTCATTGTGGGGACCTCAAGGTCATTGGTCTTCTTATGGGTATGCAAGCAGGCTTAAAAAAGTACTGTTGTTTTTTTCTGTCTGGGATAGTCGAGCTGTATTACAAGCAGAAAGACTGGGGGGTCTAGAAGTACTTTTGTTCCTGGTAAACACTACCTCAAAGAGAATCTTCTGGTGGACATAAACAAGGTGCTTCTTCCTCCTCTTCACATCAAGCTTGGTTTGATGAAGAATTTCGTGAAGGCGTTGCACAAACATCGTGCTGCCTTCCAACACTTGTCTACTGTATTCCCAGCTCTTAGTGCTGCTAATCTCAAAGAGGGCATCTTTGTCGGACCTCAGATCCAAAAAGTGCTGAAGGATACTGATTTTGAGGAGCTTCTTAACTTAAAGGAATTGAGAGCATGGGAAACATTCAAGTTAGTCTGTAGTGACTTCCTTGGTAACATACGCGTACCAGATTACCAAGCCTGTATTGAGACGTTGCTAAAGTCCTACGAGGATATGGGGTGCCGAATGTCTCTCAAGATTCATTTTCTCCATTCCCACCTCAACTTCTTCCCGCCAAACCTAGGAGCAGTGAGTGATGAGGATAGAAAAAAATTCCACTTAGACATTACGAAGATGGAGAGTAACTATCAAGGCAAATGGAACCCCGGCATGAAGGGAGACTTCTGTTGGATGCTCTTGTGTGACATCCCGGAGGCAAAATACACCAGGTCTTCTAAGAAAACACACTTTTCACTGTCTGTGGTATTATGAATTGTGTATTTGTGTCATCCAAGTATATTGATTCAATCAGTGTTCTTTATCTATCCTGTTTCATCTGTTATAAGCTGCTGCAACTCTTGAAATATGAACATATATTCTCTGTTTATACTAAAATGAAACTATTTAAAAGCCAGAAAACTTGAGGTGATCGAGCAAAACTATTTATAAATTTGAATTCAGAACACCCAAATTAACAAAAAACACATATCCCCATTCTTTCCTCAGACCAAAAATTTATTTTTGTAAACCAGTGTAATTCTATTCAAAAGTAAACATATGCTTGAAAACAGTGAAGTTATTACAAATATTACTTTTTAACATTAATTATTCCATTGAACATTCTTCATTCAACTGCATACAGTTAAATGGTTCCAAGTATTGTTGCGTATCACTAATAATTCAATCAAACGACAGTTATTTTTTTACATACAGTTAAATGATGAAAGAGTTCAATTTCTGACAATATAATTAGCCTAAGTTAAACAGTTTTTTTAACCATAGTGCAAGCACCCCGGTTCGGAGAGGACCTGGAAGCAATGGCAATAAAGAAGTACTCCACATTCTCCAAAGCTCAAAGCCTGGAGCCTCACTATCAGGTAGTTTATGGTCATATTAAGGACACTCGTTGGGTGAGTCTTGCCACTCTGAAGAGATGCAGTTGGTTTATTCTACAGCCCCACTGGGACGAAGAAAGATAATTTGAAACATTTTGGCCTGACACAAAATTTCTAGATTTCAACTTTTGGTTAAATTAGGGAAAGGATCATCTTCAACCGGACTCTTTTAAGTGGGATCGGTTTCTTTAGGTGAAAGAGTAGTGAAAGGGCGTTTGAAAGACAGATGAAAGGGTAGACGAGACCTTGATTAAAGAGAATCATGAGAAAATTAGCGTTTTGAGTTTTACCTGTTTTATCTCTGGACTGTTGCAAAGCTGATGTGTACTCTTTTAGAAATCGCCTTTTTAGAGGCTTTGGGATTAAAAGACAACCTAAGTGAGTGAACCAGAATCATACAACATAATTTGCCAACGTCTTACCAAAAATGATCTGATTTTGTTTCGGAGGGTTGATTTCTGTCTAGGCATTTGTTAGATAAATTGATCAAGTACGAGAAGTGCCCATGTGACAAAAAGAAAAGTTATGGTTTTTATGTTTAAAATTCTAGTATGTTAATTTTGGGGGTTTTGTGCCTTTGTCAATTTAGCAAAAAAAAAAAAAAAAAAAAAAGAAATCATCTTATATTAGAGCTCCACAAAGTTTTTACTTGGTGCCTCTCTTGTAACAATATCAAATTTCGATTCGTCAACAAATAAACGAACTTAATATTAAATTACAAAATATTGCTAATTCACGAATGTTCAATGCGATTTACTTAAGGAAAGAATTAAACTATATATGAGATCTGTTTGATCCATTGATGAAACTTTTACAGGTACCTCAAATTCATGTCAGAGTGGACCTGGGAGTAATGGTAATGAAGGGCAACTCTACATTCCCTAAAACTCCAGAACTGGATCCTTGGAATCAGATGAAATTTACCATCGTACATAGGACACCCCTTTTTGGTAGGAGCTTACACACCCTTAGAAGATACATACAGCGTATTCTAAGCCTTGCTGACAGAAAGTAGAAGAATTACTGTAATATTTGGTTAATATTTTCTAAACCGCGATACATGTACTCTTTATTTTATCTCAAATGAGTTATTATTTTGAGTTTCTATCGGATTAATTCGACTATTGTATATTCTGTCTTTGTATAAACCTGATACGGGACAAACGGGTTTAATTTCTTTGTTTAACGGCATATCAACCTTGGTAGGATATTTGATACCAAATATATCCTTTAGAGGGACAGTAGCGGTACTATTCAACCCAGATCTGGTGGGAATAAGGGGTTCATAGGTCTCTCAGGGGTATTAATAAGAAAGTCAACTTAAAAGCGTGGCTGGAGTTCGAACACGTGTTGTTCAGCACCTTAGCCACTACACCATAGGGACTCTTACGGGACAAACTTGGTACATACCCATCTTGAATTCAAGCTAAAAAATGGGCCATATTACATCCTATAATTCCATTGCAAATCAAATCTAAAACTAAGCGTGCCTTTTGAAATTTGTAAAATCTCTGATGTCAACGGAACCAAATTAGAGAAATAATTAGTGACATATATTCGAAAAATATGAGTAAGTCAGACTTTAATAAGGAAAAGGATGTTCTATTTGCAAAGGTCAAGTCAAATGTCAAGGAAAATTTCTGTTGATACCAATGAATAAGAAGATACTGTCGATGTCGTGAATTCAGCCATCGTTATTATAGGTGATTATTTGTAGATCTGAATAAACGTTTATGTGATTAGATGAGATTTGAAAACAGTGGAAGGAAAGAAGAAACAGAAAAAGTAGATTATGAATAAATAAATAAAGAGAGGCTGAATGTAATGGGGACATTAATGATATGGAGCAGCTGAAAAAGAGACAACGAGAAGAGAAAGTAAGAGAATTAAAAGAAGGAAAGGGAGAAGAAAAGATAACAATGAGAAAGAAAAAGTGAACGATGGAAGAAAAAGAAGAAAGTAAGGAATTAAGAAAATAAGGATGAAAAGAATACATTGGAAGAAGATGTTTATCTATTTGGTACAAACAGAAGCAAGTAATCTCAATAAAATACCATGAAAAACAAGCAAATCAGGGCTTTCTAAAATAATGCTAGGAAATTCTACAAGTAAGTCCGGACCAACAGAAAACGAAAAAACAAAAAACAAAAACAAAACAAACAAAAAACAACAAAAAACAACAAAAAGAACAAACAACAAAAAACAAAAGAAGGAAAGCAGCAATCAATAAATTTAGTTGACGAAAACGGGAAGAATACAACTGTATGGATAATTCAAGCGACAAAGGATATGATTTGCACATACCTAAGATGGGTAAACCCTAAAAAAAAAACTGAATCTCTTTTAATAGCAGCATAAGACAATGTTACCAGAACTTACCAAAGCAAAAATTGATAATATACAGAATAGCAAAAAGGATATGTGGAGACATAGATGAAACGGCTAATCCCATAATAAATAAATGCACCAGACTGGCATTAAAGGAATACACGACTAATGACAACTGGGTTGAAAAGGTGATCCACTGGAATTGAACAAAATTTAAAATTTGACCATTTTACCAAGTTGTATATGCACAAACCAGAACTTTCCCAGGTAAATAAGATAAATAAAATCCTCAGGGACTATTTAAAGCATACAAACAGATCACCGAATCTAAACAAGAAGACCAGACCTATTGTTAATTAACAAGAAAAAAAAGGAACTTATCTTCTACAGGATTTTGCTGTTCCAGCGGACCACTGAGTGAAAATAAAAGTAATCAAAAAGATACACAAATATTTTGATTTTAGCCCTGAGATAAAAGAGCCCTAGAACATGAAGATGACGGTGATATCAGTGTTAGTTAGCACACTTAAAACGATTCCTAAAAGTTGGAAAAAAGCATAGAGTAACTGGAAATTTTTTGAAGAATTGAAACTATACAGACCACAGCATTCTTGAGGTCGACAAGAATACTCAGCAGAGTCCTGGAAACTAGAAGAGACTTGCTGTCCCTCTGACTCTATTGGAAGACCAATTAAGAACAAATTTCATAACTTATTGCTTTTACTCTTAGTTTCTGTCAGTACGATTCTGCTGGTTTCTTTTTTCTCAGTTTGACGAGTAAAGACGAAATGTAACCTGTCTTTCTTTGATACGATATTTCGTGTTCAATACATTCATCAAAGAACAAGGGAGATTCTTGTTCAGGGGCGTGTATCGGTGTATATGTGTGTAGGAGAGAGAGAGAGAGAGAGAGAGAGAGAGTGTGTGAGAGAGAGAGAGAGAGTGCGTGCCAATTGTATATCTATCTCCCTTTCTGTCTAATAACTCAGTCGATCAATATGCATGTCAGTCGTCATCGGCAACATGCAATCGATGTGAAAATATTCAATGTTCTGTTTGTTTTGATCTTCTCTTTTCCTCATTCTTTCTTTTATGCACCCATCAAATTAATGCTTGTCATCTTTACTGTTGGTTTACCTAGAAGATTATTAAGCTGAATAACATTTTTATTCTGTATCAACATATATATATATATATATATATATATATATATATATATATATATATATATATAATAAATCATGCTCTTAGCACTCTCCCTCTTCAACAGTCCCTACTATCTGTCTCTCACAGCAGGTCTTCCAGGTTACATCCTGTGTCCCCACAGAGCTGTTGTAGGTAGTTCTTGCTGGTCAGCCAATACTGGCATGACCATGTGAAGAGGTCCATAGAAGAATGTCACTTATGAGTTCGTCCATGCTTTGTCGTATAGACATGATACAACTATACAAATATACAGATGCAGGGAAATACGTTACACTGACGACTCTTCGTTGTTCAGGTACGAAATGTTTATTAACTTCTTGACTTTAGTTTTTCGACACGAGGAGAGAGAGAGACACAATTTTTACTATGCGGACAGTACTATTTAACTCAACAAACGCGCTGCGCATCCTGTAGCCCCCAGCTGGACTAGCCTGCCCCAGAGTCGGATCTCAACAAACGTCTTTTTCAAAATCACCAAATTCTCAGCCTATCGCTTCAGGGCATGACGTCATTTACATCCAAGTCACATTTCCTATCTGGGGTTTTTATTATGACATTTGTGATTGTCATATCCTCTGCGTGCGAGCGTGAACTGTTCTCAGTGTGTATGCACCTGCACAAGGAGCCGAATTGTTCAAAGTCCAACCAAACCGAATGATAAAATATAATTAACGGAAAATGATTAAGATAAAAAAAAATCATTCCGTAATTATTTTACGGCTTCTCCAGCAGTGTCTCGCATGTTTTGCTCGTCTTACTTGGATGTTTTAAGAAATGAGAGGTAAATGGCCGTGCATCTGTTATTTCAAGTGGTGTTCTTTCCAAAATTTGTTCATTAGAGCACATTGCATTCCTGTGCAGTCCCCATCCAGTTTTTTCTCTTGGCGTTTTGTCAGCGTTCATGTAATGCATTCCTTAAGTTTTATTGACACACCGGCTGCTTGGAAGAAATCCCGTTTTATTTAATAGGAAAGATCAGACTTCTATATGATCGGTAGCTTATCGATAACAGTCCTCGCTTTCTCTAGAAGCATATTAACATTACTTTCAGTAGAGGAGACACTGCTGTCGAGGTATGTGAACATGTCTACTAATTTTAGATGACCGCCATTTAGAGTGGAGATGGCCCCTGCTCGTTTAAAACTCATGTATTCTGTTTTGAAAGAAAGAAAAAAATAAACCAACCAATACTTACAGGATGTCTTTTTTTTAAATATTTATCTACCCTCCTTTGCAAAGCGTATGTAATTAGAACACTTAGAGGGTATTTATACAGTTTATTTTTCTTCTTTCGTTTTTTTCCTTTTTTTTAATTCAGCGGTAAATAAACTACAAGAGTTGCTAAATACTTCTAAGCCTCATACGGAAAGGAGAGTCATTACCGAACATTTTTACTACGGCAATACACTACAATTTTCAATAAAACTAGAAAATCTAATACATATTTCTTTATTAATTTCTGTGCGGAAGAAGTCCATTTAAAGGTTAAAAATGTGCGGCAAATTTAAGATTTCAGTAGGATTTGAAAACTTTTGAACGACACTTTGCGATAACGGAGGAGACACAAAATACATTTATTTATTTAATAGCTGAACATTCTAGCTTCATGAAATATATATTAAACGAGATTAAAGAATATAATTTAATGGTTTAATAGTATCTAAGCCATACAGAGGAGAATATTACGGAATCACCCAAATCTGAGAAAGAAAATATCGAATGTTCCTCTACGTGGTGGAAATGGTGAAATTTTAATCTTTTGCACAATTCTTAGTGGATTTCTTTTCCTACCCATTCATACCTAGTCGTGTATTCCTTTTGTGCCAGTTTTCTCGATTTGCTTATAATGTGCTTCATCTCTATCACCACGCAAGCTCCCCTTGAGATTCAGCGTAAAATCAAATTTTGCATTATTATTATTATTATTATTATTATTATTATTAACTCTGATTTCAATTACTTACTAATTTCATGAGCGTTTTTTTTTTTTTTCAGTTCCTTTCGTATATCAAGCTTGGCCATAAATCCTTTTCGGCAGTTGAAAAAGAAATAAAGATGTTGGGATGGAGAATTTAAAAAGAAAAGAGGAAAATATTGCTGAAAGTTAAAATGTGGTCGTCATCTCTATTTTTTTTTTTTTTATCTAAACGTTATTCGTTCGATGATTTCTCATAAGAAGCAGATTGATCGAAAGAAAAGTTGAAAGTCAGTTTAAGTTTTTTTTTTTTCGATGTTGTTTGCCTTATTTGCTGGTATTGTTGCCATTATTTGTGACTTTGAGATTATTTATATTTGGATCAGCACTTTAGATCTCTTTTGATCTTTCGCTTTTTACTTCATGTTTTCTCAACCAACAAAAGTTTATATATATTACAGACCTTTACATGATCACATCAGATTTATATATTCAGGCTTTGCCCTTCCCTTCGTTAATTCGTATTCACTTCTTTTTATTCATTTATCTTTATCTTTCTATCTTGATTATTTTCTTTCTTTCTTTCTTTCTTTCTTTCTTTCTCATGCTTTCTTTCTTTCTTCTCATGCTCTCTTTCTTCCTTTATTTGCATGATTTTCTTTCTTTCTTTCTTTCTTTCTTTCTTTCTCATGCTTTCTTTCTTTCTTCTCATGCTCTCTTTCTTCCTTTATTTGCATGATTTTCTTTCTTTCTTTCTTTCTTTCTTTCTTTCTTTCTCATGCTTTCTTTCTTTCTCATGCTCTCTTTCTACCTTTATTTGCATAATTTTCTTTCTTTCTTTCTTTCTTTCTTTCTTTCTTTCTCATGCTTTCTTTCTTTCTTCTCATGCTCTCTTTCTTCCTTTATTTGCATGATTTTCTTTCTTTCTTTCTTTCTTTCTTTCTTTCTTTCTTTCTCATGCTTTCTTTCTTTCTTCTCATGCTCTCTTTCTTCCTTTATTTGCATGATTTTCTTTCTTTCTTTCTTTCTTTCTTTCTCATGCTTTCTTTCTTTCTCATGCTCTCTTTCTTCCTTTATTTGCATGATTTTCTTTCTTTCTTTCTTTCTTTCTTTCTTTCTCATGCTTTCTTTCTTTCTTCTCATGCTCTCTTTCTTCCTTTATTTGCATGATTTTCTTTCTTTCTTTCTTTCTTTCTTTCTTTCTTTCTCATGCTTTCTTTCTTTCTTCTCATGCTCTCTTTCTTCCTTTATTTGCATGATTTTCTTTCTTTCTTTCTTTCTTTCTTTCTTTTTTTCTCATGCTTTCTTTCTTTCTCATGCTCTCTTTCTTCCTTTATTTGCATGATTTCTTTCTTTCTTTCTTTCTTTCTTTCTTTCTTTCTTTCTATTATCCCAATCAACGGGGACTGTAAATACACCAACTGCATCTCTGCAGAGGGATAAGACCCCACCTCTAGGAATGACACTAAACAATCTAATGGTAAGGCTCCAGTAATGCTGCAGCTTTGGGGAATGTGGAGTACTCTTTCATTGCCATTGCTCCCTGGTTCACTCTGATACAAAGTAGAGCACCTGCTGTGGTTTTATCTATGAGTCATTGAACTCTTTGTCATCTAAATAGTGCAAACAAATGACTTATCTTCAATTAAATTTTTTGAAATAACACTCATGATTTAACTGTGTGACAACAAATGACTGATGTTTAGCTGAATTATTAATGATATATAGCAATACTTGGAACCATTTAACTATCAGCAAACGAATGTTGAAATGGAATTATAATTATCATGTAGCAATAATTGAAACCATTTAACTTTGTGTAGACAGTAGCAATATATGCGTACAAACAAATAAGTTGTAAATCATTTATGAATGAAATTACCAACTAATCTCTTATATATCATGTATATCCATTTAACAGTGAGCAAACAAACGTGTAATAGTAAATAGAATTATTGATATTAGAAACACTTAAAACCATTTAACTGTGAGCAAAAATGATCTCTTAAAATTTTTTCAACAAAATGTATTCACAAATCATATGTATTTAGTGTATATGTATAACGAGGATTTGGCATTAAATAACCTACAATGATTGATATGTCATAAAACTAAATAAAGACCAAACTAAGAATAATGATTTAATAAAAAGTATTTACAAATCATCTATATTTAATACGTATGTATAAACAGGATTTGGCATTAAATATCCAAGAATCGTTGATACACCATAAAACCCAACCAAACCAATGAGTAATGCCTTTATCATGCGACTGTTGAAACTTTGTTTAGAACCAGGCTCACTTTTTTAGTTGAGTAGATGACAAAAGAATGTGGAACTAGAATATCACAGTTCCTCAAGTTTTTTTCTTTCTCTTATATTGGTTGTCTGACCAAGGCAAGAAAACAGCATACGCAAATAATCAGATCATATCTTATGGCCCAGTTGGCTGGGGCTGCAGAATACACTGACTGTTTCTCTGCAGAGCGGTAAGAGTACCCCAAAGAATCTCCTGTAATGACTCTAAACAATCTGATGGTGAGGCTCCAGAAATTCTGGAGCTTGGGGGAATGCGGATACCCCTTTATTGCCATCACTCTCAAGTCTGCTGTTGTCCGGAGTGGTAGCATCTGATAGGGTCCTATCTATGAGTCAAATAAAACTAAAATGTTTGCTTATACTAAACTGAATTGTTTGAAATAAGACTGTTTTTATATTTAACTGTATGTAAATAAATGTTTGATGTTTAATTAAATTGTTAGTGATACATAGCAATGTTAGGAACCATTTATCTTTGTTGACTAAACTGAATAACTTGAAATAGAACTGTTTTTGACATTTGAGCTGTGTACTTTGTGGATTTGGCTTGATATAACCTAAAATGGATGAAATGCCATAAAACCAAACCAGACCAAACCAACCATATCTTAAGAGACGGATACATGTTTGTTTCAAAGCCAAAAGCAAAATTAAGGCGCAAACAACCTCATCCAGGGTTTGGATCTCTTTCGTCGAGTCTATCTTAGTTGTCAATAAGTTCTTCGTTTAGTTTAAGAGTCGAAGACAAAAAGTGACAAATTGTCCAAGTATGATTCAACTAGCTTACTTCCTAACTTGATCCTTAGAAGAAGTTCCCATGGCTAAATCGAAATCCATTCGTACTATTCCGTTTACTTCAAGACAAGAACTCTTGGGAAAGCTATCAATTCCCTTATTCTCCACAGATAGGAGTTAAGAAGTACCACTACTGTTTTTCTACAAGGAGAGGTTTGGTACTAAATAACCCACGAAGGTTCATATGTCATTATAAAAGGAAACCAAACTAAACCTTGATCCTCGGAGATAATATAATAATATAAATATTCATTTGAAAAAAGATGATTTAAATTTGTGTAAATTTTAACCCTGTGGGCGAATCAATGCTAACCCACGAGTCTTATACGTTAATTTAAAAAGAGGCCTGTACTTGAAGACAACTAATGGAAATGATCGCATCATTTTTGCGTCTTATAGACGTCCAAACTATTAAGCTGCAGTAGCTGAAAATTTATAGGTATCGCTACCGTCTCTAGAGAATGAACGAGTAAGTTGGCACTGTCCTCAGAGGTCACTAGAGGTCAGAACAAATCAATTTAGGTATAAAACTATTGTTTCTATGCAAATCATAGGGAGTTATAAGGTTGCTTTGAAATTAAAATAAGTTCCTCAACCTTGAAAATGGTAGAAGGCGATGCCTTCTCTGACCACTAAGTTTAATTTTCATATATATATATATATATATATATATATACACCAATAATATAGCAAATAATTCCATATAAAAGAAAAACCCTTAAAATTACTCATATTTTTTGTTATAATATTTATTTCAGCAGACCCTACATTTTTTAAAAAGTTAGATCGGTATCTTCAGACAAAGTTATAATGTAAAATTTCTAACGGATATTTAGAAAACCCCCGGATATTTCTCTAAATGTCCATTAGAAATTTCGCATCATTACTTTGTCTGAAGATGCAGATCTAAAATTTTTAAAAATGTAGGGTCTGCTGAAATAAATATCATAGCAAAAAATAATAGAAATTTTAAAGTGCTTTTATTATACTTGTAATATCTATCTATCTATCTATCTATCTATCTATATATATATATATATATATATATATATATATATATATATATATATATATATATATATATATATATAAGTGTCTTTCAAAAGGTTCTAAGCCATGCCGACATTTTATATATGTCACACACCTCTCATATATTTATGGGTTTCACCTGCACAGAAATTAAAGATAGAAATCTAAATTTTTAGTTTTATAAGTGGTATTTTTGCTTTAATAAAAATTGCTCAGCTTTGACACTTCTTTCTGTGTTAGGCTCAGAACTTTTTGAACGAACTTAGTGTATACATGCATTCATATATATATATATATATATATATATATATATATATATATATATATATATATATGAAAACTTTGATTAATGCGGTTCCGTGTTAATGATTTTATGGGAAAAAAATCGATTTGGAGCTCCCAATAATTCAATTAGGGCTGTAATTAAAAGCTAATTCAAAATAATTTCTCTCGAGATAAAATTAATTTTCAATTGTACTCTATTTATTTCCAGAACGTTTTTATATTAAGGGCCCCTGGGTGTATGTGCACATTTTTGACAACTGTGACAATGAACAACGAAAACATTTTAAAAAATCAACTTAAAATGAATGAATTTTTTTTTCAGGAAATCGCAACAATAGAGAAAACACCTTGAATTTAATGAATTGAATGAAGTAAATTTCAAAAGAATTAATAGAATTACACTTTGAGGAGTGACAATAATTTGCTCAATTTAGAAGATCAAAGAACCTCCGAAGTTACAGATGATCAGTTAAAGAAACAGACATTATTGTTGAAGAAAATTCTCAAAAGGAAGCTAATGAGATATATTTGGCGACACTGTTATATATATATATATATATATATAAGATTGTTGTTTGTATAAGGAGAGAAAAGTGAATATTCTAAAATAAATAAGCCAGAAAATGATTTCAAATTCGGTATATAGGTTTTCATTATTTCATATATTTGTTGTCTATTCGAGTTTCGGACTTCACTTATTTTTTAGGATATTTAAATGTATGTGTCAAATTTTGGCTGTTCTTTTTATGGGAAATATGTTAAGATAGATTCTTTTGGTTTTGCTTGATTAATGATTTGTGTCTGTGAATGTCCCGTTCGAGTTAATTCTTTGGCCTATGTAAAAGTTGTTTTTTTTGTGTATATGTATGTATGTATTCTCTCTGTGTACGCACGGGTATATGTGTACGTACAATGTTGTATACACACGCTCATATTGCCCAGTCGGCTGCTTTTTGCAGAGGGATAAGACTTCCTCTAAGGAGTGTCCTGGATATAACACTAAATAATCTGATGGTGAGGTTCCAGTAATGCTGGAGTTTTGGGGAATGCGGAGTGCCCCTTCATTGTCATAGCTCCCAGGTCCACTCAAGCCCGGAGTTGTAGCACCTCATTGGGTCCTATCTAGGGGTTAAATAGAACTAATGGCATACTTATGCTAAACTGTAAGGTTTGATTAAACTGAATAGCTTGCAGTTGGTGTATTCTACAGCCCCAGCCGACTGGATAATAGCATTCCATAGTTTTCTCTCATATTTTAAGAATTTGAATGATAATAGAATGATGGTCAGTGTAAATGGTGCCCACCAAATTGGACTTGAAATTGCCTTATTCTTTAAGACAGAGCATTTTAAGGGTATTACTCAAATAAAACCGAAATATATATATATATATATATATATATATATATATATATATATATATATACATATATCGACACAAAACTATTCACCCACACATATAACACTGGTTTACAAAAATAAATTTTTGGTCTGAGGCAAAAATGGGGATAAGTGTTTTTTGTTAATTTGGGTGTGCTCAATTCAAATTTATAGTTTTGCTCGATCACCTCTAGTTTTCTGGCTTTTAAATAGTCTCATTTTAGTATAAAAAGAGAATATATGTGCATATTTCAAGAGTTGCAGCAGCTTATAACAGATAAAACAGGATAGATAAAGAACACTGATTGAATCAATATACTTGGATGACACAATTACCTTATTTATAGTACCACAGGGAGTCAAAAGTGTGTTTTCTTAGAAGATCTGGTGTATTTTGCCTCTGTGATGTCACCCAAGAGCATCCAGCAGAAGTCTCCCTTCATGCCGGGGTTCCATTTGTCTTGATAGTTGCTCTCCATCTTCGTAATATCAAGGTGGAATCTTTCTCCATGCTCATCACTCACTGCTCCAAGGTTTGGCGGGGAGAAGTTGAGGTGGGAATGAAGAAAATGAATCTTGAGTGACATTCGGCACCCTATATCCTCGTAAGACTTTAGCAACGTCTCAATACAGGCTTGGTAATCTGGTACGCGTGTGTTACCAAGGAAGCCACTACAGACTGACTTGAATGTTTCCCATGCTCTAAGTTCCTTTAAGTTAAGAAGCTCCTCAAAATCAGTATCCTTCAGCACTTCTCGGATCTGAGGTCCAACAAAGATGCCCTCTTTGAGCTTAGCAGCACTAAGACCTGGGAACACAGTAGACAAGTGTTGGAAGGCAGCACGATGTTTGTGCAACGCCTTCACGAAATTCTTCATCAAACCAAGATTGATGTGAAGAGTTGGAAGAAGCACCTTATTTATGTCCACCAGAGGATTCTCCTTGAGGCTGTGTTCGCCAGGAACAAATGTGCTTCTAGACCCCCAGTCTTTCTGCTTGTAATGCTGGGATACAGCTCGACTATCCCAGAGATAGAGAAAACAACAGTACTTTGTGAAGCCCGCTTGCATACCCATAAGAAGACCAATGACCTTCAGGTCCCCACAAAGACTCCATTGGTACTCGCTGTACTTAATAGCTTCTGAAAGAAGCTCCATATTGTCATAGGACTCCTTTAGATGGACAGAGTGTGCAATGGGAATGTTGGGATATTCATTGTCGTTGTGCAGAAGAACACCCTTGAGACTTCGCTTGGAAAAGACGCCAGTCTGAAGGATTATGTAGCAAACCAAGGGTCGTAATCAAGCCAGGTATGTTTGTGCAGTAGCACAACTTGTTTTCCATGTCGAAAAAGGAAGCAAGGTCTTTGTTCCAATTCCTGAAACTGGTGATCCTTACATCTTCCTGGGCTAGGTTCCACTGTTTAAGCCGAGAAGCCAAGAGCTCTGACTGCTGTTTTGACAGATACAAATCACGAGCAAGATCATTCAGATCTTCTTGCGTGATCCAGAGTGGCTCATTGCCACTTGTTCCTGAATATGTAGACTCAATATCTTTCAAAGATATTGACTCGGCAGAATCCTCCCTTGAAGGCATTTCTCAATCTGATGAGGAAAGAAGATCCTTACTTACTGGAGGTGTAGGTACAGGAAGATCATCTGAATGGGGAACGGGTCTCATAGCAGATCGAAGGTTGGTATATTTGATCTTTTTCCTAGAGGATGCATGGAAACCAGTTATATTAGTTAAACAAAAATAACAATCATCTGCGTGGTTTCGCGGCTCTCTCCAAACCATCCGGATTCCAAAGTTGAAACTAAAGTTGAAAACTAAATGTGCGTTTGAAAATGTAATACTAATATTTAGTAACCCAAAAGATGTGTAACACGATAGTTGAGAGACACCAACCTTCCGCGACGCCTGCAAGACAACCTCTTCCAATGACTGCCAGAGTGTGTATTGAGACCTGCTGCCTTAACTGTCAAAATCTGTCTTGATATATATATATATATATATATATATATATATATATAAAATGTAATGCTATCACTTACATTTAGTGCATAATAACTAAAAAATAAGCCATAAGTCTCACAATATTAGAATTAACCCTGAATTCATATACGCCTTTATGTACCGTATATGCACAAAATGCATACTATGCATATCTAAAAAAAACTAGAGGTGATGAGTAAAAACGGATTTCAAATTTGAATTCAGCACCCTCAAATTAGGTAAAAACGGATATTTTGTGCCTGCCTCACTTTCTTTGTAAACCAGTGTAATTATTTATACTGTTTACTTATAACCCAAGGTTGGAAGTATGGGGCACCCATTAAGAATCGAACTGGAAAACAATGGTAAATTAATTCAGCTTGCTAACCATCATACTACCCAAGTGAGACACCATATAAAGTAACGGACTTTTAGCATTTATAATTTGATATTTTTCTCCAATTTAAACTTTTCCCATTTGCATCTATCTTTTTATTCTCTCTCTCACTCTCTCTCTCTCTCTCTCTCTCTCTCTCTATATATATATATATATATATATATATATATATATATATATATATGTCTCTCTAATACAGTGGTGGCGTAGGTGTGCCCATAAAAAAGGTTCCAATTTAAAGCCTCCGTAGTCGATTACATCTATCTATCTATCTATCTATCTATCTCATCAACATTATCATGTCGTACCGCTAGCACGGATTTCACTGACCCTCTCTCGCCTCTGACCTCTATCATTCATTGCTCCCGGTAGTTCTTCCAGGCTACATCCCGTATCAGTACAGAGCTGTTGTAGATACGCAGATGAACAAGGGTTGGGTGACCAGCTAGAATCTATCAACAATAGCACTGTACTGATACAGGATGTAACATGGAAAACCTGCCGTGAGCGACGGACGATAGAGACGAGTGGCGAGAGAGGGTCAGGGAAATCCGTGCTAGCGGCATAATGAGATAGATAGATAGACAGTTGTAATTTGATATGCAGGCTTTAATCGGACCCTTTTTACATGGGCACATCCACACTGCCACTGCATTATTCTATTATTATCATTATATTTGTGGTATTATTATCAGCACTATTCAGCAGTAATTTATTCCCACGTGTGTTGAAGGAGCAGATACTTATACTGAAACTCAGACAATGACATACCATTGTTTTAAAGTTAATGCTGTTTCGTGAAGAAAGGAAACTATAAAATTTACAACTGTTTTGTCGAGTGATGTCTTGCCTCTCACCAAAACTAAGTGATTATAAGGCTTAACAGCACGAATTTTAGAAGAATCTTACGACGCATACTAAAAAGAAAAAAAATAATCATCAAAAGACATCATATGCTAAAGGTTACATAAACTTAAAAAGCAGAAGCTTAAAAACGAAACTACTTTGGATAAACCCAAATATAGATAATCCACGTTGCACGGTGGGATTTTCATTGATATATTTTCTATATTTGTACAGAGGATTTGACTGGCACATGAAATAAATCTCTGACATTACTGACTGAGTTTTTCAAGGTCTTTGATTGTTAAAGATTACAAAAATCCCGAATAACGATTGATGGGATTTATGTGCTTTCTTCAGGATCGATTACTTAGATCATAATCGATATCCATAAATGAAAAGAATGGTGAAGAGTAATTCTACGCATATACGAACTTGTGAACATATAAATACATACCCACACACACACTCACTGACAAATAGACAGACAGACCGATATATATATACATATATCTGTGTGTGCGTGTATATGTGTGCGTTGATGGGTGTAAACATTTGTAATTATGCGTTTACGAAGCTGTTAAAACTTTAATTGTTATGTGCGTGTTAGAATAAATCTATAAGGAAAATATGATTGTACACGAAATAATTTAGACATTGAGTCAACGAAAAGTAAGCAAAAGGATGTAGATATTTACAGTGCCATTGAATTATATTAATTTTCTTCTCGAGAAGAACAATTATGAAATAATATTAGTTTGATAAGGGTCTTTACAGAGGTGTGTGTGTGTGTGTGTGTGTGTGTGTGTGTGTGTAAAAAATAACAATTTCAGCGTCACTGAAACTACTGACCGAGTCGGCTGGGGTCTTAGAATACACCGATTGCTTCTCTGCAGTGGCGTAAGACTACCCTAAGTGTCCCAGTCGGCTTGGTCTGTAGAATACACCGACTGCTACTCTGCAGAGGGGTAAGGCTCCCACAACAAGTGTCCGGTATATAACACTAAACAATCTGATGGTGAGGATCCAGTAATGCTGGAGCTTTGAGAAATGCGGAGTACTTGTTCATTGTCATCGCTCCCAGGTCCACTCTGACCCGTGTACTTATGCGAAACTGAACTGTTTGAAATAGAACTGTTTTGACATTTAACTGTTTGTATACAAAAACTATACTTATACAAAACTGAATTGTTTGAAAATAAACTCGACATTAAATGACCCAAAAGGGTTGATACGCCGTAAACCAAAACCAACCAACCAACCAGAAACTACTCCTCAGTGAAATGGGAAGGTGCTGACTTGGAGAAGGATAATCAAGAACTTGGCGTTATGTCTTAGTTACGGCGGTCGATTAAAAACTAAATCTTAGTCAGGCGTCGGAGAATCAGAAGTGTCCTGGAAATGTCTATCCTTTTTAGTGTTCTTCGGAATCATTTTAAGACAGTTTACTCACTGCTAATATCTCTATCAGAATTTTTAGCTATTGCTTTTTTTCAAGGTGAGTCATTGAACTTTTTGAATGACCTTCATTCTACTCTTCTCTGGCCACGAACACGGTTCATAAACTTTGAAACTGAAATAAAAATTCTGTTTTTGATATTCGAATTCGATAGGAATACCTGATGGCTTTTATCCGTAATTAATTTGTATTAAGAATAGTTAATTGAAGTTATAACTCTTAACTAAGGATTATTATTAGTTATTTGAAGCCATATAACCGTATGCAAACAAATGACTCTTAACAAAGGGAAATAATTACGTGAAACCATATCATTATCATTATAGGAATATTGGAAACCATTCAACTGTGTGCAAATTGTTTGTGTTTTATAGGAATACTTGATATCATTTGTGAGAAAAAAACTTTTAAGAAAAAAAAACAGGTAAAAATTGTAAATATAGATGAAGATTTAACGCAATTCCATAAACTTTAAACATAAAATAACCCGAGGCGGGTTGGCATGTCGTTAAAATCAGTTATTCCGTGAAAGTCCATATTAATGTCGTCTGAGGCATGAGACTCGGAGAGGTAAAACCACGCTTAATTATTCCACGAATGGGGAGGTCCTAATGTAATCTATTTATTTTTCGCTGACGTAGTTGCTTGTAACATTATCACAATAATATCCTATGTAGAGAAACTAATCATGGATCTATAAGCGTCTCTTCAACAGGGAAAATTTCGTGGTGAGGAAACAGGAAATGGTTGTTTTGTAATGGTAGATAATAAGTACTCTTGTTATTTTGTTTTTCACATGTTTCATTAAATTTGATTGATGAGTGTTGAATGATAGTGTTTCAATTCCATTATAAAACAATCTTTGGTTGGTTGGATTTTATGTCATATCAACCTTTGTAAGTTATTTAATGCCAAACCCATTTTATGCAAATAGTCAGTTCTATTTCAAACAATTCAGTTTAGCATGAATACACAGTTTGATTGTCAAAAACATTTCTATTTCAAGCAATTCCGTTTATTCAAACAGTTCTAATTCAGCTAATTCACTTTAGTATAAGTATAGATTTTCTTTACATATAGTTAAATGTCAAAACAGTTCTATATTAAACAATTCAATTTAGTGTAAGTACAGTTTCAATGTAAAAAAACAGTTCCATTTCAAACAATTCTGTTTAGCATGAGCACACAGTTTAAATGTAAGTGCACAGTTTAATTTTCAAAAACATTTCTATTTCAAGCTATTCAGTTGAGTCAAAAAGTTCTAATTCAAACAATTCAGTTGTGCATAATTATGCTCTTATCCCTCTGCAGTGGAGCAGTCGGTGCATTCTACCGCACCAGCCTACTGAGCAATACGCAGACTTAATGTCAAAACAGTTTTATTTCAGATAATTCAGTTTAGCATAAGTGCACAGTTTAAATGTCAAAACAGTTCTATTTTAAACAATTCAGTTTAGCATAAACACGCAGTTTAAATACAACTCCCCCCCAGTAAAGACAAGAAATCACGGGTTAGTCCTATTTAACCGATAGATAGTACCCTTTTCAGGTACTACCACTCCGGGCCAGAGTTGACCTAGGAGCGATGGCAATGAAGAGGTACTCTGCATTCCCCAAAGTTCCAGCATCACTGGAACCTCACCATCAGATTGTTTATATCAAGGACACTCGATGCGTGGAGGTCTTACCTCTATGCAGAGAAGCAGTCGGTGTCTTCTACAGCTCCAGCCGACAGAGCAACGTTGGTTAGTGGTTGGTTGCTCGTGTTTTACGGCATGTCAACTAATGTGAGTTATTTAATGCCAAACCCTGTTTATACATAAATATCAAAGAGATATCATTCGTGAACAAATAGTTTATTGGTAACAATTTTAAACGAGCGGAGCACATTTGTTTGTAGACAGTTAAATGGTTTCAAATATTGCTGTCTATCACTTATAGTTTTGTCAAATATTCAAATAGTTTAATCCATGACTATCTACTATTAAGAATTTTATTTGCACAATGTTAAATGGTTTCAAATATTGTAACTTAACACAAGTAATTCAAGTCAACATTATTTATTCATTTGTAAAGAGTTTAATGGTTGCAAGTTTGCTATGTAATACTCATAATTTATTTTAACACAATGATGAATGATTTCAAGCATTTGATATGATTAAATATTTCTGTTTTTTCTCATAGTTCGGACCTTAACAGATACTACCACTCTTGGTCCGAGTGGACCTGGGAGTAATGGTAATGAAAAGGGTTCTCCACATTTCCCTGGGCTACAGGACGGGGGCTTCACCATGTGATTGTTTCGTGTTATATTCAATGCGTTTAATACCTCTCTACAGAGATGAAGTCGGCTTATTCTACAGTCCTAGCTGTAGCAATCTTTCAAATTGTGATAGCCCTGAATTATGGTATATACTTATATGCAAACATATAAGAAGCTACGTTTTACGCTTACATATCCCTGGCATAGATAGTCATTGGGTTGTCTGTGGATCAGATCCCTACTTCTCAACTGAGTCACCGTTTTCCAAAAAAGCAATGTTCCACCTACGAATGAGAACATGTATTCCTTCTTCGTAAAATTGGTTTGGTTGTTTTTTTTAACCATTCATCAATGCATTTTTCAGTTTCTCGTCACTGGAATAATGTTTGCCTCATAAACGCTCTTTCATAGGGCCAAAAAGATAATAGCCTGAAGGCGCTAAATCTGGTGAGTATAGAGGATACAGTAAAGTTGTCTACCCAAATGAAGCGATTGTCTCCCTTGTTCAGAGGCTTGTGTGTGGTTGAGCATTGTCATATAGAAGGAGGCAATTATCGATTAGGAAGTTGGGTCTCATTCATTGGAGCCTCGCCAGGGTCTTACTGTATGCCTTAGAGTTAATTGCTTCTTCTTTTGGAAAGAAATCATGCAGAAAGAACAGTTAACAGAATTTTACGACGCAGGGATACTATAGTGGGTATAAATAATTAATTGTATTACGTAGTTATTATACTTGTATTGATAGATTCTAAGTTGTTAGAAACTTTGAATGGAAATTTAGGTCTCGTGCAAAGGTCATATGGTACACTTGAGCACGTGTCGGCAGATTATTATATTGACAGGCTCTTTTGAAAATCACTTGGGACGACATATTAGATATTTGTTTTGAAATCCGCGAGTCGGCCGAGTATTGGAAAGTAAAGAAAAATTGAAGGCATGTCAGCTGAAATAGTTGATGTCATCACGCAAAAAAAATTAAAGATACGTGTCCTTATTTCAGTACTAAATGGAATGATGAGGCGATATTATTTAATCATAACTTTTTGGTCAGTTGGGCAAATTTGCAGTTTTGGGCAGTCAGGTTCACAGTGACGGATCGCTGGAGTCAGAAATTCGTGCCTTCTGGGGTAGAGAGTGAGAGGAGTGAAGGAATCAAAGTCTGGTGTTCTTGTTCGTTTACCATTCCGGAATCTGACAGCATTTCTACGTAAGAACTGATATCTTTTATTCTTTCCCTGGTGTTTGTGGCGACTGCAGTATGATATGTATTAGAAACAACGAGTCCCTTTGTACTTTCCAAAATAAATCATCAACATTTTTCGTTACGTAACAGGTATTTGCTCTCTTTCGACAGTGTAACATTGCTATTGAAAGATACTGTGACTATGTTTAGAGGTAAGGATGTGATCCCTATAGAGTTAGGTTCATTTTTATGTATGATAAATGTTCCTATATCGGTAATTATCACTGTACTTTGCTATTGAAAGAAACGGTGACTATGTTTAGAGGTAAGGATGTGATCCAAATAGGATCAGGTTCATTTTGATGTATGATACATCTTCCTGTATCGGTAATTATTCCTGTACTAA
This sequence comes from Sepioteuthis lessoniana, assembly GCA_963585895.1. Lineage (NCBI taxonomy): Eukaryota > Metazoa > Mollusca > Cephalopoda > Myopsida > Loliginidae > Sepioteuthis > Sepioteuthis lessoniana. The sequence continues at coordinate 49,814,820 of OY757911.1, read as the reverse complement.
AGCGAAGGGCATTACTGTTGGACTCTACCTCGAAATTCTGTCTTGTTTGAAATGATCGATAAGATACTTTTTGTACTATTTATAATTGAGGACCTTAAATATCAAACTGACTTTAGAACATTATAACCGAAAAACGGTTGTTGAGCATATAAAAAAACAACCAAGTAACTGACTCGCCCCCAAATTTCCACTCTATTCACAGTTTAATTAAATTCCTTCACTTCCTGAGAGGAAAACATTCTACAATTCTAAGAAAGTACTGAAGAAAAGCTCTCAAAAGATTATCGTCCGAAATGTCAGCAATCACGATTCGATTGTGAAGTATTTAAAAAATACTTTATTCAATAGCATTTTGCTTGTTTTTAACAATGCAGTTTTTCCTTTTTCCAAAGCATTAAAACAAACATCTTTTTAATAAGATGCTGAAAAACACGATATCGAACACTCTATCCTGAGAAACTCTCTCCACTGGTTGCATCCAAGGATTGGTCTTAAAAAAACCCAGATAACATATAGCACACAGAAGATGCCAAACAGACAATGTCTGCGAAGAAATCTTAGTACTCTAACCAAAGTATAGTATGTAAGTGATATGAATTCTTTTATACTTGTGAATGCATACAAAATCCTACACGTTTTTACATATTTATCAACATTTACCTTTATAATCCGTAAATGAATTTATGCAGAAAATATCTCGGCTGAATATGACAGCTTAGTTTTGAAATGCTGATGTCACAGAAAAAAAACAAACCTTCCCCTCGAAAAAAGTCAGAAAAAAACCCCAAACATCCCCAAAAAGCAAAACAAAAATACAATTGCACTTGGCTTTTTTTATGTTTAAGAAGTAGATTGAAAATATTTCTAACTTGGCATAGGAATGAATAAAGTTAATACACATAAATTCTTTCACAGTTCAGCCAGTTCATCCTTCTACGTTAGAATACACTCAGTTTCTATTTTCTCTTTGACAGAAAGTTAATCAAGTACTGCAACAGCTGTTGGCGTAACGCTTATGGTCCTGCGAAATGGACACGGTGGCCTGAGTTCAAATTTTGGACGTTGAAGCTTGCTTTTACATAGCGCTAATACGATTGTAGAAAGGTATGCATCAATCTTTTCTCCCCTCAGTTATGAGTAAATTGTAGAGAAGGCTGGGTACTTTAACTTTGGCATGACAATCGGTCTCGAAGAAGGAGAATCCTGTACTTATTAAACAGCACTTTTGGAATGATCTTGTGTCGGAGTTTGGTCATGCAGAGGGGTTGGGGAAATACACACAACAATAGGTCAAAGATCAAGTGGTTTGTTCTTAAGCTATGTAATTCTTGATTATTAGAGCTAACATTTAAAGATCGATTCTTATTCTATTTTAATTTTGTATATTTTTTCGATAATAGCATAAGTAGCCAGCCAAGATCGAGAAAAATATGGTAGAAAATACTCCTATGAAATAATTCTTAATATATATATATATATATATATATATATATATATATATATATTGTCATATACATATATTAGCTTAATCAGTCGTATTTTTAGATACTTTAGTGTATTCTGGTAAGAATAGTTAAGTAAAAGTATCACTGCACACAAACCCCCAGAACACACAACTGTATCCTTAACAAAACTTCTCATGTCAGATATCTTTGAGAAAGCATTCCCTATTCACAAGCCCTTAAATCCAAAAAAAATCTGCACTGATAAGAAAAGATCAAGGGATAAACTAAGTCAGCGGTACATAGCACGAGGATATTCTCACATTGTAATTGAAAGCCAATATTACCACTAGGCAGGATATCCGAAAACGAAAACAAAAAGTGAAGCTGCATCGTATTATTCTCGTAACATAATTTTAAAACACAAACTCACCTCAAGCTCAAACATCTAAGAACCGTTTGAACATATGGAAACTAAACCTAGATTTTAAAGATATTATACAATTACTGGTCTATCGTCGACCAAATAACCTCAAAAACTAAGATGAAGCAACAACAAACTCAATAATGAAGTAACCCATAAAAAAACCATGATAAAATCCACTGAATTTTACCAAATATATTACTTTTATAATAACCTATTCTGGAAAAATCTCAAATTAGCCAACTCATTCACTTGCATCGTCATCCACCCCACAAAAAAGAGCTTTTAATAACCATCATGTATCTAATTACATAAGCAAAAAAATGTAATTTATCTACTGGTTTGCGCACGCTACCAAAAAGCAATACACGGGAAAATCCGAATGCCCATTTTACTTAAGATTAAAAAAAAATATTGACTCAGAATCAAATATTTGGATTACAATTTACAATTTACTTATACTAGTAGATTAACATTTCTGCCCTGTCATGATTTTAACTGAGATGCAAAGTTCCCTATCATGGGAAGAATTGGCAACCCCCTACGACAAAAAAAAAAAATTAACTATCAATACGGTGGCTATAATAGGAACACGCTGATCTCAAACGGTTTTAAGACTAAAATAAACACCACTTTGAAATAGAACACACACACACACACACACATATATATATATATATATATAAATACAGTGGCCCAAGATCAATTATAATTTGCATAAATGAACAAATTTTGAATGATAAAGTTAAATACATTTTCCTTTCCGTGATATTTATTTTGACTATGGGAGATTCATTTGGCAAGATCAAGAAGGGAATGAAAGCACATTGTGCCCAGATATGTGAAAACACTTAGTCTGCCTGACCAATCAAGGCAAAAACAGACAAAAAAATAAAGTAAACTGTTTGTTGAAATATGAATAGCGTCTAAAGTTAAAGAACATTGTCATTTATATTTATGGGGGATTTCTAAAAAAATGCCTATTTACCCGCGAAACATGTTTTCCCAAACAAAAACTGATTTTTTTTCCAGTGAAATATGGCTATATAATTTTTTTTGTTTTCTTTCTGTTTAATGGTATATCAACCTTAATGGGTTATTCAATGCCAAAGCCATCCTTGATTGTTGGTTGGTTGTTCAAGTTTTATGGCATATCAACCTTTGTGGGTTATTTAACGCCAAATCCATTTTATACAAATAGTTCTATTTCAAACAATTCAGTTTACCGTAAGTACAGAGAATAACTGTCAAAAAACATTTCTATTTCAAGCTATTCAGTTTATTCAAACAGTTATAATTCAGCTAATTCCCTTTTTGTATAAGTGTAGATTTTCTTTACTCACAGTTAAATGTCAAAACAGTTCTATAGTAAACAATTCAGTTTAGTGTAAGTAGAGCTTCAATGTAAAAACGATTCCATTTCAAAAAATTCAGTTTAGCATAAGAACGCAGTTTAAATGTAAATACACTGTTTAATTTTCAAAAATATTTCTATTTCAAGCTTTTCAGTTTAGTCAAACGGTTCTAATTCAAACAATTCAGTTTAGCATAAGTATGCAGTTAGTTCTATTTAACCCATTGATATAGCCCTATTAGGTGCTACCATAGCTGGCCAGAGTGGACCTGTAAGCAATGGCATTTCACAAAGCTCCAGCATCACTGGAGCCTCACCATCAGATTGTTTAGTGTCATATCTAGGACACACATTTGGGTGGGGGTCTTACCCCTCTGCAGTTGGTGTTTTCTACAGCCCAAACTGACTGGTCGCCATCCTTGTTGAAGAACAGAGGTGGTGTAATTAAACCAACAGCAAGGCTTGTAAAGAGGTTAAAACCTTTTCAAGGGTGCTACACTGAACGTGAATATTATAGTACGACTGGGGTTCGAACATGCTTACTCCGATGTCACAATATACCACTTAAGCCACCATAGCAAATGGACTCCCTTCTATATCAACATTACTGTATAAACAAGTAATACTTATTTGTCTGCAACAACGTTTTCTAAGTTATCATGATGGCAAGCCGTTGCAAAATTGATGTATCACTTGAGCTTCGGGTTTTCACACGAAAATCTCAAGGGATGATAGTTTCTGCTATTGAAAAAGAAGTTAACAGATAAAAGTATACTTTCGAGAATATTAAAACTTTATGATAGTAGTGGCTCTTTAATATCCCTGCCCAACGAAACACTAGGGAAGTCACGTGAAACGATTTCTCGAAAGAATAGGGTGATTCAAAAACTCTCAACGGTGGATCATTTTTATTCAGTGTTGAAAACTTCGTGTAAGGTTACCGGGAAGCTTGGCATGAAATTGTCTCTATAGACAATGTCACGTCTTTTAGGTGATGTAGGGTTCCATCGACATTCTACTGTGGTCAAATCATCCACTATCAAAAAGAAACAACAAAAATAGTCTTACCTTTGGAAACGAGTACGTTGTCGGGACCGATGAAAACCAAGCAAGAATGTGACTTCAGCGATGAGAGTAAGATTAATTTGATTGGCGTTAAAGGTAAACATTATATCCTATAGCATAAAAGTCGGGGATTTTTTTAAATGCCAACAAAAAAAACCTAGGAAGTAGCGTCTCATCAACCGAAAAAGACATTGACACACGACTGACGAAGGCATGGATAGCTATCGATAGGCTCTCGATCATATGGAAGTCGGACCTAACCGATAAAATGATACGCAGTTTCTTCCAGGCAGCGGTTGTATCGATACTGCTATATGGATGCACCACATGGACGCTAACTAAGCGGCTGGAGAGGAAGCTAGACGGAAATTACACAAGAATGTTGAGAGCAGTATTGAACAAGTCCTGGCGACAACACCCCACGAGACACCAACTACACGGACACTTGCCCCCCATCACGAAAACTATACAAGTTAGACGAACCAGACACGCGGGACACTGCTGGAGAAGCAAGGACGAGCTCATAAGCGATGTACTCCTGTGGACCCCCACATATGGATGTGCAAAATCAGGACGACCAGCACGAACTTACAGACAGCAACTATGTGAGGACACAGGGTGTAACCCTGAAGACCTACCGGAGGCGATGAATGATAGGGAGAAGTGGCGAGAGAGGGTCAGGGATATCCGCGCTGGCGGTGCGTCATGATGATGATTATACGTTCAAAGAGATACATTGGCTGCATTACTTTTCATAATCTATTTCAATTTACAACTCCAAAAAGATCTAGTCGACTCGTGTTATAGAATACACCAAGTGCATCTCTGCAGAGGAATAACACCACCTCTCCGCAGCGAGTGTTCTAAATATGACATGAAAGAGAATCAGATGGTGAGGCTCCACTAATGCTGGAGCTTTTGGTAACCAGTATATATTCTTTTTTAAAGCTTACCCTTTTTTTTACATTTACACCAAATTTAAGACATAGTTTACTAAGAACAGTCAACATCTGTCGTCACACTCTATTGTGGATTGATTTCTTGAATGAACTTTTAGATTTTTTCCATAGTTTCTATTGAAAGTTCTTTTTGTTAGAGCCTCGTTCTCAATTAAGTATATATATTTATAAATATATATATAAATATATATATTGAACCCGCTCTCCCGGACCATTGGCGAACACTCTACTCAATAGACAAATGGCCCATATATATATATACTGAAGACTCAAAAAATTGTACTTGATGTCACCTTGCAATATAAGGTAAGGATCAAGGGTAAAGTGGAGCAATCCAGGGAGTGGAGTAGTGCATTCTCCTACACCTCGGTGTTGTAGCTATTGAAAAGGGAGCCTTTAGGTCACCCTCGACTGAGGTCGCTAACTTTACTTATATATATATATATATATATATATATTGAGAGAGAGAGAGAGAGAGAGAGAGAGAGAGAGAGAGAGTGAGAGAGAGAAATAGTAGATTGGAAAAATGCAAGATGTGTAAAAATAAATGGAAATAGTGGATGAACCAAAACACAAACAACTGATTTAAATTGATATTTCGTCTTTATTTCATCAACATTCTGAAGAAGTAATTCTTCGATGGAATAAATTTGAATGCCTTGTCTGTGCTTTGGTTTATCTACTTTTTCCATTTATTTTTTACACGCACACACACACACACACATATATATATATATACGTGTTTATATATGAGGGAAATTTAAGGACTCCGTCACCTTCCCGCAGCTATGGGTTAAGATAGTATCACTACTATTCTTCGATAAAGATGGATTTGTAATTAAATAACCCATGTATATTGATATGTTCTTAATCAAAGAAATCAAGCCAAACCCAACAAAATTAAAAAAAAACAAACAAACAAACAAAAAGCAAAAATAAATAAATAAATAAATAAAAGAAAGCAAAATAAAAAGAAGATTAAAAAATCCTGTTTTTATAAGTTAGCAGGCAGTCAACAATTGTTAAAAGCAACAATAACATTGCAATTTGCTAAAAATGTTTGAATCGTTCAATATGACTTTTGTCTCCGTGTATTGTATCACTTAAAGACTTAAATATATAGAAGGAAAATCTATGAAGAATTCTAGAATTCATTGCACCTTCATTCGACACTGAAAATTCACTAAGACAGTGATATAGTAAAATAAAGAAATAAGCAAATGTATAAACACAAGCAATAAAGAATCTTCGAAAAATGATTATAGAACACCAATTATAGAAAACTGATTATAGAAAACGGTGATAGACCTTAAAAGTGTTTTTCAATTTTTTTCAATTGGACAGTTTCCACCCCCATTAAAAAAGGATTTTTTAAAAATCTAAAAAGCAGAATTTTTTCGTTAAAAAAGTCGATACAGTTTTATCCAAAATAATCAATTAAATGATTTTCTAAGAATAAAGCAAATGTAATAAAAAAAAGGTAAAATTAGATATTTTCCACAAAAATATCAGAATTCGCACGGATGTTTGAGCAAGCCAGTAATTTCTTTTCCTCATCGTCTTAGAGACATACGAAAATAACTCTACGATAAGCGCTCATAGTCGCGTTACTCTATACATTATCGAGAAAACTATATATACAAATACGCGTGTGTCTTTATCATATCAGAGAACGGAGAGTTGCTACAAATCTGCACTCGTTGATTGATAAAGTAGAATCTTTGGTACGGACTGGTGGTACTGGGTATATACAAGGGTTTCCATTATTGTTTTCTGGCACACGCACACACGCACGCACGCACATACACAAACGCATACACGCGAGTGCGTGTGCGCGTGATTAATATGGTCTCACATATAAGTCTTCATTCCATCATTACACAAAAAAATTTCTTGCTCCATAAACTGACTAAATTGTTTATGGAAATCAATCAATCAATCTATCTATCTATCTATGAGGGGTTTCAGAAAAGTTCTCGATCCGAAGGAGAAAATTATCTTTCTTGAAAGAAAATTGTAAGGTTATATAGACGTCTGAAACAATGTGTCAAGTGTGTTGTATGTAAAATGAATGTGTAAGAATATAAGAGTTACAAAGCTTTCATCTATCTATCTATCTATCTATCTATCTATCTATCTAAATTTATGTATGTATGTACTAATGTACGTATGTATGCATGTATGTATCTATATATTAACGGAGGGGAGGTCGTTCAGAAAGTTCTAGGCTTTATTAAGAACGATGACGTATCCGAAAATTATTCATTGTACCAACACACTTTTAAAAAATGGAAAATTTCTTTGCAGATGAGGCTCACAGAAACGAAAGAAGTGTGCGACAAATCTAAAATCCGGGAGAAGCGAAGAACTTTTTGAACAACCCTCTTATCTATCTATCTATCTATCTATCTATCTATCTATCTAATAGCTTGCATATGAAATATCTTATTAACACAATATGCCCACACATAAGCATATAGTAACATTTACATGAAATAGTTGAAGCAGCAAATACATTGCAATGAGAACCAATTGTTCTCTTTATTTGTGTGTGTTTTATACTTTGGCTGCAGGTTTTAGACTCGATTTTGAAGTGAAGAGCGTATGCACTCCCAGAAGAATCGCCTTCATGCATATTTTCTCAAAAATGCCATAAACCATTTGTATTCTGTTTTTTCTTTAATTGATTTTTGATTCTATATTTATTTTCCCATTGGGGATTTAATTTCTGGTATTTTCTGCTCACACTTTTATTAGTGTGTGTGTATGTGTGAGTGTATGTGTGTGTGTGTGTGTGTGTGTGTAGTTTCAATTCCTCGGTATGTGATGGAAAACTCATGAACTACTATTGCAGTCTTTAACATTCTTTAATTCAATCTATTCCGTAATTTCAAATATCTATCTATCTATGCGTGTATGTTTAGTCGTTAGCACAAGCGTGTTTGTTTTGATTTACTGTCTGTCTGTCTGTCTGTCTCTCTCTCTCTTTATCTACCTATCAGTCTGTGTCTGTATGTCTTTATATATATATATATATATATATATATATATATATATATAATCAACTACGCGTGAGCTGTATGCGAAACAAGGTTTATTTATAAGTGGAATTTAACAGATTTCAATTCAGAGTTTTCCTTCTCCTAGAATGGTTGCTATACCAAGACTAAAGAGCCTAGTCTGCCCTACAATTTATCAACAACTCGAGGAATAATTGTTGTAATTTAAAAAGCTTTTATTCAGATGTGGCACAAGACCGTATGAATGGAGCAGCCTGTGAGACACGAACTCACTCGTGAATGTTCGCAAGTCTAGCTTGTTAACCATGACACCACCCGATATACCCTGGAAGAAGAATAGTAAGATTTTTGTCTTTGCCCAGGTTACTAGCACAAAGTGAACGGCAAAAAGTTTCGTTCAGGATTTGAAGTCGGGTCACCGTGTCTATTTTCTCGAACGATAACCATTGCCCTATAAGCACCTTAATACACACGCACGCAAGTACATGCATATATATATATATATATATATATATAGACTAGTGAATGAAAATAAAAAAATACACCATTCTAAGATAACAAGTAAAAATTGTCTAAATGTCTGTAATGAAAGCTGATGATTGTTATCTCTAAGAATAATCACGCATTCGTCTTCACGGGACATATGGCATAGTGGATAAACATTTGGTCGGAAAGTGCTTCTGAGTAAAATCATCGTGAGGTCCCTGGTTCAATCCCACCTACAGGTAAGACAACAAAGAATAGTTATTCTAGCTTAACACTTTTATCCATCCATGGTTTATAGAATTAGAACAGTCTATCCCTTGAAATAAAGAAAGGGTTTAGTTCGAGGTCCAGCTCCCAACGTCAACATGAATCACCTAAAAGAGTCTGAAGAACATGTCAGCCGAAACGTTGTGAGTATAACAGTAAAGATGAAGACAATAGTCTAAATATTCTGAAAAAAAAAAGTAAATGTAAACGCCCCACCCACAAAAATGCAATCAAACTCAGTATAAGTATTTTAGTAAGCTTAGGCACAAGGAAATATTATTTTTATGTTATGAAAATATACAAAAAAAAAAGAAAAAGAAAAACTAATGCATAGATAAAATGTAATTTGAAATGAAATAAAAGAAAATGTCAATAAGATTATATAAAATGGGAAAAGAATTCGGAAAGCAAACATGGATGAAGAAATAATTTTTAAATAATAAAAAGAGTACAAGAAATGGGAGAAAAATACATCAAAATACGAAGAAAACATAGCAAATAAAATGAGATTAGAAAAAAAAAATATAAGAATTTTACTCATAAAGCATTAGAAAAGATAAGTGAAATTTAATGCAGGTTAAAGTAAATATTATTCACAAAAAACAGAACAAGATTTGTAGAAAGGACAAAAATATCCAAACACATGATAAAAAAAAAAAAAAAAAAAAAATCGAATAGAAAGAAAAAAGTGAAAAAGTATTCAAAATAAAATAAAACTAAACAGAAATTATGGGTAAAACAAACAAACAAACACATAAAACAAGTAAAAACAAATACTGTAGAATATATATATATATATATATATATATATATATATATATATTTTCTTCTGCAATATATATATATATATATATATATATATATATATATATTCTGCAGTATTTGCTTTTTACTTGTTTTTTGTGATAGTTTTACCCATGATTTTTGTTCAGTTTTATTTTATTTTATTTGGAATACTCTCTCTATATATATATGTGTGTGTGTGTGTGGTGTGTGCGTGTGTATGTGCTTGTTGGTGAATATATATATATATATATATATATATATATATAAAAATCATTAAAATAAAGCGAAAATCAAATAAGGTTTAATTTAAGAGAAGAGGGAAGCATTAAAATATAATAAATATAAATTTGGTCTGTGAAACAAGTAAAATAAAAAAAAGTGGAGTTGAGGAAAGAGCATGAGTAAAGCTAGAAGTAAATGACGAAGATAGACAGAGAGATAGAAAAAGAGAGATAAAAAGAGGGTGTCATAGAACGAAGGTAAAAATCAAAAGGAGTGTTGGAGAATGCAAAGAAAGAATAGAAAGAGTGAAACAAAAACAAAAAAAAAGAAAGAAAAGAAACAAACAAAGCAAAGCAAAATAAAAACAAATAAAACAAAGCAACAAAACAAAACACAACCACAAAGAAAACAAAACAAACAACAAAACAATAGAAAACAGCCAACTAAAAAAAGAACCCGACATCTTGGGGCAGACCCGAGGAGAAAATTATTCTAGTGTTGTTAATGAAATCATTATATACATTTCCGTCACGCAGTCGACTTTTCGACGAGGCCCCTTGCATCATTTATTTTAGTTCATGAATAATTCCTGACATCCCTCGAGGGGAGGTGACGATGGAGAAGAAGGGTGAGGAGAGTAATGACCAGAGTGGAAGGGTGTCAGATGAGAAGACTTGCGAGAAAAGACGAGAAGTGGCCGAGAAAGCACGAGAATATATTTTTTAAAGTGTATATTTAACTTTTGCTTTTTCTACATACATTTTTATGGTGCAATTTTTCGTTAATCTTCATATTTTTTTTCGTTTTTTACATGCACAAACGTTATATGCAAACATTAGGCAGACTCACAGGCGTGTACACGGTGGGTCACCTCTTCAAATCCCTCATTATATATATATATATATATATATATATATATATATATATTACGGGTAAATACACACACACACACACACGCACACACACACACACACACACACACACACACATATATACATATATGAATATACATAAATACGGAGCACACACACACACATATATATATATATATTTATTTATTTATTTATTACAGATGTATACACGTAGATATGTATATATGTAAATGTAAATCCACACATACGTATACACAAACACACTCGCACATACATATATATATATAAAAGATTTATATATATATACATATATATATATATATATATAGATGTATATGCATAAATACTTAGCACACACACACACACACACACACACACACATATATATATATATTACGAATATATACACACATATATAGATGTATATATATATATATATATAAAAGTATAATTATACATACGTTGCAAACATACCCACACCCACATATATATATACAGTACGGATGTATTCACACACACACACACACACACACACACACGCACACACACACACACACACACACACACACACATATATATATATATATCTACATTTAGTAATATATATAGTATAATATATACATATATTAGTACATCATACATACGTTGCACACACGCACATATATAATCGGATGTAGATGCACGCACGCATGCACATATATATGTATGGCGCGCGCGTGTGTGTGTGTGTGTGTGTGTGCGTGTACATTTGTATACATACATGCGTAACACACCCACTCAGACACATATTTATGAAATCGTGGAATCTCTAAACTTCTACAAATTGATCGGGCACTATGTTTTGCGGAAACCATAACGTATCACAAAGATCTATCTATCTATCTATCTATCTATCTATCTATCTGAAAAGAGATTGATTGGCATGATAATATTTTAAACACAAACAAAATACGAACATAATTTTTTGCTTCTACGATTAAGCATTTAATTTCGTTTTATTACATTAGTACTTCATTGGGTGAAGTCAAGAGCGAATAGTTTTCTGTTGACTTTTGTATCACAGAGATATATGCTATATTATATATATATATATATATATATATATATATATATATATATATGTGTGTGTGTGTGTGTGTGTGTGTTTGGAATTTATAGATAGCTCAAATAAGTTTGGGAGTTCCTATAATAGGGATCAATATTAAGGCGATAGAAGTAGTTATAGATTATAACACAAAAAAGTTAATCGCAATTGTCATTTTGACGATCATTTGTACATTATGTCATTTTTCTAAAGAAAACATGAAACTGACTATTGTGGCTTAGATATCTTTATTTTCATATCTAATGTATGTATATATGTATATTTTTCCATTATAATATATGCACAGCCGAGAATCGTTTCTGGAGGATGAGACGGAGAAACTACTCTGGGATTTTGAGATACAACGGATCATCTAATATCAGCCTGACGACTAGACCAAGCAATTAGCTACAAAAAAAAAAAAACAACAAAAAAACAAAAAACAAACAAACAAGAAAACAGGCTGATCACAGAATAAAATTGAAAGAAAGCGAAAAAAATATAAATTCCTATACTTTGCTAGGGAATTGAAAAATCTGTGGAACATGAAAATGACGGTGATACTAATCGTAATTGGTGCTCTTAGTACAGTCATCAAAGTATCAGTACAGGTACTGGAAGACTTGTAAGTAAGATTACAAGTAGAAACCATCCAAACTACAGCATTATTGAGATCGACCAGAATACTGAGAAGAGTCCTGTAGACTTGGTGAGACTTGCTGTCACTTAAAGTGAGAAACCACTAGCTTACACTGGTGTGAAAAACTCTCAAGGAGTAACAATAATAATAGTAATAATATTACTTAATGAAAACTACTTGAGACTCGATCAATAGAACAATATTCAAGTAATAATAAAATATGAAAACAGAAAAAACCTTTCCACAACCAAATTTTTTTGAATCTCCTTCCTAATGAAGGCAGGAAAATGAATGGAATGACATATAAAGTAAATCTTCTTTTCAGCTAGAAATATTTGACACATGACCTGAAATTGCCAGTCTTCAAAAATATTTTAGTCTACTTTTTAGATTACAGATATTTGTTACCTGACCTTAACACTTCAGGTGGCACATTAAGAAGGAGAACTTAGTTTCGTGTTTACATTTCAACACCATCCTCACGCGTTTTTTTTTTTTTTTACAATTTTTTTTATTTGAGAAATTCTTTTTTACATATATTTATTCCAAACCTAATCTACACAATTCTGCCTCCTCATTACATGCGCCCGCACTTTTAGAATTGTAACTCGATTTTAAGTTTTATGTAACTCACACTTTTCCATTCCCATATATACTCTGACAAAGTAGTGCTATTTTATGTAACTTTTATACTATATGAATAATTACTGAATAAAAAAAAGTCCTTGTCTCTACTGTGTCGCTGCTGCCCCAATGTAAACCATGTCTGGTATTTAAGCGATTTTTTTTTTTACCTTTGCCCGGTAATTCTTAATCGTCGGGCATTTTTCTCTTAAGGTAACTCACTCTTATACTCCAGTATTTAACTTCCTTGTTCAATGGAGGCACGTTGTGTAACGGTTGTCGTCTTAGGAAGAAGACACGGTGACTCGAGTTCAAATTCTAGACAAAGATGTTTACATCCCACTCAGGAAAAATATAAATGCATCGCTTCTCCCTCCCCAACTATAGTTAAGTAGTACAGCAGAGTGAGCTCTTTAGACTTGATACAATGACTGGACTTGAAAAATCATATCTTGCACTACTATGCTTATAAATTGACATATGGCACCAGGGCCGGGTAAATACATTTACTTTGTTCATTACTTTGTAATTTTTTCGGGTAATACGCCATACAGGATTTATACTGGTGCAAGTAATCTTTAATATATATATATATATATATATATAAATTATCCAGTCAGTGTCCAAGGACAGTAGGTGTGGATTATTTTTTACATAGAATATATGGGGGTAATCATATAAATCGATGAGAGTGCTCAATGTATGGCTACTGTTAGTTCCCTATTTATTCTCTAGGGTATAACAAAATTCCCATTCAGAGCGTATATAGTACAATTAAATGGAGACTCAAAACCGAGTTTGAGTCTCCATTTAATTGTATTATATATATATATATATATATATATATATATATGAGATGTTATGATTACGTGGATGCGTATCTCTTAGTTGGGATGACGTATCTCAGGAGGTGACCGTGTCATCTTTTAGAGTACTGATGCAGCTTCAAAACATATCACGTTAAGTGATCACACGTCTACCTTGGCTTGTAAATTTGGTGACCTGTGACTCAGTGATAGAGTTTTCGCCCTGCATTCCGTGGTCGCTGGTTCGATCTCAAGTGGGGTAGATCAAGGGTATACACTGCTGATGAAATCTTGTAAGGTCGAAACTGCTTTTCGATATTTCCCAATGTCACATGCAGTACTTGCCGGATTTTCGGGTCATGGTAATTCAATTGATAATATATAATTTCTCTATTTAAAGAATTACATGCATATATCATTTGCATGTATTGTACGCTCGTAGTGTTATCGTTATCGTCTAAACAAATGGACACGTCAACCCAAGATTGTTCGCATTTCTCATTGCGCTATTAACTTTAGGAAAGGCATGCGCCCTGCTTATCTTCGACCAGTTATTAGTAGGTTAGACTGTTGGTCTTTAACGTTTGTATGGCAATTGGTTTGAATTCAAATCTGTTAAACGCTAAGTAAAAATTGACTATGTATCACAAATTATGGGATATATATATATATATATATATATATATATATATATATATATAAAATTAACTTAAATCGCGAGTCGGAATTCCGACACGCGATTTAAGTTAATTTTGTAATTGGCTCCACTCGTGTTGAGTACTCTTGTAATTGTAGCATTGCAGCGTTGACGGTGGGTTTTATTTTTCTTTTGACCAACTGACTGCATATCTCTTGATTTTTTTCAACTGGTGTGACAGGGTTGGCCTTTCCTTTCTTTTTGTCCTATGTTATTTTTTCTTTTTCTCCCGGGCGGTGATTCGAGATATTTTTATCTCTCGTTCCTGGCGGGTTTTTTTCTTTTTTTCTGGTAACTGTGAATCCTGGTAGATAGTAGATTAGTAAATATATATATATATATATATATATATATATATATATATATATATATATATATATATATATATATATATATATATATATATATATATATATATATATATATATATATATATATATATATATATATATATATATATATATATATATATATATATATATATATATATATATATATATATATATATATATATATATATATATATTGCGGTGCCCGTGGTGTAATGGTATCGTCGTAGGAAATAGACTCGGCGACACGAGTTCAAAACCTGGACGAGACTGATTGCATTTAACATAGCACTAATACTCTTGGGAAAGGTATGAACCCAATTATTCTCCCTCTGGCTATGGGTAAATGGTATAGCAGACTGGGTTCTTCAGCCTTGGGGAGGCAACTAGTCTAGGAGAAGGAAAACTCTGAATTCAAACCTGTTAAACTCCGCTTACAAAATTGACCTTGTGTCATATCCTGCCCGAGAGGAGGGGTTAGTAAATATATATATATATATATATATATAGGTAGAGATCTTGATGTAAAGATATCTCACGATTATCGACTCTAAGAAGTTGCAATAACGATAAATATTCAATCCTTCTCATACTGTTACATTTTTTTCGTTATAGATTAGCTAGCAATCCTTCAGCACTCTCCCAGATGGACTGGCTCATAGCCTTAAATAGTCTACGATTAAAGAATTCAAACGTTGATTAATAACTCGTTATTAAGTTGATTAATATTCGGACTGCTCTTACTTCGTTTAGCTATACAGCATTTTCACCCTCCTCTATTCTTTGTAAATTGTCTTGTTAATTGTTTGTAACTTATTGTACTGTGATTTGAGTTTGTATCCGTTAGCTAAAGATACTCGTACCGAATAAATATATTAAGCATTCATTCTTTTCTGTGTTTTATTCTCCTCGACGATACAACATTTTTCAAGAGGAACGATGATTTGGAAGTATAACTATGCTATTTTATAGATGTCAAAATGAAACAGCAACTTTCAACAGCTTCAAAATCCTCCCTAGCTATAGAAAGCCTGAACCTCTACTATTTAAGTTAGTATCTTATTAAATTTTATCCGTTTGTTTTTCTTGGATTTTCAAAACCCGTTAACGTTAGAAACAAGAAAAAATCATGACTTCTTTTATGCTATAACTCCAAACAAAAATTATGAAATTAGCACTATAAAAGGTGTTTACTTTTTAAAAAAATAATCAAGCAGTTAATAGACAGATAAAAAATTAGACGCAAAACAATTAAATTATTTAATCTTGTTTAATTTAGATATAGTTTATGAAACCATTATGTTCAGCTATTAGATTAAAATATCTTACACCTTATCTGCTATTAGCCTATTTACTGCTAAATGAAAAGAATGTAAATCGGTGGTTGTTAGAATACGCTGACAATATTCCTGCACGGGACCCCCTGCCAAGGTACCTCCTGGGCATAACTCAAAACATCAGTTCTAGAGATCTGGGGAGTGTGGAGTATCCCTTCATTCCCCTTACAACCTGTTAGGGTTTAAGCTGTAGGAACTGTATAACTTTTTATTCGTATTCGATAGGACTATGTGCAAACAATAAAAAACCTTAATAAACAACGTAAACAATGTAAACATAAACATACAAGGAAACTGATTCCCTCTAAATAATTCAAGAAATGCCTTTAAAATCAATCAATCGATCTAACTACTTTGAACTGTGACGTATAAGTCGACCTTTCAAGCTTGAAAAGATTTCTACAAAATTAGCGTTCGTCAAATATTGCAATACTAAAATCAAAACGTTTACCTCTGCTTGACCACTCAGTGTTAAAAATTTGAATTTTAACCCTGCCGTATAAATCGACACCAACTTTTCAGAGATTTTTTTTCTAGTTTGAAAAGTCAATGTATATGCCACAATTTACGGTGTACTAATTTCATAATTTTTGGCAACGGTAGCATAAAATAGTGTAAAGACGCCTCCATCGTTTCAGTTATATTAGGATTATTTTCGACTAACATTAACTTCGTTTTATGATATTGGAATTGTCTTCATGTAATTCATTTTTTCTCATCCAGACATATCAACGGTAAGGAAATTGCTGAGTTGACGATCAAAACCTGGCATCAGAATTTCATAAGAAATATTTTCGACATCTATCCGTATTTATTCAATTCTTCTTTCACAAGCTCATTTAACTTTTAAAAAAAATTCCTTTTTACTGTTCAATTTTTTTTTCCACGATCTACAATGACGGCTCTCATGTAAGTTCATTAAAAAGATTTTCTAACACAAATTCTTCGTGATGAATAAAATGAAGAATGTGCTTCTCTTTTCCAATTTCAGCAATAAAATCAAAGTCAAGCTGGGCTATATCCAAATACATTTTAGTTCACTTTATTTGATAATTAACTTGGATTTAATTTAAAGCAAAGACAAATTTAAAATACTAATCAGATAATGATCGTCATTATTAGTAAATCAATTTGAAAGCACTATATTCCCTGACTCACTCTCGCTATCTGTCCCTAAGAAACATCCCTGCTGAGATGTCTATTAAGCTGAATTCAGTGTCCGTACAAGGCTAATTTTTGCATGTATTTATCAAACTCTCTGAGCAAGAAGGATGAGAGAAAGGGTAAATATTTCATGCAAAGTTTAACAAGTTTGAATACAGAGTTTCCTTCTCAATGACCGGCTCCCATAGCAAAACTAAAGAACCCAGTCTGCCCTACTATTTTATCCAAAGCTGGAAAAGAATAGTTTGATACATATCTTTCCAACAGATATTAGGCGCTAAGTAAAATGCAAACAGACTACTCCAGGATTTGAACTCGGGTTATTGTGCTCATCTCCGTACGACGGTAACCATTACACCACGGGCACCTCTAATTTAAAAGTTCCTCTGGGTTGCCCAACTCTGGTGTGGCAATGTAATCGACCCATTGTGTGAACGCTGCTTCTGAGTTTCGTTCTTACATCACCAGCATTGATTAGCATGTCGGGTTCACCTATCAGGTTGTTTTGAGAAGGGAGAATTGTGGCAATAAAATTGCTGTTTTATCGGTTATTACTTCCAGAATTTGTTCAAATCAGCCTGTAGCATTCTTGTTTAGTTCCCATCAAGCTCTTTCTCCATGTGTTTTGATGGCATACAAGTGGTGCATATATTCAGTAGTGCAGACACAGCCACAACTTGGAAGAAATCCAGTTTTATTTATCAGATTTCCATATGATCACTAACCTATCAATACCAATTCACGCTTTCGTTATCCTTATGTTCACACGCCTTTCAGTAGATGATATATTGCAGCCAAAGTATCTGAACTGGTTTACTAATTTCTGAAGCTTACTAACTTCAATAATACTAATACTATACCAGTTAGCGGTACTATATTTGTAGAGTGTCATTAATTCATTTACGCAACCAATAATTTATTAAGGCGTTAAGAAAATAAAGCATGGATTTAAAATAATTTTTTATTGCAGAAATAATGACTATAATAAATCCTTTAATCAGACAAAATATGATCCCAGAAGATCTATGCATTCTTGCTATCAGTTAACAAAGTCAGTTATGCCTATAAAAATACTAAAGGTTTTGTTGGTTGGTTGGTTGGTTGGTTGTTTGGTTGTTTGCCCAGACGGCAGGGGCTGTAGAATACACAGACTGCACCTCTACAGAGCGGTAAGACCCCTACCCAACAAGGATCCTGATTATGACTCTTAACAATCTGATGGTGAGATTCCAGTGATGCTGGGGGTTTGGAGAACGCAGGATCCGCCTCATTGCCATTTTCCCAGGTTCACTCGGGCCAAGAATGGTAGCACCTGAGAGAGCCCTATCAATGGGTGAAGAACTAAACTGCATACATATGAATTGTTTGAATTAGAACTATTTGACAAAACTGAATAGCTTGAAATAGAAAAGTTTTCGACAATTAAACTGAGTACTTACATTTAAAATGCGTACTTTTGCTAAACTGAATTGTTTGAAATGAATCTGTTTTTGACATTTAAACTCTACTTACGCGAAACTGAATTGCTTAGTGTAGAACTTTTGACATTCAACTGTGAGTAAACAAAATCTATACTTATACTGAACTGATTTAGCTGAATTTGAACTGTTTGAATAAACTGAATAGTTTGAAATAGAAATGTTCTGACAATTAAACTGTCTACTCATGCTAAACAGAATTGTTTTAGATAGTAGTGATTATTTGTAAAAAATGGATTTCGCATTGAATAACATACAAATGTTGATATGCCATGAAACCTAAACCACAAAAAATTGTCTGCTTGTATTTTATGGCATAACAAACCTTGTAAGATATTTAATGCAAAATCCTGCTTACACCCCATCATATATATATGTATGATTTGTGAACGAATAGTTTGTCGTTAAAATATTGAAACAATCCAGAGCTCATTTGTTTGTACACAGACCAATGGTGTCCACTCTTGCTTTCAAGCAATAATAGTTCCGTTTGCCCACAGATGATTTCAAGTATCCTTAGTATATCATTGAAAAGTTCTAATTGACCCCTAGATAGGATCCTAACAGTTACAACCACTCTGGGTCAGAATGGACCTGGGAGTAATGG
This sequence comes from Sepioteuthis lessoniana, assembly GCA_963585895.1. NCBI lineage: Eukaryota > Metazoa > Mollusca > Cephalopoda > Myopsida > Loliginidae > Sepioteuthis > Sepioteuthis lessoniana. The sequence continues at coordinate 49,795,157 of OY757911.1, read as the reverse complement.
CAATGAATGTGTACGCCAGATTACTCAAAACTCCAGAACTAAGGGCATCACCATTGAATGCAGTTTAGAGTCAAATCCTTGACGCTCATTGGTTTGGTGGGGTGTCTTAACGATCTGAAGAGATGAAATCAGCGTATTCTATAGCCCAAGCTGACCGGGCTGTTGATGCCAAGAGATCTTTAAATGCAGTTTCTTCTCCATTGAAAGTGAATTTTTTAGGTGTAAATACGTATCCATCTGATTTAAGAAATTTAATCGGTCGATGAGATCAGAAGAATATGTTTGATATCGCAAAGTCTCATATCCCAAGTCAGTAAACTTCTGCAGTGTCATCCTTGCAAAATGTGGCCTAGAATTGTCTTGAAGCAAAATTATGACCAAGCTTGAAATGTAAAAGTTATAGTGTAACTGGACCGCCAATTTGTTAACTACGTTGTCGCAGTTCAGCTCGTGAGCAACTCTGCCATGGAGACTCTCCCATTGGCACATAAGGATGTTCATTTAATCGTTCTAATGGCTGTCTTGTATTCCTTTAATGCTTTGCTTAATTTTGTTAAAAATGAATTACAGCAATAGTTAGTGAATGCTATTGGTACAATCCGAGCGATCACGTAGTACCTTTAAATTTTACCTTCTTTCATCATAATTTTTGTGTAAATTATTTTATAAGGTAAAGCTGGCAACCGTAGTCGAGAGCTCCCCGAAAGCTCCTTTTTCAATAGCTACAACACCGAGATGTAGGGGAGGGCGCTACTCCTTTCCCTGGATCGCTCCACTTCACCCTTGATACGTATCTTATATTGCTGAGTGTTAAGCAAGGAGGTATCAAGTACCATTTTTAAAGTCTTTGGCATGACGTGACCTGGGATTGAACCCAGGTCTCCCGGACCTTTGCGAACACTCGACTCACGAGGCCAATGACCCGACAAATTATCTTATAGATTATCATTATTTATTCATTAATTTATTCAATAGTCATTACAAACTTGCAAATAAGCAAACAAATCAATAGAGTGCATTAGATTTAATATTCAGTTTATTTTCATTTCTTAATGAATAAGTAGTGAAAAAATTATTAAATTTGATAATTTGAAACTTTCAGGTTGAGATTTTTATTTATGAAACGTCACGTCATTTTTTTCTTTAAAAACGAACTTCAAAAAAATTTTTTAGCGTTCTTTCTGAATTCTTCCATTTCTTTCGCTCTCAATCTATCCTTTCTTTCTTTTATCTTCTTTTCTTACTTCTCCTCTTCCTTCCTACTTTCGATTCCTTTGAGACAGATATTAAGCATTTGATTTATTACATTATCACCCTCTTTCTTTCTTTCTTTGGATATTTGCGTTATTTTTTTTTCTCAGACGTATAGCATGTCCCTTCTCTTCTCTTTTGTAGTATTGTCACCAGTGACTGCTATGTCCATTATCGTCGTTCCTCTACTGGAAGGAAAACGAATAAAAAAACGCAACTCGACTTTTAGAATTAAGGCCTTACATTGTTTTATTTTTTCTGTGTTCAGTCTCTGAGGAAACACACACAAAAAAGACACCGCCAGTGCAATAAATTTCATCATTCTTCTTGAAATCGATTCTTTGATATCTTTGATTTGTTCATCGTTCTCTGTTCATGCTGCTTGTCTTCTTGTACCTCAGCCAGCAAAATAGAAAACGACTGAATCCCGAAATCCATATAAATATATATACTGAGATTTAGAGAACTTTCTAATCTGTACTTTTGCCACAAGGAAACGACGCTTTAAATGGAGACTTCGGCAATAATGGTCCTTAGCGCTAGGTTAAGCATATCTAGAAAAAACTAGCGCACTGGAAGAGATGGTGAAGTTGATTTTTCTTTCAGCTTCTGCTTTTTTTTCCATTTCTTATCTGTTTTAGCCCAGGTACGGTTTGCTTAAAAACTGAATAATCCATCATTAAAAAAAACTCGTCCAATGTTACATTTTTACGATCACGTTCTTACCTCTACGCCTGATATGTTTTAATCATCTGAATACAGTTCCATTGATATATCAACAATAGGGGTTATGACACAATGTCAAGTCCTCGATAATGTTATGATGAAAGGAGAAACATTTGAAGTACTTCTTTCATTAAATATGGTGTCCTGGGTATGACACTGAACTACATCAGAAATTGCGTTCCTTGAGTTCGAGGAATCTGGAGATGCCCTTCATTTTTATTACACTCAGCTCCACTTTCATTCAACGTGATAGTACCTTTTAGGGGCATATTTATGGGTCTAATTGAATTGTTCAATTGTTTATTAAGGGTTAAAATTATTAGTTATTTCAGCCATACTGCTGTGGGCACATAGTTCGTATCAGTGAGAAAAACTTGAAAATAGAATATCTAATATTAATTTGCGATAGTTGAAACCATTTAACTATGTGCAAACAAAGGATTAATCCTAAATGGAATCATTCGTGTTAAAATATTTGAAAACTTTTAACTGTGTGTCTGACGAGGGAATGTAACGGCGGCCACTCGGGTAATGCAAAGCTCCTCTAGCGAATTGAGCACTCCGGCATCCGATAGCGCAAAATGTAAACAAACGAAATTTGATATATATGCATTAAATACCAAGGGGTATAACATCAGCCTGACGTTAATTTAGGTGGGTTTCAATCCCGGCTTGGAGCGTCTCGCGCGTCTAGCCACACTGGAGATTTGTGATACAAGGAAACAGTATGTCTGTGGATTACAATATATATAACAGGATTTGGTATTAAATAACCCACAAGGTTTGCTCTTCCATAAAACACCAACAAACCAACCATTTATACCCTGTTGGTGGGGCTTAGAATACGCTTGTTGTATCTTCTAATGAAGAGCCAACCTCCCTCTCGCATCTATGACACTAAACTGCGTCGGGTGATAAGGATCCAGTTCTAGTGGTCTGGGGATTGTACGGCACCACTTCATTTTCATTAATCCTTAGTCTTCTTAAAATGGTTGCACTCATTAAGGTCCTATCTATGGATCACACACACACACACACGCACACACACACACACACACACACACACACACACACACACACACATATATATATATATATATTTAAAAATCATCATTTGTATTGAAAGGACCGTGTGTGAACCCCCAACCAAAAAAAAACAATAAAAAACACCCCTAAAGAAACAACTGCACAAAAATATCCGTACGAACGTACAATATACGCAGTTTCTTAACCTTTATGCATAGAATATCCCTATTTGGGTTTACACGCCGTTAAAATCAATACAAAAAATGATTCCAGATTACATAAATTAGAATAGCCATCCAAACCTTAATATACAACAAGACTACCCACGTCGTTAATATCATCATCAGATAGCGATTATCACTCCAGTTCTTCGCTACTGTCATCATACTATCCACTTACCACCATTATTAATTGTCAATTATCAATTAACATGATTATATCTTCAGGAAAATTACGCTCGAACCACTGCCAAAGAAGTAGTTTGATTTATTCACTAACTCCGACCGTTATCGTAATACCACAAACCCAGCATCCCATACCAAAGTCACTCTGTCCATAATACTATCAACATACCATTATCATTTAAATGCCATTAAAAGCACATCACCTTCGCGGCAACCGCAAACATCAAACATCATCATCACTATCCACACACTCAGCATGCCGTCTTGAACAATCGCTAAAACAACCAGTAACCACGGTGCTACTCGCACGTGAGCATTCATCAAAGAATATTATTTCCCATCCATTAGAAGCCACCAGCACCATCAACAATTATACTATCATTATATTCCAACTAATTATTACCATTAATGTAACTATTGTGCAGCTACTAACTGTCGTTATTATCATCTTCAATATCATACCAACGAACACTAACATTACGAAACAGAGAAGAATCCTGGCCTCTTTTGTTCATCCACTCAGCATCTTCCACGTCATCCATTCTCCCTACCAACACGGTTTGCTCCCCCGTTTTTTTATTTTTTTATTTTTTATTTTCCTTCCGCAGTCTTCATCGTTTTACCGTCTTCCATCGTGTCAACAGGCGTGTAAATTCAAATTAACTTTTGCCTACCTTTGACTTCCCGCTATGTGTTGCCAGTAGTCTTTTTTTTTCTTCTTTCGCTATTTGTAACTCCAATTTTTACCTTTCTTTAATTTTTATTATGGTCACGTACGGCGTGCCGGTAGAGAATGAGATCTCTAATTACCAACTGGATTGACTGTCATAACAATAACGTTCACTATCGGTGCCAGTTAGCATAATTACTGGCCTTTGTCTTGCGAGACACACATTCGAACAAAAGGAATAAAAAATGGTATTGAGGTAAATTACCCAAGTAGATGTACGAACAAACAAGTACACATACACATACACACACTTGCACACACACACACACACACACACACACACACACACACACACACACACACACACACATATATATATATATATATCAAAATGAATAGGTCCACTACGAGATTTGTATTTTTAGAATTATTTTTTTGTTCTTACAAACGTCTATGTTTCTAGCTTGTTCCTTTCGTCAGAGAACATATTTGGTACAAGGCCATATGAATGGGGCACCCAATGAAACACGAACTAACAAAACAACACGAGAGAGTTCGAGTCTCATTCATATGGCCTTGTGCTACATATGTTCTATATAAGAACAAAATAAAATTTGGAGGTGCCTGTGGTGTAATGGTTATCGTCGTAGGAAATGGACACGGAAACAAGAGTTCAAATCCTGGACGAGACTGATTGCATTTCACATAGCACTAATACCCTTGGGAAAGGTATGAATCTAATTATTCTCCCTCCAGTTATGGGCAAATAGTAGGGCAGACTGAGTTCTTCAGCCTTGGCGAGGCAACTAGACTAGGAGAAGGAAAACTCTGAATAAAGACCTGTCAAACTCCGCTTAAAAGATTGACCTTGTGTCATATCCTGCTCGAGTGGAGGGGTTGGGTAAATATGATAAGAACAATATAAACAGTTCTAAAAGATAAAAATCTCTTTGAAAAATTTGCTTTTTTCCCTCTTTGGACCAACAACAAACATTTTCTTTTAAATTTACATATATATATATATATATATATATATTTAGAGAGAGAGAGAGAGAGAGAGAGAGAGAGAGAGAGAGAGAGAGAGAGAGAGAGGGATGGTTGAGTAAGGAGTTAAAAAAATAACACAAAGATCTATTAACATTTATTGCATTACAAATAATGTATTCAGACACAAATATGCTCATGTCCATTAAATAAACACACATACACACACACATACAATATAGAAACATTCGTTTAAAAGCCATACCATGAGTTGCTATTCGGATTTGAACCCAGTGGCCAAATTCTCTGACATGAGCCACCAACAATGCTAGAGTATGCTGTCTCTCTCTCTCTCTCTCTCAATATATATATGTATATGTATATGTATATAAAGTAAATGATCAGGACAAAGTAAATGAAAGAGAGAGATATATATATTCCTATGTAAGGAATAAAATTTTGTAGAATCTATCAACCTTTGTTTCATATTAATATTAAATTCACGTACAAATCTTCTTCCACTCCCTGATCGATAAACCCACGTATATAAATATGTATACACTAGCTGGTGTAATCATGTACACAGGGTAAGAGTTCACGGCAGATATGCCGAGATAAACAATTTCTTATACTATTTTTTTATTATGTCTGTTCTGCCATGATTATTATCAGATAAACACTTTCAAAAAAATATCTCAACCAGTAACTCTTATAGCAGATGATTAAATGATTTAAAAGAATATAATTTTGCAGTGATATCCTTATTTGATGAAGTTTATATTGTACTAGGGTATATATATATATATATATATATATATATATATATATATATATATATATATATCCACAAAGAGAACGTTTCGTCGTATCACAACTCTCCGGTGTGGCTAGACACGCGAGACGCTCCAAGCCTGGATCGAAACCCACCTCAATTAACGTCAAGTTGATGACATACCACTTTGTCAAGCCTGCGACTCAACGTCAGCTCATTAATTAACGCGTATGTATTAAATTTCGTTTGTTTACATTTTGCGTAATCCGATGCTGGAGTGCTCAATTCGTTAGAAGAGCTTTGCATTACGCAAGTGGCAACTGTTATATTCCTTCGCCAGAGTGCTCAACCCTCTCGAGAGGAGGTGTGTATACTTTCTCCCCATTTTAGTTTTCGAGATATTAAACTGATTTTTTTTTGTTTTTCCTTATGTTTTTTTCTGCTTATATTGCTGTTACTCGCTGCTCTAATCAGTCTTTCTTGAGTCTTTTTTTTTCGATATTCTCGAGTATCAGAACTGGTGAATTGATGTAGTTCTCCTTGCTGACGAGTTCACTTACTCTTTATTTTTTTGGTACATAGAGTTTGTCTATGTCACCTCTCGGGTGTAAAGGTTTGTGCATTGTCACTAATTTCCTTATTCAGTGTTCCCTATGTCTGAGCTCCTTTGTCTATTTTAAAAAGGGTATAGAGTATCTTACAAAGGAGACTTCCCAGGCATCTATTTAAATTTCTCGGGCAGAGTTTGGTTTCGGGAATTTTTTTGTCATTCTGAAGTATACATTTTTCATTTTTTTTCTTTCATTACTGGTTTGCTTTGTTTTTTTTTGTTATTTAATGGCATATCAACCTTTGTCGGTTATTAAATACCAAAGATATTCTTGTAGAACAGTAGTGAAAAAATTGAACCTGGAGCTGGGACGATAAAGGAGTTCAAACCTTTACCAAGGCCATTCGTCCAAATGTGAAAGTAAGAGAGCTACTCTGGTTCGAACACACTTACTATGATATCACAGTCTCGCACATTAGCCCCTACGTCATGGGGGATTCTCCACCATTTCTGTTAGCTTAATGATATTTTCTTTTGATATTTCTAAATATTAGTAGTCTTTGTATTCTCTGAGCATTCAGTTGTTTTATAGATTGAGCAGTTGTTTTCCTTCTTTTTCATTATGTTGTCACTTTTTAGTTATTAAGAATGAACTAAGTAAGCCACACTGAAGAGGTTTATCACTTTAAACCTTTTTTGTTTTTTATTTATATTATTTTTCACAATTAAGCAAAGATTTGAGATATTTAACTGAAACGGAATAATTAGAGTATAAATGTCTTTATTTTTTCTCTTAAATTTTGTATATTATTCCGTATAATTAAGTAACAGCTTCTAAATGATTATTATTTATTGAGAGATACATCTTGTCTGTCTTTATGAAGAGCAATCTATTACTTCTTATCTTTCATAATGATATCGTATGGTTTTTACAGGTTCCAACTGAGTTTATAACACACCTTGATATAATGGTATTTCTATTCCTTTCTGAAAGCAAGTCAAATAGATTGACAATATATACCACACCATTTCAGGTTCGGTCCCATCGGTAGTATTCATTATTCTCCACGGCGTGGTGAATATACTTTTCACAAATTGATCGCTTAATATTTGTCTTGAGATGCTGTAATTATACACTAAATATCTTCTTTTAGATCTCCTCCGGCTAGCCATAACCAAGACGAATCTATTTTGATGTCAGCTGTATTTCTGGGAAATTATTTATGGGGTTTCATTTCTTGGCTCTGAAGAGCCCTTTACTCCACTAATCTTGTCTTTAATTATATCTTATCCTCTATATTTTCTTTCTTGAGTCCAAGCGAATGGCTCCTATAATGCAGTCGTTCTTCCTCATTATTTATAAGATCAAAGTTGATATTTCGTTGCTCGCTCGTTACACAGAGATTTATTCAAAAGAGACATCTGCAACCCATCTTTCTTTGCATTTATAACCTGGTAATATTTGCTTTATGGTGCGACACTTTGAAATTGTATTAAAGCTTTCTAGATTTTCTATCCGCTGCATAGATCTCCTCTTGCGTATAATTAACCAAAGGTTTTGAATAGGATCAGATCCAGGTGAGTTAGGCAAACCGGTAGTTTCAGGCTTAACGTCATGAATGGGGATATGAATAGGATCTTGTTTTAGGGACACAGAAGAGTTATGTTTACATATTTTCTAGCCACCCTGCATGGTGATTTTTCGTGACCGGTTCCATCACAAGCCAGACCAAAACTTAACAGCCTTATTAGGATCTGTTGCTCACAAGAGTGCAGAAGAGTTGCCACTGGCTAATGCAAAAATCACGTTTCTTCTCAGATTGGTTAATGTATTAGCATCCTTCTTAATCTTAAAATATATATATTGGAATTGTTTATCTTAACTTCTACCACAAAAAAAAAAAAATATCGTTATATAGTGTCCGTCTCCGATCACCAATAAATCTGGTGGGCAGCTTTGTGATCAGCAGCAAGAAGTAAATCTAGAGAACTCTTGTGGTAGAGGCGAGAGACGGTTACACACAAAAGAATAGCTATCAAGATTTTTGGCCTTGGGGATGGCTTACGATTTGATAAAGAATAAATCTTTCCTTGATCAATATGTGAATACCATTTCAGGTCCTCCTGAATTTAATACCAATCCAAAGGAAAGTGGTAACATTGATAATAAACTGAGTGGAATTTTTCTGTGACCTCGTGTCGGGATATTCCTTAGAGTTTGTGGTAGTAGTCTCTTGGTCTTCGCCAACTTTCATAAAGATGGTCGTAATACAAAGGACTCCTTTCTGTTTGAAGTTTGTATTTTCATTCTTACCAGTCTTTTTTGCTGACAATTTCGCTTTTCTTTTCAACTACGAAATATTTGTGCATCTCATTCTTTACAACGGATTCCGGTTTGTGCATATACCATTTCTTCGTAAGGTCAAATTTAAATGTCTTGCAAAATTCCTACTGGATCACCTTTCATACACAGTCTTGTCTAGTCTTATACTCTTAAGGGGTTAATTTGCTACATCGCTTATAATATGATTGATCGTTTCGTGTCTATTAACACATAACCTAAAATTGCCATTTTATCCCGTCTTATCTATTTTTGCTTTAACGTATTTGTCCTTATGGTGTTGTTTTGTGCTACTATTAGAAGAGATCCAGTTTCCCTTCAAAGGTTTCCCTTCCCTAGCCATGTCCAAATCTTCGCCTGTATCTTTTTGCGTGTTTTAAGTTTGAAATATCCATATAATTACTTTTCTTCCCATTTTTGTTTTCATATTATTGTGGTACTGTTGATCCTTATATTGTCTTTGTTGTTTCTGGTCGCTATAATTAGCCTTTTTGTTCTTTTTAAAGTGGTCTTTGAGTCGTCTTATCGATGTATCGACGCTATCTTCAATACTGGTAAGTCATCACCCTCCTTTTCTTGGCACATAGCGCCTGTCAATGTCATATCTCAGATTTAAGGTCTTATGCTTCTTTGAAGGTGTTCGCTTCAAATATTCCCAAGTACTTGTAAGTTTCTTTTTCTCCGAGTGCTCTGATTTTTTCTTGATTTGGTAGATCTATTCCTTCCGTAATTTGTTGTTTTGTTATGTTTTGTCCTTTTGACTCGGCCAAAAATGCCATTCAAGGTGATGCACCGGAAGGAAGTGATACATTCTAATGGCTGTTATAAGAGGAAATCGCGTGGGCGGAAATTGGCTGATGAAATGGGACGAGGTAAAAATATCCCATGATAGTCTCATAGACTGACGCACCGGAAGAGAGTGACCTCTGAACTGCATGACAGTTATTTCCGCTTGGTGACGATTAAACATTCGATTTCAAAGATCGAGTGGGCGTCGAACGATTATATAATTCAGTTGAGTTCGACGAGCCAGTATAGTTGCCAGTAGAGTTCCAGACAGTTTGAGACGAGATGTGGTAGGGAAAGCTACACCCAACCGAGGGGGCCCTCGGGAACCCCGATGAAATTTGGCGTCCAGAGAAGATGCTGATAAGATGCAATAAAGAAAGCCAGCATGGAAAAAATATAATTGAGATTTTATTCAAGTTCTTTTTAAAAAAAAATGAAACGTAAAAAGGATTGTCAAAGAATTAAACATGTTTCTGCGAGAACTGTTGCGTAGAGAGCGCTTTCACAATGTTTGTATGTATGCATGGAAAATATTCATATGTAACCTTTCCATTAATACTAAAAAATAGCCAATATCTGTATCATTATATTTAAAATGGCCGCGGTAATCAATATCGCTTGTAGATTGTACTTGCTAGTCGTTTGTATTTGGCGTCTTTCCACATCAGTGAATAGTGGGAAAGTTTTCAAAGTTTTGATTAGCCCCGCTGTGTTTAACAATTGTTCTCAAGAGTAAATTTATTGCGTGGGAGGAAAACCTAAAGACGTAATTCTTTATTAAGACTTTTGAGAGAAATTATAGAAGTAAGGAAATTTTGGAAAGGAAATCAGTTGTCAGTTATATTGACCAAAGTCTTCGGCTGACAGCAGTTCAACACCTTAGAAACTTGGCAATATTGAAACCAAATAGTTACACGTCCTTTCTTTCTGTTCCTGTCGATTTTGCCTTACTGAAAACATTATAATATATTCAGGTCATGGGCCTTAATATCCTCTGAGTAGGTCAGTGGTCGGTTTTAGAGATTAGACAACCGAATTTCAAATCGAAGGAAATCCTTTTACTCTAACGACAGCTATAAAACCTTTAATACACTTTTCCAAAGATGTGAATATCTTTTATGGATAAAAATTGTAGAAATATCAAAGGTTGAAACGGCTGAACTATAGATACTGGATATTTTGAGTGAATAACAAAATCATTTTCATCTACATGGTGTGTATAGTTTCGAGCTTCAAGGAAAATAATAACGCTATAATGATCAGGTGACTTACTTTCTTTGTCTTTTGAGCAAGAATAAAAGCGTAGTTTCAGAAAAAAGCTGAAAAAATTCTGTTATCCAATAATTTGTGGCCCAGTCGACTGTGGCTGCAAAATACATACACTGCTTCTCTGCAGAGGGGTAATACTCCTCCAATGAAAATCCTAGATATGACACTAAACAATCTGATAGTGAGGCTCCAGTAATGCTGAAACTTTGAGGAATGCGGAATACCCCTTCATTTCCATCGCTCTCAGGTCCACTCTGGCCTGGAGTGGTAGCACTTGATAGACTTCTACCTATGAGTTGAAGAAAACTAAAATGTATACTTATGCTAAACCTAATTGCCTGAAATAGTACTGTTTTGAAATAGTACTGTTTTGAAATAGTACTGTTTTGAAATAGTACTGTTTTGAATTGTTTGAAATTGGACTGTTTTTGAAATTGAAACTGTACTCATGGTTAACAGAATTGTCTGAAATAGAACTGTTTCGACATTTAACTGTGTATAAACAAAACTTATTCTGTACCATAGCCCGATATGAATATGCGAAATGGACATATAATGTTCATATATAACATAGAACATAGGGATCTCGAAACACGAAAAACACTTACGACTTCTCAGTTCAGGTACGAAACTTTTTATTACCTTTGAGTTTAAAGGTTTTTCGACATAAGCAGAGAGAGGCACAATCTTACTATCCTGGCTTTTTCATCTGCCCCCCCCCATCTCGTGCGACACCTGCCCAAGCCCTCCTTCTCGTCCGGTGTCTAGTCTCAACTCTACTAACTTTCTTCAAATTCCCAAAACCCTCCGCGCGCTTCCAGTGCGTGACGTGATTCGCACTCTGTAACCCCATTTCTCATCTCGGGCTATTGCGACATCTCTGGGTGATACGACCGCTCCACGTGCGCGTGTGAACACCTATGTTAATGTTGCACCTAAATAACCCATGCACTGAGCCGAAAAGTTCTCAGCCTAACTAAATCCAAAGGCATGAAGCGAAATCCCTTGGCCATTATATTACAATACTAATGCAAATCAGAATTGTTTGAATTAGAACTATTTGAGTAAAATGAATAGCTAGAAATAGAAATGGTTTGGTTTGTTGGGTTTTATGGCATATCAACCATTGCAGGTTATTAAATGCCAAATCCATTTTTATTTAAATAATCAGTTCTTTTTAAAACAATACAGTTTAGCATGAATACGTAGTTTAATTGTCAAAAAACATTTCCATTTCAAACTATTTAGTTAATTCAAACAGTTATATATAACAAATCAGTTTAGTTTAAGTACAGTTTCAATGTCAAAAACAGTTCAATTTCAAACAATTCAGTTTAGCATAAGTACACAGTTTAAATGTAAGTACAGTTTAATTGTGAAAAACATTTCTATTTCTAGCTATTCAGTTTAGTCAAGCAGTTCTAATTCAGCTAATTCAGTTTTGTATAACGATAGATTTTGTTTACACACGCTTAATATTCAAATGAGTTCTATGTTAAACAATTCAGTTTAGCGTAAATACAGTTTCAATGTAAAAAAACGGTCCTATTTAAAATAATTCAGTTTAGCGTAAGCATGCAGTTTAAATGTATGTACGGTTTGTCAAAAATATTTCTATTTCAAGCTATTCAGTTTAATCAAACAATTCAGTTTAGCATAAGTATGCTGCTAGTTCTATTTAACCCATAGATAGAGCCCTATCAGGTGCTACCACTCCGGACCAGAGTGTACCTGGGAGCGATGGCAATAAAGGGGTGCTCTGCATTCCCCAAAGCTCCAGCATTGCTGGAGCCTTACCATCAGATTGTTAAGTGTCATTTCCAGAACACTCGTTGAAGTGGGGTCTTACCCCTCTGCAGAGATGCAGCCAGTGTATTCTATAGCCCCAGCCAACTGGGCAAAGAAATAGAAATGTTTTTTTTATAATTAACTTGTGTACTTATACTAAACTGAATTATTTGAAATAGAACTGTTTATTGTACAAAAATGGATTTTGCAATAAATAACTTACAAAGAGTGATATGCCATAAAACCCGATCAAACAAACCAATATTTGTGCAAGTCCTTCAAATGATCTCAAATTTCAACAGTATGCATAATTATAACAAAATTATATCTTTATTATGTTCTTTTCAGGTAAATGGTTGAATGATTTGTTAACAAATAGTTTGTATGTAACAGTTTAATCAAGCCAGAGCTCATTTGTTATCACACATTTGGTTTCAAGTATTCCTATCGAAAACCAACAATTCTATTTAACAACAGCCATTTTCTGCACACATTTAAGTAATTAAAATGTTATATTTGTCCTATCAATGGGGCCCAAACATGTTTTCTCTCTCTGGGTCAAAGTGGAGCGACAAGTAATAGTAATAAAGGGGTTATATACATTTCCCAAAGCTTTCGAAATAGAGCCTCATCATCAAATGGTTTCGTTTCATATCCAGGAATCTTGTTCGGAGTGGGTCATATACCCCTGCAATGTTACAGTCAGCATATTCTATCGTCCCAGGCGACTGGGATTTTCGAATATAGAAATGCTATTTATTGGAAAAGAAAACGCGCTCAACATTATATAGAATTTTAACTTGTTTCTACACAGGCTGTTATAATGTTAAATCCTTTGGACGAGAGTTGGTCAAGTTATCAGATTAAAAAAAGGATAAATATTTTTCTCAAACACCCAATACATCTTAAATAATATTTCTAAAAACATCCTGAATTTACCCACCTCTCAGCAACAAGCTTCGATTCGTACTTTTCCGAAGGGATTTAACACGAAGTGAAATGCAAACAATTTCGTCTTGGATTTGAATGCGAGTCGTCAATTCTGTTTTCTTACCACGATAACAATTATGCTAAGCGCGCCTCCAAAAGTTTAATAAAGATATGGTATCTCTTTCGACGTTGGTCGAATCTTTGGTCCGGAAGCGATAAAAATAAGTACACAGATAAACAATTGAACCAAAAAACTTAAAAACTAAGTGGCAAGACTGAGATTTCAAATCTATGACAGCATTTCTCCAAGTGAAAAAAATGAGAAGTTTTTACCATATAGAACCAAGTAAAAAAAAATCGATATTTTTGGCTCTCTATTTCTATGCAGATAAATCCTTTCTTTAAATTGACCTTATGTGGTATCCTAGATCCGAGTAGATCTAGCTGAATAGAAAGAACATTAGTTGATTATTCAGATATATGTCAGCATAGTCGACTGTGGCTGTTGAATATATCGACTGCATCTTTGCAGAAGAGCAAGAAATCCCCCGCCAACAATGTCCTGGATATGACACTAAACCATATGATCGTGAGGTTCTATTCCAGCAGATTTGGGGAATAAGGAATACTTCTTCATCGTCATTACTCCTGGATCTACTTTGACCGGAAGTAGTAGTACATTTGAGGGTCCCATGTGTAAGTCAAATGGATTTATTTAATCATTTACTGTACTGGAAACTATCTAACTGACTGCTAAGAAATGACTAATACTAAATTGACTTATGGAGTGAGCAAGAGAAGGAATTCTGTTGAACAGAATTACTCGTGTTAAATAGCAATACTAAAAACCATTTAACTGTGTGTAAATGAAACTATTATGGTTAGATAGCAATACTTAAAACTATTATATTGTTAGCAAAGAAATGAGTTTTGGCTCATTTAAAAAATTGCTTTATACAAACTATTCTTTTACACATTCAATGAATATATATATATGAATGGGATTTGGCAATAAATTGGTTACTAGGGTTGATATGCCGTAAAACACCACTAGCTAACTAATTAGACAGACATTACTAGATAAACTAGGACCGACTCCTACGATGCTTTTAAATACAGGGTCGTTCAGAAAAATTGATGTTTTATTTTGAAATTGCTCTGATTATTTGTGATGTAAATATCTGAGCAGCTACATAATCTAGGCGAATAAAACTAAACATGCATTATGTTGAGCAAAACAAATCATTTTAATATATTACCTAAGGTCAAAGTATTAAATAACCCGGGTGTGTCCTCGTGGTGTAATGGTTAAAGATATGGACTACAGAATAAACGAGTTCGAACATCAGCCGCGCTATTACATTCACCTTCGGACAAATACCCTTGGGTAAGGTCTGAACCCCCTTATCCTCACAGCTATGGGTCAAATAGTGCCACAACTGTTCTTCTAGAAGGATGGCTTTGGCATTAAATAACCTACGAAGGTCAAGTTTGTAATCTAGTTCCTGGCAAACACACCGCAGCATCTCTTGGGTAACAGAATCCAGTACGGTAGTAAGAAGAGGGAGGGATATAGACCAGTCCCTTCACATAGCTCAAGAGAACAAAATCGCAAGGGGTCTGGTCAGGTAAACATGGTGGCCATTTCCAAATAAAATGATACAAATCATTCTCAAATACTGTATTTACTCTCTCAGCTGAAGGTATCACAAAAATTAGCAGAACAAAATTTAAGGTGAAAATGAGTATTATGAATCTTTCAAGAAAATTGATAAATATTGAAAACTTTTTAGTTTGTTTCGATATATACCGATATCGATCAAGAGGGGGAATAATTATGGGAACTCAACTGAATTCTATATTTAAAAAAGTGTTAAATTTGGCTCAAAAACAGGCTCAAGAAGCAGTATATTTATATGTATTTTTGCATTTATTATCCAATCGCAGCATTTGCGCTAATTTTTAGATTTCGGGACACTTCACAGAAGACAGTTTTTGACTCACTGCGAAAATTTTGAAGAATCAAAACTCAAAATAATTTAAGAATTTGAAGAATCAAAACTCAAAATAAATTAATAATTTTAAGACTCAACGCCTCTATCCGCTGCGCCACGGACCCCGAAGTTTTTGTTGTTTCTTCTTTCAGTGAAAGAAGAAACAACACAAAAACTACCAAGATGAGGAAAATAGTCCGCAATAAATAAAATTAATTCTCAGATTAAGAAGCCTCATCTCAAAATGATTCCAATTAAAGACAAGTACAAAAATTCGGTACGGACCCGACTCTAGAAGATTAGATAAGGATTTATAAGACCAAAAAATCCATCCTTGATCGCCCTTCGAGGCGTTGAGTCTCTACGGTTCCAGGTGAGAATTGTCAGAAGATAGCGGTTTCAAATCCTACCCAAGCCGGCCAGAGGTTTACTTGGTCAAAAACGTGTTGCAATAGACAACAACTATGGAAGGCAGTAATTACTGGGGATTCGGTTACAAGACTCAGCATTCCTATCCGAGGTCGCGGTAAAATCACCTGAAGAAGGCCAGAGGTGAAATTTGGCCGAAACGTAGTGAAAGAAGAAACAACACAAAAACTACCAAGATGAGGAAAATAGTCCGCAATAGATAAAAATTAATTCTCAGATTAAGAAGCCTCATCTCAAAATGATTCCAATTAAAGAGAAATATCCATTATTTCCATTAATAAATCAACACTTTTTTGTTAATTTCGAGCCTAACTAGATAGTATAAATGATGAATAAATAAATGTTTCTTCAGTAACTATGGATTTGTCTATTGACCTAATGGGTGGAGTGTTCATCAATGGTTCGGTAGAACGGGGTTCAATCCCAGGTTGAGTCATACCAAAGACTCAAAAATGGTACATGATGCTGCCTTGCTTTACACTTCGCATTATAAGGTAAGGATCCAGTCAGTGTAAAGTAGTACAATCTAGGGAATGAAGTAGCACCCTCCCCTTCACCTCGGTGTAGTAGCTATTGAAAAGGTACCATTCAGGTCACCAACTTTACTTTATTTACTACACGAACATTGAGTATGGATCTGTCTATTTGACTAAGAAATGAATTATTACTTACTCAAATAACTTTCAGTTTATTTCGTTTCAAGAATACATTAAATTTCAACACTGCTTCTCTATCCTATTCGTTATAAATAAACCTGTTTCTATTTCGCATAAAGACTTATATCATCCCATTAACGTCCCTATCCCACAAAAAATGTGTTTTAATTTCAAGCTAAGAATTAATACTACACTTCTTTGCTCGAATCTTAACTATCCCTATTTTAAAAACGCTCTTATTGATATTATCTTTGCTTACGAGAAAAGATTTTGTACTTTCGTTTTTCAGAACATTTTTCACTCAGTTTAATGAATTAAAAATGATAAATTTGTAGATGGGATTTTTATCTATTCATTTAATCTTTTATCAACTTGGGGAAGGCATGTATCCATCTGTTATCCCCCTGGGCTGTGGGTAAATGGTAAGACAGACTGTGTTCTTTAGTGCTGGAGAAAGAAAACTCGGAAACCACTCTACTCCTTGGGGTCATTGGGTAAATACGTGGTGCAATCAATAAGGTTCCAGACTTTTTTTTGTACAGGCTTTTAAAATTGTCGTAGACTATTGAAAATTCAGTATGTTATTGCTATGCATATTATGAGATGCATATTATTTTTATGATTTCAGGTTCAAATGAACAGCTACAGCAGCAATTGAAATACACCCTACTAAAGATTGATTGTAATAGCTGGTGAATTTCAAAAATAAAATCTGGACATGAGGACAATTTAGAAGTATGCAATAAAATTCTGTTTTAAACTTAGAAAAAAGTAACAGAAACATATGGAATGCTTCAGACTGCTTTTGGACAATCTTGAATGAATCAAGCATCAGTTTTTGAGTGGCATAAGAGATTCAAGGAAGGCAGAGAGTCTGTGAGGGATGATGAGAGATGTGCAAGGAGTAAGGAAGTCAATACACTAGAGTTAATTGGCCAAAGAGTTAGGGTTAGGGTTAGGGTTACTATGTTGAGGTTTTAAGGTAGTTCAGCAAGAGATTCCGTCGGAAGAGGCTAGCACTCTTGAAATCTAGTCAGTGGCATTTCCATCCTGACAATGTACCAGTCCATAACTCCATCCTTGTCACAGACTATTTGACCAAAAAGGGCATCAAGACAATTCGTCATCCTCCCAGTAGTCCAGACCTTGCTCCCTCTGACTTTTAGTTATTCCCTAGGCTGTCGTTATGAGACAATTGAGGAGATGAAAGAGGTTGTGACGAAGGTCATTGACACACTTACACTTAGGACTTCGATGGGGCCTTCCAGAAGTTGTTGGAACGGTATAACAAGTAGATTGCAGCCGGAGATTACTTCGAAGGGGACTAGAGTTTCATATGAGTACTATCAATAAAAGTGCCCATTCGAAAAAAGTCTAGAAACTTGTTTAATGATCCTTGTAAATATTTGAAACCATACATCTGATTATGACTCTACACAATAGTCGATGGTGAGGCTCCGTTTCTGGAGAGTGTGAAGTAATAGTAAGTAAAGTTGGTGACTGTATTCGAGGGCGACCAGAAGGCTCACTTTTCAATAGCTACTACACCGAGGTGTAGCGGAGGGCGCTTCTCCTTTCCCTGGATTGCTCCACTTTACCCTTGATACGTACCTTATATCGCTGAGTTTTAAGCAAGGGAGTATCAAGAACCATTTGTAAAGTCTTTGGTATGATAGGACCTGGGATTGAACCCAGGTCTCCCGGAGCATTAGTGAACACTCTACCCACTTAGGTAGGGTTAGGTCTGCTCTGACTCTGCGTAGGATTAGCTGTTTGGGTCCCATCTATGGGTCTACTAGATTTGTTTGAAAATCATTCGTGAGGGCTGTTTAAAAACTTTTGAAGAAACAAATAGAACAAGTGTAAATATGAACCAACAATGAACGCAATTCCTAAGCCCCTTGGCATAAAACAACTCCGGACGGTTGACATGCCGTTAAAATCGATGAATGAATCAATCAAATATCCTCATGTAATGTTAATAGTCGAACCTGTTTGGGTACAATATATTTCGTCAAATTCATACGTTTAAAAAATATTCCTATTTGATGGGACTGAGTACAAAAAATCTCCTTAGAAAAAACTATACAAACAGTATAAATATGAATGAGCAATATACAAGATTTCTTAACCTCTGGGCATTAAATGAATCTAGACGAGTTGAAATGCCATTAACATCAATAAATCAATCAAAAAAGCATCTAATGGATTCATTGTTATAACGGAAATATCGGAATTAAATCTGTCGAGTGCAAATATGAACATGATTTTCCTCAACTCCACTACCTCTCATCATCATCATCATCATCTTTGATCTAATCACCATGACAACGACTTCCGACCTTTCCCTGTTTTTCTTCTCTCCACTCATCCTTCCACTGCTTGTTATCGTAACTAATATTTTTCGGTATTATCCCCAGCGATCATCCTGACCATATCTTCAATAACCGCAGCCACCACCGACACCCACCAACATCATGGCCATCATCACTGCCAACAACAACCCTGTAATCTCTCTTATTAATCGAAATTCTCCCTACCAGCACACACTCCCCATCACCCGATCCCTAGTCCCCAACCGGCTTCAGCGTTGGGCTGCCTAATATTCCTGACGCGGCTTTTGTTGACAGTCCCCCATATTTTATCATTTCTCGTTTTGCAAATCGAATATAATTGCGCAGCAGTCTTCCGGGCCAGATCGATAGATAAAGCGACTACCATCCGCAAATGGTTTACCGATGTCAGTGGGTTCAAAACCGCCTTTTACTCCGAACAATTCTAGAATCTTGGTCCATGATAGCGATTTATTTGTATTACTATAATTCTTGATAACCAGCTTAAGCAAGTCTTTCCATTTGCGGGGTATTTATTATAGTCATTTTCATTATTCCTGTATTCAGTTAACCCAACGAGTTTTCAAGTAGATCAACGTTTACCTATTTTACCTATTTTGCTGTCTTTCGATTTCTTTATGGAATTCAGAAAAAAAATCAATATACAGGTTCGGGCAGAAGTAAACGGGCAGTGAACAAATTACTAAATATATAAATACGGGAAAATAATGTATCATTAGTATTTAATAGTTGTCTTCCATGAAGAAGTATAACGCACGTTGTAAGCGCGGGGGCAGACGCCACGTTATCAAAATAAAGTTTCACATCAAATAAAAAATTATATTTTTCTTTAATGATGAAGCATTTTTAATGCAATCGTGCGCTACGATGTGTTATTCATGGTAATTTGTGATACTATATGGTATTACAAATAGTTAAACTCAAAATAATTTAAAAAGTTAATTTTCTTTTAAGCCAAAGATTCCAAGATTTTATTATTCATAGAGGAACATTAAACATCTAAAAACTTGTATTATTAGGTAATATGCATTACACAATACAACAGAATTAGAACTCTGTGGCAATAATAATAACAAGAAGAAGAAGAAGAAGAAGAAGAAGAAGAAGAAGAAGAAGAAGAAGAAACAATCTTATCAAGGCGAGGATAGATAAGACGCAACAAAATAACAAATGTAGACTATGCGGTGACAGAGATGAAACCGTCAGTCACATTATAAGCGAATGCAGCAAATTAGCACAGAAGTAGTACAAGGCAAGACACAACTGGGTGGGCAAGGTGATCCACCAGGAAATGGGCAAGAAATTTAAATTTGACCATGCCAACAAATGGTATATGCACAACCCAGCACCTGTCCTAGAGAATGACTCACACAAACTCCTATGGGGCTTTGATATACAAATGGATCACCGAATCTCGGCCAGAAGACCAGAACTTATAATAATCAGCAAAAAAAAAAAAAAAGGAAAAAAAGAAAGAAAATCAGCAAAATTATCGACTTTGCTGTCCCGGCTGACCACAGAATAAAACTGAATGAATGTGAAAAGAGAGATAAGTACCTCGACCTTGCTAGAGAATTGAAAAAAAATATCGACTATGAAGGTGACAATTATACCAATTGTAATTGGTGCTTTTGGCACGGTAACTAAAGGATTATTAAAGGGCCTAAAAGATTTGGAAGTTGGCGGCCGAGTGGAGACCATCCAAACAACAGCATTATTTAAAACGGCTAGAATACTGAGAAGAGTCCTGGAGACTTGAGGTGACTTGCTGTCACTCAATCTCCAATGAAAGACTATCAGTTTACGCTGATGTGAAAAACACGAATGAGTAATAATATTATTATTAATAATAATAATAATAATAAACTGCAACCCCTCTAATAAAGATAAATAAATAAATGATTGGTTTGGTTTGGTTTGGTTTTATGTCATATCTACACTTGTAGGTTATTTAATGCCAAATCCTTTTTATACATATGTATATACTTTACAAAGAGATTTCGAAATGATAGACTGTAGTGAATCTGACAAGATGATAAAATTAGTGCAAAGATTAATAAATTAAACACTTACAAAAGTTTTGTAGTCGTAATATTTCATTCTTTTATTCCAAAGAACTTCCTCCGACTAAACCATGTTATTCAATTTTTTTCTAGATCTAAGCAAATGAGGAAATAAATAAGATAACGGAGAAAATGATGGTATAAAAGGGGGAGGGAGAGGGTCTTAGGATAAGAGGCAAGTAAGATAGGAAATAGAGGGAGGGGTAGATGTGGGTTTAAGTAATGGTATTTTTTTTTTTTTTTTTTTGACTGTGACTGTCTGGGTGCATAATGATGGAGGCAGATGTATCTAGTTTCATTAGAGATTTTTGATCCTGTGGAAGTGAAATTTATCTTAGATGAAAGTAGAAGAAATGTAGATTACTTTCTTAAATAAGCCCGAGTTCTTATTTGCACAAGTATTTCGAGTATTGCTTTATAAAAGCCACAATTCAACATCCGTCATTTGTTTGCGCACAGTTTGTTCTATTGGCTAACTGATTAGTTTGATTTGATTTTATGGCATATAAACCATCGTAGGTTATTTAATACCAAATCCATTTTCATACATATAAACAGTTCAATTTCTAATGATTCAGTATAACGTAAGTTCACAGTTTAAATGTAATAAAACAGTTCTATTTCAAACTATACAGTTTAGAATCAGTACAGTTTTTTCTTTGTTTATACACAGGTAAATGTAAAAAGGAGTTCTATTACAAACAATTCAGCATAAAAACAGTTTAGTTCTGTTTAACCCATAGATAGGACCCTATCAAGTGCTACCACTCTGGGCCAGAGTGGACCTGGGAGCGATGGCAATAAAGGGGTACTCTGTATTTTCCAAAGCTCCAGCATTACGGGATCTTCTCCATCATATTGTTTTTTTGTCATTTACAGGACACTCGTTGTGGGAGTGTTAGCCCTCTGCATAAAAGCAGTCAGTGTATTCTACAGCCGATTATGCCAATAAATAAATGAATGTAATGTAATATCATAAATATGTATGAATTATTTATACATGAATTATTTCTAGACTGGTACTTATTCATATTTGGTTTACAGACTTTAAATGTAGGAGAATTTGGTAATATATACAACCTAATGATATCCGTTTTTATTACATTATGTTTTATTAGAAATAATGCAGTATCACCGATAAATAGTTACCCCTGCAATAATTTTTAAAAATTAATTTTCTTCAAAACCAAAAATTCTAGGAAGTGATCATTTATTGCAGAACAATACAAGTATTATTAGGTTATATTAATTACCAAACTTTACTGAATTAGAACTCTGTAACAAGTAATTAATTTGAAAAGCCTGTAAAACCATAAATAAAACTCTCTCTCTCTGTCTCTCTCTTTCTCTCTCTCTCTATCTATCTATCTATCTAAACGATTACTGGACATGGGCATAATGGTTAGAGAGTTCACCAATGGCCCGGAAGACCAAAAAATGGTACTTGATACTACCTTGCTTAACACTCAGCATTATAAGGTAAGGATCATGGGTAAAGTGGAGCAATCCAGTGAAAGGATTAGTGCCCTCCCCAACACCTTCATGTAGTATCTATCGAAAAGAGGGCCTTCGGGTCACCCACGACTACGGTCGCCACCTTTACTTTTTACTTATATTTGCTTATGGGATTTGAATGCTGTAGATTTTGGTAATGCATAACACCAAAAAATATCCGACCTGATAATACATATGTATAATATTTAACCAGAAATAATACTATCCCGGTACTTTTGATTTATTAATTGATGATTTTAACGGCATATCAACCTGTCTAGATTTATTTTATGCTCAGATATTAAGCAATCGCGCCTATTGAATATCCATACTTACATTTTTGGGTTTTATCGAACATGAATGATATTTAAATATCTATTTCACCCAAAGATGGAGCCCTAACGGGTCCAACCATACCAGTCTGAGTAGACCTGGGAGTAATGGCAATGAAAGGCTGCTCCATAGGTTTTAGAACTAAAGCTGTTCCATAAGATATTGTTTAAAGGTATACACAGAATAATCCTTTATTATTGGGGAGAAAACTTACCCCTCAGCTGGAGATATAGGTAACATTCTACGTCCCGCGAACAGAACTCACTGGTACCTTTGATTTAATAGAAAGTAAACTTTTTATTAAAAAACTGGTAGACATGAAACTATCTGTCGACAATACTGTACATACAAAATCGGTTAGTTATAGAAATATCTGCTTCATTTAAAAGAACTCTTTAGATGAGTCTATTAGACGAAGATACGAAGAGAAGTATAACGAGATGAATGTTATTTGGTTGAAGCAGCGAATTTACTGTTCTACATCTTGGGTCTGGTTTCTATAGATTAAACGGTGTTTATTTGGCTGACCTTACACAGATGTCTATTTTCTTATTTTGACAGATGTAAAAAAATGTATGGCTTACACATTTTTTGTTAATCTTCAGGTTCTGACTCTTTTCATCTTAGAGCAATGGAGGTGTATTATGTAAAAACAAATCAGATCTCTGTTCCCTAGCATATTTCAAATTGAAGAACTCCATAGCATTTAACATATCACAAAAAGCAACAATGACACTGCCCGTGGTGTAATGGTTATCGTCCTAGGAAATGGACACGGCGACACGAGTTCAAATCCTGGACGAGACTGATTGCATTTCACATAGCACTAATACCCTTGGGAAAGGTAGGAATCCAATTATTCTCCCTCTAGCTATGGGTAAATAGTAGGGCAGACTGAGTTCTTCATCCTTGGGGAGGCAACAAGTCTAAGAGAAGGAAAACTTTGAATTCAAACCTGTTTAACTCCACTTAAAAATTGACGTTGTGTCATATCCTGCCCGAGCGGTGGGGTTGGGTAAATAGGATCAATTACACTGATAATTTTCATTCTATTTATTTATTTATTTATTGATTGTTTTTAACGGCATTTCAACCCGTTTAATGTTATTTTATGCCAAGAAGTTGGGGAATAGTATTCACTGAATTCAAACTTTGGCGTAATAGTTTTATACGAGTTATTTTTTTATTTTTTTGCCGGCCGGCTGATAGAAACCGAATAATTTTAAAAAGATCAATTTGGCCCATACATGGTGGACCAGGGAGTAATGTCAATGCAGGTTTTTTTTATTCTCCACAGATCTCCAAAAATTAAACCACGTCATCAGATGATGTTTAGTGTCATACCCATGATATTTCATTTGAATAAATATATATGTATATATATATATATATATATATATATATATATATATATATATATATATATATATATATATATATATATATATAATGTACAGTTGAATATATCTCTAAAGTAAAATTCGCTTAATCTGATACGTGGCATTCATTGAAATTTGAAATTAGCATACAAGTAAACTGTCTTCTGATGCGACTAAAGTAACCATCGTATGGTTTATATTGGATATAAGTTAATTGTTTTTTCTCTAAGGCTAAACTAGTAAGTGGCACCTCGTTTAGATCAGTCGTGTAGGAGTAGATACTGTTTCAAATACTATAGCTCAACATCCACTGGTAAAGGATTAGGTAGGATTAGCTGTTTTATCAGGTTATCGGATATCTTTGGTCAAATAAGTCACACGGCTAAATTACGATTTTCTGAGTCAATTATTTTAAATTGTGTTTTTCATCTTTTTTTTTTCATGAAACTCATATTGACAACAACACAAATAAAAACTAAATTGGAATTTTAAAAATGGCCTTATTAAAATAAAATTGAACATCAAAATTGCACCTTAGCAGGTGTTCGTTATCATTTACTAAGCTTCGTTCAGCCAAGCAAAATCGCCCGAGGAAGTGCTCTCGTGGCGTAGTGGCTAATATGCTGAACTGTGACATTGTTGTAAGCGAGTTCGAATACCAGCGATATTATTGCATTCACTTTTGGATAAATAATTTTGGGAAACGTATGAACACCATAATCTTCACAGCTATGGGTTTAATGGTACCACTGTTTTTCTATGAAGATTGGTATTAAATAAAACATGAAGTTTGATATACACTTAAAATAAAGAAATGAAACCAAACCAAAGGTCTCAGGTTACCTGCTGTTACTAAATTGTCACAAATCTCAGAACATTACAGATTCATTGTATTGGTTTATTGATTGATTCTAGCGGCATGTAAACCTATCCATTTTTTTTTCTGCCAAGAGGTTAAGGAATCGCGTTCATTGTAAGTTTGTAATTACATTTTTCTGTTGTTGTTTCTGAAGCGTTTTTCCACACAGTTATGTGATATCAAGTTTTTCATTTTATTTAATACAAATAAAAAAAACAAAAACAATAACAATTTAACGATACTCACGTGTTTGCACACAATGCAATATGGTGTCATTGCCCAGTCGGCTGGGGCTGTAGAATACACGGACTGCTTCTCTGTAGAGGGGTAAAACCCCCTTCTCCAATGACTGACCTGGATATGACAGTAAACAATCAAATGGTGAGGGTTCAGTAATGTTGGACCTTTAGGGAATGCGTAGTACCCTGTTATTGCCATCATTCCCAAATTCCCTCTAATCAAGTGTAATAGTACCTGATAGTGTCCTTTCTATGGGTTAAATAGAACGAAACTGTACTAATGCTAAACTGAACTGTTTGAAATAGAACTGTTTTTGACAGAGAAACTGCGTATTTACGCTAAACTGAACTGTTTGATATAGAATTGTTTTAAATAGAACTAAACTCTGTACTGAACTAAACTGTTTGAAATTGAACTGTTTTGACATTTAACTGTTTGTAAACAAAAACCATACTTAAGGTAAACTGAATGGTTTGAAATTTAATTCGGTGTTAAATGACCTGAAAAGGGTTGATATGCCATGAAATAAAACAACCAAACGAACACTAGGGTATCAATTCAATAACCCCAATCCCATGCAGGACCATCTGATATATTTGACGACTGAGCTAATGACAGTTTATCTCCTAGTCTCAATGGACCATCCACTTATGTTATAACTGCTTTGCAATGATCGGCGCCTGAGGCGCCCCCTAAAAGAAAGCTGACTGGACAAAGTATTTTTTCATCGTGTCCTGCGTGGATATTGAATTATGCGTGGCTTTCCACAATAAAATGACCTTGTGTCATATACTGAATTAGTGGAAAGAGAGTTAAATCCCTCAATATGGTATCAAGTAACTAATACCTCTATTACTACTTCTAATAATCATTAGAAAACAATTATAGCTACAAGTAACTATTTTTAACACAAATAATCTATGCATAGTCATCTGGTACCATGCCATCCTATGAAGTTCAAATAATTTTCAAATCGATCTATTTGACCCATAGATGGAACACTAACAGGTACTCCCACTCCGGGGCAAGGTGGATACGGGAGTAATGACGATGAAATGGTAATCTCACATTTCCCATCAATTCAGAACTGGATCCTCATCTCGTCAGAGGTTGCCCATTTTGCTGGGGCTGTAGAATATACCAAATGCATCTCTGCAGAAGAGTAAAACTTCCCCAATGAATGACACAAAACAATCTGATGATGAGGTTTCAGTAATGCTGGAGTTTTAGGGAATGCTGAGCACTCTTTTATTGCCATCGCTCCCAGGTCCACTGTGTCTTGGAGTGTTAGCTCAAGATAGGGTCTTATCTATTGGTCGAAAAGAACTAAAAAGTCTACTTATACTAAACAGAATAACTTGAAATAGAACTGTTTTGACATTTAAACTGTGTATTTATGTTAAACTGAATTGTCTAGAATCGAAGTGTTTATATATATAAAAATGGATTTGGCATTAAATAACACGCAATGGTTAATATACTATAAAACCAAATCAAACCAAATTAATCGCCGCAGAGAATACAAACTGCATATTCGAAGTTCCATCGACCATTGTTGGTTTTCTTCTTTGACATGACAGGCATCACTGCTTTTTGTTTGATTTGACTCTAAGAAACCTTTGTTTATTCTTCTTAACCTCTCAAGCCTTGAATAGACTATTAACCCCTTATTTAATGCTACAGCACTGGTCTTTGCGTGTGAAAATTAGTCGTCATTACGTCAAATTTGGCAAGATCGTCATAAACTATTCATTATAATTTTCACGAGGATTTTATTTTATCTTAATTCCAGTTGTTTTCTTTTTATTTCAACTCATTGAGGTCATCAATTTACCAGAGCGATATAAAAATTAGATCTTTTTTTAGGCGTAATATGAGTGTGATATCTCTAGTTATGCAGCCAAGTTGGCTGGGGCTGTAGAATACGCCGACTACATCTCTGCAGAGGGATAAGACCCCTCCACCAACAAGTGTCCAGAATATGACAATAAACCGTCTAATGGTGAGTCTCTAACCCTTGAGATTTGAGGAATGAGGAGAACCCCTTTATTGCCATTGCTCCATGGTTCATTCTGACTCGAAGTGGTAGCGCCTGATTGGGTCCTATCTATGGGTCAAATGAAACAAACGATGTATGCAAACAAATGGGTGATGTTAATTTGTGACTGTTATATAGCAATACATAACATAATTTAACTGAATGTAAAAAGAGCTCAGGCTTGTTTTAGAATGCTATCTACACGTGTTTAAAAATCATATATATATATATATATATATATATATATATATATATATGTATGTATAAAAAGGTTTTACATTGAATAACCTACAATAGTTGACATGCCATAAAACCCAACACAACCAAACCAAACCAAACCAATCTTTAGCCATGCCTGTCTCTGGCCAGGAAGGGGCAAAAACGAGTTGATCGATAAGCAATCATATATACTAAATTGAAAACAAAGTGGCAAGCCTGATTTCTGAGATTCGCGACCTATAACAGTATCTCCCCAATTGTGTTAAATGGGAAATCAACATGACCTTGTTTATAGCTATTCGGATGGATCCTATCGTTACATTGACATTGTGGTGTATCCAGACTACGAGTAGAAGGGGAAATTTTTATTTGACTTAGCAGATCAGCTACTTATTGATTATATAATGCCGAGATTTGAGGCAAACAATTAGCTCAGTGTTATATGATTCCAAGCATTTATGTCTAGTTCGAATAATTTATGCATAATTATATAGCTCGATGTAAGCATTCTAATTAATAATACTAATAATAATCCTATTTGTAGTTATGTTGTTTCAAGTATTCCTTTCTAATATTAATGATTTTCAAATATATCTATTTGACTTATAGATAAAGTTTTAACGGGTACTGCCACTCCGAGTCAGAGTGGAACTTGGGATTATGGCAACACTGCGAAGATATCCATAAGTGGAAACACACAGCTGCGTGCAGTTTAGTACCGTACCCAGGACACCTTTTTTTAAGGGGGTGGTTATTACCTCCGTGCAGGGGATACAGTTAGGGTATTTTAGCCTCATTTATTGGGCTAGAAGAATAATTTCTTGGTGGGGTATGAACTTACGTCTTCTGGTTTGAAATAATTGTAATATATGTTACCTATAAAAAGGTTTGATTTTGAGTTCTACGAGCGAAGAATGATTTTCGTAGCTTTGTTGGTCAGAGTCGTTGGTGGGTTTTAAAGACTCCCGTAAAGTAAAAAAGGGATGAAATATTGAATTACATCGAGAGATTATCCTTATTAGTTCCATTCCAAGCTGCCTTTCGTGGTCGTAAACTGGGAACCCGAGTGAGTTGCTTCATTGGTTGATTTATTTCAAAAGCATATCAAACCCTCTAGGGTTATTTTATGCGTAGAGTTTAGGGAATTACTTTCCCCGTGGGTTGATATTTATATTTTCTGTATTATCTTTCTTTTAATATTTTTTTGCCCAAGGTCCTATCGAATATAAATAATTTTAAACATATCTAGTTGCCCCATAAATAGGTTTTAATTTTTTGTATAATGGCATATCAACTGTTGCGGGTTATTTAATGCAATAGTTAACCTTATGGAAGAACGCTTATTATACTATTTAACCTATAGCTGAGCCATAAGTGGGTTCATACTTTTCCCAAGAGTATTAGTCTTAAAGTGAATGAAATAACGCGACTTGATTTCGAACTTGCTTTCTAAGATGTCGTCGTCCAGAACATTAACCACTACACCACGAGTACTCTCCGCTTTTGGTAGAACACTAAGAGGTACTAGCAAACCATATCATTGTGGGCCTGAGAGTAAGGAAAATGAACGTGTACGTCACACTCCGCAACTCTTCAATAACGAAGCTTCACCATCAGATTTATTTTACTGCCATACCCAGGACACATGTTTTCGAAAGAGCTCACTGTTATGTAGGGGATTCAGTCAGTATTATCTATGTCCCACCGACACCGCACTAAGTAGCGTTCAGTAATGAAATTCAAATTAAGAAGAAAATTCTTCGTAAAAATGATTAAATTCATAAAGAGTTTGATATATATAACTGAAAGCGAAATATCGTCTGCTCGAGTACCGTAAAAGGCTGTCTAGTTATCCCTCTACCAATTTATCTATTTCTCAGTATATTCATATATACCATTCTAACAGATTAAAAAAATGTGCTCTCTGCTATAAATTCGATGTATTAATATTTACCGTTCTAACAGATAAAAAAATGAACTCGCTGCTATAAATTCGATGTATTAATATTTACAGTTACAACAGAAAAAAGTACGCTCTGCAATAAATTCGATATAATAATATTCACCGCTCTAACCGATAAAAGAATATACTCTTGTTATCAATTCTATGTATTAATATTTACCGCTCAAACAGATAAAAAAAGTACTCTCTGCTCTAAATTAACCTATTGCCGAGTTCTTACCTTTTCCGAATTTATTTGTCCGAAAGTGTCCATCTATCTATCTATCTATCTATCTATCAATCAACAATGAAACAACAATAACAAGAAACATGACAGAAATCGATAAGGGGGTGTAATGGTTAAAGCGCCGAACCCGCGGAATCGTAGTACGCACTATTACGTTCTCTTTGGAGCAAATACCCTCGGGAAAGGTATGAACCCCACTATCTTCCCAGCTATGGGTTAAATAATATCACTACTGTTCCAGGGGAATAGCTTTGGCATTAAATAACCTACAAAGGTTGATATGCTATTAAACAAAGAAACCAAGCCAAAACCAAAGAAGAAATCGATAAAAGGAATCAGGGATGGTTTTATAGGTTTGATTTGAACTTATGCAAATAAATGTCTCTTCCTGGAGAAGTTGATCTGGCCAAAGAGAATATGAGTTTGAGAGCAATTTCAATTACTGTTCTTCTCGGTAGTAGAATGACAGTACGATCGATTAGCGGAAAAAAGAACAGGAAATATAAGTGAAAGTTAGTTTATCAATGATTCATATAAAAAAAGAAATACAGAAAAGACGTCCATAGTAAATTTATTAACACATTAGCGAAATTTGAACATTCACTCGTTTCTAGTCCAGTTTACACATATCTATCAATCTCTATCTGATTACATTAAGAGCTATGTGGGGTGATCCCCGGTGCTGTCCTCGTGGTGTGATGGTTAAAGCGCTAGACGCCGGAATTGGTGTAAACGAGTTCGAACTCCAGTCACACTATTACATATACTTTCGGACAAATACCTTTGGGAAAGGTATGAGCCCCCTTATCCTTCATGCTATGGGTTAAACAGTACCACTACTGTCCCTAGAGGGGAATAGCTCTGGCAATAAATAAACCACAAAGGTTGATATGCCATTAAACAAAGAACCTAAACCCCACTCTTTCTATCTGATTATTTAACTCTGTCTTTTTATCAAAATAGAATTAAGGATCAAATTATTTTTGTGCCATATCGTCTGTTTGTCTATCTTATTAAGCACTTTACATTTTACGTCTTTGTTGGATATTTTAGAAATACGAGTCGTATAAGAATTAACAAGAAAAATTTAATTCCTGCTGGAATACTCGTATTAACAATAAAAGCATATTAACAATTTAATATCTAATTAGAAATACGGTTAAGTCTTTGATTTCACTTGTAAACAAAGCGGAACTGACCGTGAAACTAAATGTCATCTCACGGACAATGCCACGTTTTCGCTCGCTTTGCACCTAATTTGTGTTATTCAACTTGCTTGCAATAAATTAAGACCTCTGATTCTTGACCTCCACTTCTTCAAGTTCTGAGTCATGGATTGCTTTCCTATTTTCATCTGACCGTCGCTTCTGGGAGATTAGGAATGCAGTAGGCAAACTGACCCCTTAGTGAGGTTAGCACAAAATTCCCTCCTCCCGTGTCTTGCTGGTGGCGATCTAGACAATATGCCAAAGGGTAAGGGCCATATACTCTAGGGCATAAGAAACGATGTTTAAGTTTCGAGTACACAAGAAATGAATAATGATAATGATAATAATAATCTAAGACGGGAGAAGAAGAGAACAAGATAGAATTGAGGAAATTCTCGACTCAGTAATTTATGGTATGGAAGAATATGAAGCAGAGAATAACGAAAGATAACTTAGACAGAGTTGGAAGTTGAGGGAAATTATCAAAAAGACAAATATGAAATCTGAAAAAAAAAATATAAATAAATAAAACACCCCAAAAAGATTCCAATATTTGAAAGGAAAACAATTTCATTGACATTTGCTCAAAATTAATGTATGGATTGACTCCAAACTCTCATCACCGGCTAGATGGGACACGGGGTCAATTAACTCGCTATCGGTGGGGTGTAGAATACACTGATTCTAATTCCTGTTGAGGGAGTAAGAGCACCTACCCAAAAGTTGGGATCCTGAGTATGACACTTAACTACATCCGATGGGAATGTTCCAATTGTTTTGGATATCTGAGGAGTGTGGTATAGTTTGGTTTCTTTGTTTTATGGCATATCAACATTTGTGGGTTACTTAATGCCAAAGCCATGCTTCTAGAAGAAGAGTAGTAGTACTATTTAACCGATAGATGGGGGAATAAGAGGGTTCATGCCTTTCCCAAGGGTATTTGTTCGAAAGTGAACACAGTAGCTCGATTGGAGTTCGAAATGGCTTTCTAGAATTGCGCTTTAATCATTACACCACAATGACAACCCCGAGTAGTGTGGTGTATCCCTTCATTGCCATAACTCCCAGGTTTACTCTAAGTTTGTTAGAATCCCATCTCTGAGTCAAATACATCCGTTTTAAAAACTTTTTCGAATTTGATTGGACCGTGAGCAAAAAAAAAAAAAGAAAAAAAAACAACAACAAAAATGTTAATATATATGTAAAATGTACTCGTTGCCAAGAGCTCGAGGATTAAGATAAACCTTGACGACTTGATATGCCATTGAAATCAAACAATCAATCAACAAAGTATATTTCTAAGTGGAGTAAACCTGGTGCGAATGCAAAGGGATCCTTATGCCACTTTAGTTGGTTGTTTTTTTGTTTTGTTTTACAGCGTATCAATCCTTTTCTGGTCATTTAACACCGAATTAAATTTAAAATAATTCAGTTTAGTATAAGTATAGTTTTTTTTTTTTTTTTACATACAGCAAAATGTCAAAACAGTTCAGTTAAATGTCAAAATTTTTTTTATTTCAAACAATTCAACTTTGCATAAGTACACAGTTTAGTTCTATCTGACCCATAGATAGGACACCGTCCTGTGCTACCACCCCGGAACTGAGTGGACCTAGGAGTGATGGCTATGAATGGGTACTTCTCATTCCCCAAAGCTCCAGCATTACTTGAAATTCATCATCAAATTGTTTAGTGTCATATCCAGGACACTGTTTGAGGTGGGGGCGTCTTACCCCACTACAAAGAAGAAGTCGGTGTATTCTATAACCACAGCCGACTGGGCAATTCTCCCTCGTTGATTATCTCTTCAAAACTAAAGTATCCAGTTGATTTGCCATGAGCTCAAGGGAGAACAACAATGATGTATTTATTTTATTTTGTTGACTTTGATAGTTTTAAACTGTGACTGATAAAAAATAATTCGAAACTAGATTTTAGCTTTTATCAATTTGAAATATTCCAATAACAAACACAACAAACCATTCTGGATTTATTTATATATCATTATATATATATATATATATATATAAAATATCAGGATTTTTTTATCTGACATATCCTTAGAAGTGTTTTCACTAACAGAATAATTGCCAATTCGTTTGCTGATTACTTGTTTTTTATCCACTTTGATATGTGCAAATTAATACACACCACACACTCACACATATCAACTTTCGTGGGTTACAACTTACCTCATAACTGAGGAGATATGGGTTTTCATACATTTCCCCAAGGGCATTAGCCTAAAAATGAACCCTAAAGCGTAAATGTAATTTGAACTCACGATGATGTCGCAGAAGAACACTTTGGCCATCATATTTTGTTATATATGAGATTAACAGTTGTACTATTTAACCCATAGCTGGAAGGGATAAGGAGATTCGTACCTTTCCCAAGGGCATTCGTTCGAAAGTGTACGTTATAATGTAATTGGAGTTCGAACTGGCTTACAACGATCCTGCAGTCCATTACTTTAACAATCACAACACGAGGACACCCCTTGTTTCAGTTGAATTCATTAGATACAAAATGTCTTATTTAGTGACACTAAGTTTGTTGGTATATTTTATTGAATCCAAGGGAAGATTTTGAAGTAAAATTGTTCCTCTTGCCGAAAACATTATATATAAAAGATGTCTCTAAAAATAAACTACAATCTGTGGGAAGCCATATTACTGAAAGAAAATCATTCTCACAGAATTTAAACTTTTAAACTTCAAGAAAAAAAAAACTTAAAGAAGTTATTTATTTTACTAAAATTTCTTCCTAAGTTTGAAAATTTAAATTCTGAGAGAATAGTTTTCTTGCAACAAAATAGCTTCACACTGGTTATAGTTGCAAATTGATATTAACCTAAATAGTTTAATTATTCAAATAGAAATTATTATAACTTATAGATAGAAAATAGTTCGTTATATATGAGATTAATCTAAATAGTTTAATTATTCAAATAGAAATTATTATAACTTATAGTTAGTAAATAGTTCGTTATATATGAGATTAATCTCAATATTCTAATTATTCAAATAGAAATTGGGGGTGTAATGGTTAAAGCGGTGGACTGCGGAATCGTAGTACGCAAGTTCGTACTCCAGTCGCGCTATTACGTTCACTTTCGGGGAAATACCCTTGGGAAAGGTATGAACCCCCTTATCCTCCCAACTATGGGTTAAATAGTACCACTATACATTCTTCTAGGAGAATAGCTTTGGCATTAAATAACCTAAAAAGAGTTGATATGCCATTAAACGAAGAAATAGAAATTATTATAACTTATAGTTAGTAAATAGTTCGTTATAAATGAGATTAACCTTAATAATTTGATAATTCAAATAGGAATTATTATAATTCATCAATATAAGGTTTTTAGTAACTGTTTGATTCTTTTTTGAAACACAATGAAGATTACTTGGCATTGGCCATTTCTTTTCCCTTAACCTATAAGATTATCAGGATTACAAGCCAAGTAATTCCCTTTCATGCACTAATGATAAGCACACAAATGATTTTCAACGGATGACTTATTTCCTGGCCTCTTTCCTGACCTCAGTGATTATCTACTGGTCACATCCGTTGGTACGTTCTGCACTCGTCAGTCTAGGCTATTACTTAAGACAAACTAGATGGCCATCCGTAAGTGAGAACCAACATTAGAGAACAAAAAATGTAAATCACGCAGTCTAGATCAGATGACGAAATGTAATTGTTGTAAGGAAGACGCAAAAAACG
Organism: Sepioteuthis lessoniana; assembly: GCA_963585895.1. NCBI lineage: Eukaryota > Metazoa > Mollusca > Cephalopoda > Myopsida > Loliginidae > Sepioteuthis > Sepioteuthis lessoniana. The sequence goes on along the minus strand of OY757911.1, from coordinate 49,760,473 downwards.
TGTCAGATAACAGATTTCACTGTTGTAGCTCGAACTGGAAAAAAACAAAACAAAACAAAAAACAAAAAAACAAAAAGAAAAAACAAACCAACCAAACAAACATTGAAAACAAAACAACCCCGCCGAAAAAAAAACACCGTACAAGTACCTGGAAATAACGAGTGATCCGGGACTGATCTAATGAAACATCCCAGATTAATGAAGCACAGTCGACTGGAGCTGTAAAATACGCCGACTGCATCTCTGCGGAAGGATGAAATCCCCCTCCACAACGAGTGTCCTGATATGACACTAAACAATCAGATGGTGAGGCTCCATTAATGCCAGAATTTTGGGGGAATGAAAACTATACCTTCATTGCCATCGTTCCCAGGTCCACTTTGACCCAGAGTCGTAGCACCTAATGAGGTCCTAGCTATTGGTCGAAAGAAATGATAGACATTTAAACTGAACGTAAAGAAATGACTTATGCTAAATCTAATTGTTTAAAAATAACTGTTTGATAATTTAAATATATGTAAACAAATGACCGATATTTAATTGAATTGTTATTGATACATAACTATACTTCGAAATATTTAACTGTGTGAAATCTAATTTCTAGTAAATCATATATGTATATCCATTTTAACTGTCTACAAATGAATAACTGATGTGACATTGTAACTGTTACATAGCAATACTTGAAAACATTTAACTGTGCGTTAACAAATGATTAATTGTAAATAGAAATATTCCTGTTCGTTAGAATTACTTGAAGCTATGTAACAGCGTAGAAAAAAATGAGCTCAGGCTTGTTGTACAATGTTTCTAAAAATGACTTTATAAATCATACATATTCAATATATATGTAAAAATAGAATTTGGTATTTAATTACCAATAATGATTGATATGCTATAAAACCCAGTCAAACCAAACAGATAATCCCAGATTAATAACATGACAGAAGAAGCATGCAGGCAAATTAAAAAAAAAATTACAAACACAAAGTTGGTTGATGTATTTTATAGAATTAAAGGGAAAATTTTGATGTAAAAGTGTTCCTCATGTCGAAAAGATTATATAATAAGGGCGTCTCTTAAAAGCAAACAATAATCAGTGGGAAGCCATATTACAGCAAGACAATTATTTTCACAGAATTTAAACTCTCAAACTTAAAAAAAAATATACTTACAGAAGTTATTTTACTAAAAACGTTTGCTTAAGTATGGAAATTTAAATTTTGAGTGAATAGTTCTCTTGCAACAAAATGGCTTCATATTGATTGTAGTTAAAGTAGTAAAAAAAGTAAAGTTGGTGACCTTTGTCGTGAGTGACCCAAACGCTCTCTCTTCAATAGCTACTACACTGAGGGGTTGGGGAAGGCGCTACGCCATTCCTGAGATTACTCCACTTTACCCTTACAATGCAGAGTGTTAATCAAGGCTGAATCAAGTACCATTTTTGAATCTTTGGTATGACTCTTACTGCAATTGAACCCCGGTCTCCCGGACTATTGGTGAGCCTCTACTCATTAGGCCAAAGGCCCGGTTAAATAGCGCGAGTAAATGCTTCAAATTAGTCTTATGTAGCTTTTAAAGCGATTGTTGTAAAATTATTACATAATATTGTTACTTGATTAAGACTAATAATCCTGGTGAAATAAAAATGTTTAACTTGAAGAATTACACATTTCACTTGCTTAAATAATTATAAAAAAAGAGTATTTATTTTCAAAACCTCATAAAATTTTTCACAGAACATTATTAACTTAATAAGAATACAAAATATATATTTGGAAAATATCTTTTTTATTATCCTCTCTGTAAACGGGGCTTAGAACACGCTGTCTGTATCCTCTGCAGAGGGGTAAGACTATGCTCAATGGGTTGTCTTAGGCATGGGATTAAACTGTGCCTAATTCTGTAGATCTGGAGTTTGTGGAGTACCCATCTACTGCTATTTCTTCAGGTCTACTCTGACACGGCATAGAAGGACCTGTTGCTTGTCTTATTTTAATCAAGAAGACTTACTTGAACATATAATTGTTTTCTAAGTATTATCACTATTAGTTATTTAAAACCATAAAACTGTGTGCTAACACATTATTATTATTTAATAGAAATAATTACTGGAGACCATATAATTTTTATATGGATAATTGCAAGCATACAACTGTGAGCAACGTATTCAGGAATATATGGAAATGCATGATATCGTTTAAATGCGTGCAAATTATCTGAAGAAACAGTTACACAAAATATAGATATAAACGTATAATAAACGTAATACTCTTACCTCTCGACATAAAATAACCGTAGCTGGGTTGACATGCTGTTAAAATAAATCAATTAATCAATCAAAAATTCATTTAGTATATTCAACATTCTTTCACTTGATCTCTAATTCGTAATAAAATAGGTCATACAATTCTTCGAACGAATATTCACACGTATGATTTATTTTTCGTATATGACATTATTAAAAATTATCATCTAAATTAAATAACCAAGATGAATTAAGCAGTGGTTATTAATCATGGTTAATTAAAAAAGATATTTTTTTATCAAAAAATATTAATGATTTATAATTAAAAATATAATTAAAATATAAACAGTCTATTTATAATAAATTACTAGAGTAATTGAACAGAAATTTATAATCTAGCTAATTGAAATCACTGAAAACCTGATTTGATCATTTTAAATTAGATAAAAAAAAATTAAATAAACATTATTAGAAACGTTTTATTTATTGATTTCGTTTATCAAAAATTACTGATGAAAAAACAAATTATTGATCGTTATAAAGGAGAAAGAAGCTTATAAAAACATCGTCATTCAAAGCAACTAAATAGAAGTTATCTTTATATGGTATAGCATGCATCAATTTCAAGGCTTTTGTCTATGGTAAGATTTCCTAACAAGTTCACTTTACTTGTTCAATAAAACATAAGAGAGTTAGACAAAATACATCTCTATCGAAACCCAATGCTCATATTAAAACACTCCGTAACGTTGTTGTTGATCAGAACGGTAAACTTCGTCTTGTACACAAACTGATTTATATCAACAATTTTTTGACTGATCACCTTCAATGTTTTCCAAAGTGTCTTTCTCTGTGCAGCGTCAAAGGCTGATTTAAGATTACGTCGATGACACTGCTGTAATCTCTGCTATATTTCAGAAGCTTGTCCACTGAAGAACTTGAAAAATCATGCCCAAGATAGAGTATGAAAATGAAATCTCGAAAGTGCAAGATAATCTCAGGTGATAACGATTATATCAATGTGAATAACGTTGTAGTCGGAAAAGTCAACGAATTCAAATTTCTAGGATCAGAGCTATTCTTATTTTTTTTACTGTAAGAAATGAGTACCAGGGAATTACCAAAGTAAATCTTTTAATGACATTTATTAACTTTTAAGTCACCGCTAAAATGTACTTCGGTTATATTCTATACATGCATCTGTTTCAGTTTACCACGAATACAATTTCTTATAATTTATTTTGTGATTTGAACTAATTCCACCCGGAAACTCACTGTAATTCAATTCAATGTAGAATGGACACTTTTTACCGGAACAAGAATTAAAAAAGAAACCCTTGACCTGGAAATAAGAAATATTAAAATTATTTGACTTGTCTGGTTATTTGTTTTTTCCAATGCTAACTGTTCTGCAAATGGGTGATCATTCTACAGTGATTGAAAACGTGAGAGTGAATCTGTTGTTTCTTTCTTTTTTTTTTCTTTTGATTTTTTTGAAAAGTAAAGAAATATTCGGTGAGTGTGATAGTTGAATTAGTTCAAATCAGAAAAAAAAAAAAGAATCAATATGAAAATTTTCCTGATGAACTTGAACGGTTGTATGTTTATAATTTTACTCATAGTTCTGTGTTAAGAGCTTGGAATCCTAATTGTTGGAATGAGTTTTTGCCAGTAGAAGGTTTGGTTTGGTTGTTTAATGGCATATCAACCTTTGTAGGTCATTTAATACCAAAGCCATCCTCCGACAAGAACAGTAATAGTACTATTTAACCTATAGCTGGGAGGATAAGGGGAATCCATACCTTTCCCAAGGGTATTTGTTCAAAAGTGAACGTAATAGCGCGATTGGACGTTGAACTCGCTTACTACGATACCAGAGTTCATCGCTTTAACCATTACATCACGAAGAGCCTCCCCACCCCCAATAGAAGGAACTTATGAATGGAGGTTATGGGCTGCAGTAAAAGAAAGTTAGAAAACATCAAGAGATAGTAATGAAATGGTTGGAATGAGTTTTTGCCAGTAGAAGGTTTGGTTTGGTCGTTTAATGGCATATCAACCTTTGTAGGTTATTTAATACCAAAGCCATCCTCCGATAGGAACAGTAACAGTACTATTTAACCCATAGCTGCGAGGATAAGGGGGATCCATACCTTTCCCAAGGGTATTTGTCCAAAAGTTAACTTATGAATGGAGGTTATGGGCTGTCGTAAAATAAAGTTAGAAAACATCAAGGGAGAGTAATGAACTTATAATGCCAGCAACCGAAAACTTAGTGAACTCTATTATCCTCCAAGTTATGGGTTAAACAGCATCACTGCTCTTCTTCTTCAAGAATGGCTTTGGCATTAAATTACCCACGAAGGTTGATATGCCATTAAACGAATGAACCTAACCGAATCGTAATGTTGGGAACGTGAAATTTTTGCGATGTAATGATGCCATTACAGTAAAAATAAACTACAGAAAATCCACAGATTCTAATTGTAGAAATCATCATCATCATCATCATCATCATTATCATCATCATCATGTGTGGCTGCCAGCATAGATATCCCTGACCCATCACTCTTCTCTATCGTCCATCCCTCCCGGTGGGTCTTCAAGGCTACGTCCTGTATCGGCACAGAGCTGTTGTATATAGGTTCAGGCTTGTCGTCCTGCCTTTGTTCGGCCATGTGAAGCGTTCCACAGGAGTACGTCACTTATAAGTTCGTCTCTACTTCTCTAGCAGTGTCCCATATGTCTGGTTCTTTTAACTTGGATAGTTTTCGTGATGAGTGGTATGTGCACATGCACCTGCTGTTTTGTGGAGTGCTGCCTCCAGGACTTGTTCAGTATTGCTGCATTCTTGTGTAGTTGCCGTCAAGGGTTTTCTTCATACGTTTAGTTAGCGTCCATGTAGTGCATCTATTCAGCAGTATTCGACACGACCGCTGCTTGGAAAAAAAAACTGCGTTTCTTTTTATGGGTCTATAGGACCGATAGTCTATTGATAGCTTTCCATGCCTTTGCTAGTCGCGTGTTGATATCTCTCGGTTGATAAAACACTGCTTCCTTGGTAGTTGAACTTGTTTACTAGTTTCAGAGAGCTACCATTTAGTGTGGAGATGTCTCCTCTTTGATTAAAGCTCATGCTTTCCGTCTCGACTGCTTTGACATGGAGGCCTATGCAGCAGTTGCTTATTCCAGACCACGTAGCTGAGTTTCGGTTTGGGCGGGTGTATTTGCCAGAAGCGTCATGTCATCGGTGTAGTCCGCGTCCTTAATTGTTTGATCGGGGTATTTTCTAATGTCAAGTATTACAATCTAATACAATTACCGTTTAGTGTGGAGATGGGACCTGTAGGAATACGAGCCAATTTTGAGGAAAAATCCAAGTGTTGTTATTGCTGAAAATGAAGACTAAGAAACATCTTTTTTATTCAGTCGATGAAATAATTCTCAGTAAAACAACAGGTAAACAACCCAGTTGGTTGGGGCTATAGAAAATACCGACTGCATCTCTGCCGAGGGGTAAGACCTACCCTCAACTGGTATCTTTGATATGGCATTAAACAATCTGATAGTGAGGTTTCAGTAATGGTGGAGGTTTGGGGCATACGGAGAACCACTATATTGGACTTGGGAGCGATGGCAATAAAGGGTACTCCACATTCCCCAAAGCTCCAGCATTACTGGAGCCTCACCATCAGATTATTTAGTGTCATATCAAGTACACTCATTGGGGGAGTCTTACCCCTCTGCATGCAGTCAGTGTATTCTGCAGCCCTAGGTGACTGGACTACCTTATTGAATACTGAAATTTGACTTTTTTTGTAAGAAGTAATATGGTTTTAAGTTGCTTATTATGTTAACCATTTATAACTTGAAACACTAATAACTTCAGATCACAATTTTTATAAAACTTATTTGCTTTATTTACTCAAATTTTAGAAAAAAAGCTTGGTAAATTTCATGATTGATTGTATTCGAATTATTATCTTCATCTTGTTTGTTATATTCACAATGTTTAGGCTGATGCGTTCTTTGGCTTTCCTTAGGTGTTTCATGTTGAGTGGGCTCTCGATTTTGACATGAAACACCCGATGAAGGCCGAAGGATGCATCGACCGAAACTTTGCAAAATATAACAGTCAGGATGAAGACAATAGTCCGAATACATAATATAATAAAAAACTAATTCATATATAATTCTATTGTTTCAAGTATGTATTAAGCCCACCCATTTGCCCCCGGAAGAATGTAAGACAAGGTTAACTTTTTAGTTGAATAAAATTGGTTTTAAATAAGAATTTTCGGGACCACTTTGGTATGCAATGTACATAGCCAAGGGGATCTTCCATAGTCAAATACTACTTTGGTATGCGTTCTACATATTTCATTTACATACGATAGATTAAGAAAAACTTTCAGTATATATATATATATGTGTGTGTATGTATATATATAAACAATTACCATTCATATATAAACCTAAATTTCAAAAGATGATTAAAAATTTCATGCATTTAGAAAAAAATGGAAATGAAAGAAATTTTAAATAAAACTATTGATTTTATCTGTGGACCGAATGAACATCCGCTAGAAAAGCAAGAAATAGATCGTCAGATTTTTTTTCCTCATCAGACGCCAGCAGAAATAATTAAGGTGTTATTAGAAATTTGTTTCTTTTACGGCTTTCATTTACAGAAGAATCTGTCCAGTTTCTTTCAATAACGTGAGTGTTTACTCCAGCGTTTGGATCAACATTATGCTGCTGATGGTTGACAGTTAAATGATGGTAATTTAAACGAAAAAAAAAATTGAATATGCCGAATTTTTGTCAGAATGATCAACCGGACATTCTCTCAAAATAAAGACAAGCGTTTATCTTGTTTCTCGATGAGGAAAAGAAAATGTGTAACTTTTCTTGTTGCAGATCACAATATAAAGTGTCGATAGGATACCAAAATAACTTCATGACATGTAGATCACATACAAAAGTTGTCCTCCTGTTTTTATTGACATGCCATTAAACGAAGGAACCGAAGCGAATCGTAACGTTGGGAACAAGAAATTTTTGCGACGTAATAATACCATTACGTTAAAAGAAACTAGAGAAAATTCGTAGATTCTTACTGTAGAAATACGAGCCAATTTTTGAAACAAACAAGAATTGATTGCAATTACTGATAATCAAGACTTATAAATAATTTTTTTTATTCATTCAGTGTTATAGTTCTCAGTAACACAACCATCCAATTTAATGTTATTTCGCTTTGACCCATCGATACGACTCTAACAAGTGCTACTAATCCGGATCAGCGAGTAACTGAGAGTAATGACAACAAAAGAGTGACAGTATACTTTTCAGATTTCTAGAACTCGAGTCTCACCACCAGATGGAGTTTACTATCATATTAAGAACGCTATCTATCTTAGTTTGCTCATATCTATCTATCTATCTATCTATCTCAAATTTTTCATATATATATATATATATATATATATATATATATATATATATATATATATATATATATATATATATATATATTTCCTGTGTTTCCCTGTTAATCGAAAAAGTAAATCAGTTATACGATCTAGGATTGGGTTTGATGGTATATTCAAAGCTGACAATCATATTTTGTCTTTTGAATCGAGGGCAGATGGAAGGTTAGAAATTTTATTTCTTGGAAGGCATATGTTGCTTTAAAAATATAAAGAAACCTAATTACAATTAATATAGAATATTGTACTTGGGCCTAATCTCAATTGTCGATACATGGAAACTGCAGTGTCATGTTAAAATTGGAGGATATACAAAAAAGAGTGATACATCTAATACAAGAATGAAACATAATTACAGGGAGAGATAGGAAAAATTAGGATTAACTACTTTACTAAAAAGAAGGTGAATTAATTGAAACTTACAAAATGATTAACAGAATTTCTAATTATGATAGATATTCTTTTCAAAATTTCCCATCGGACAAGAAATTTTCTATAAATACAGATTCTAAAAAAAAATATGTCTATTAACTAATAGGATTTAAAAAAAAAATAGAGTAGTATATTTTTGGAACAAATTGCCAAATCTGAATAAAAACAGTAATAGCGTAAAAATAAGATTAAATTGGATGGTTTCAGAAAGAATGGTAAGAAAAATAATTTAAAAAGTAATTTTTAAAACTATCGATTGAATAAAGCGAATTTGATCTGTATTTAGATATTGTATTATTAGTGAATAGGTTCTGTGTAAAAATCTTTGGAAGGTTGATGTTAGAATATAGTAAAGCAGAGGTGAACAAACAAACAAACAAACAAACAATAATGATAATAATAATATACTGGGAATTGTGCAAACAATAATAATAATGATAATACTATTAATAATAATATACCTGGAATTGTAACAAAAATTAAAATGTGACCATACAAACAAGCGGTATATGCACACCCCAGAATCTATCCAGGAAAATGACACTCACAAACCTCTCTGGGATTTTGAGATGCAAACAAGTCACCTAATTTCGGCCCGACGATAAGACGTAGTCAAGAAAAATAGAACCTGCCAAATAGTGTATTTTGCCGTTCCGGATGACCACAGAATAAAGTTAAATGATTGTGAAAAGAGAGATGAATATCTAAACTTTGCTCAAGAAAAAACAAAAATATGGAACCACAAGAAAAAATGACAATACAACTCGAGGAAATAAAGCAGAAAGTACTAACGAAAGAAGGAATATTAAAATATATCGAAAAAGGGCAAAAAATACCGACAAAACAAGACATTCCAAAACAACGACGAGGTGGTGGAAGAGGGAAAGTCGGGTGATTGGTTCACAGGCTCTTTGCGCCAAAAAAGCTATCACGCGTTAGAGAAATTTGAAGGAGAATTTTAGTTTGGACAGAAGACAGCGTCAGAACCGCATGCCGAATTCAGCCGACTCTGGGAAGGTCACTCACCCGAATAAAGGAGAGAAAGAAATCTGAATGATTGAAAACCCGTCAAAGATAAGTACAACTCTAACTGTTTCCCTTCCACAATTCTTAAATATTGGAAAGTTATATGTATTAAAAAAAGAGAAACTGTAAAGGTTCTATTTCACCAATAATTAAATTAATTAAATGAACACCACTACAAGTATCAGTCCGGTGACTTAGACACTTTTCTCAAGTAAGAGAAAAAGAAAAAAGCAAAAAAAAGAGAAAGAAGAAAAAAAAAAAGACTGTTGAGAGGCATTTTTATTTGATGCTTTCCTGTTGGCTTAAATTTTATTATATTTTAAAAAGAAAAGGGAAAGGAAAAAGAACTGTTTCTTAAATTTTATCATTATTTGTTTGGTTATCGTCTATTCAATTTTGTTGTATTTTAAATGCACCCTTGTGTTGAAATCTTTTGATTGTGTTATTTCCTCAGTCGATTTGACTTCCTTTGCATGTATCTGCCTGAACCTCGTGTCGCTTTCGTTAATTCTCGCTGAACGTCTTATTGCCTCCTTAAAACATTACAAGAGAATTTTGGAAATATGTCTACAGTTAATATTAAATAACGTAGAAGTTCGTTCTTCCGTGATCAGATGGGGTAGGAAGACAAAGGACTTGGTGGTGTATGTGAAAGTGAATTGGCACCCCCTTAAAAACGTCTGAAATAGGATTTATTTTGTGGAGTGTCAAATGCCAGACAGCACTTGACGTCACATGTGCATAAAATGGGCCTTTGTCCTGGGATAATTATTTATGCAACATCACAGTAGATTATGTGATGACAAAAACGAAACGATCAATCACATAATAAGTGAATGCAGTAAATTAGCACAAAGAGAGTATAAGACGAGAGGCGACTGGGTGAGAAAGGTGATCCACTGGGAATTGTGCAAGAAGATTTAATTTGACTATACACAACCCGGAATCTGTTCTAGAAAAAGTGATGCACAAAATTTTTGGCATTTTCAGATACAAACGGATAATCCAATCTGGGCCAGACGACCAGACCTAGATATAGTCATTAAAAAATGAGAACCTGCCGAATAGTGGACTTTAGCGTTCCAGCTGACCACAGGGTAAAACTGAAAGAAAGCCAAAAGAGTGATAAATAACTTGACCTTGCTAGAGAAGAGAACACACTTTGGAACATGAAAGTGACGGGGATACCGATTGTAATTGGCGTGCTCGGTAGAGTCACTAAATGATTGATACAGGGACTAGAGGACTTAGAAATAAGTGGACGCTTGGAGGTCCTCCTCGCTACAACGTTTTTGAGATCGGCCTGAACATTGATAAGAGTCCTTGAGACTTGTGCTGACCTGCGGTCACTCAGACCCAAGAGGAAAACCATCAGCAATGTGAAAAAAATCACAAATGAGTAAAATAATAATATCTTAATTAGAATTGATCTATCTCTTCTCTAAGTTACTTGTTTGATGCATATTGATGTACTGCTTCAAATTACTTACCTTACCTTATCTTTGCCCTGTTGGCTGAGACTGTAGAATACACCGGCTACACCTCTGCCGAGGGGTAAGTTCCGCCCATGAGTAAGTTAATAGTTTGATTGGTTGGATAGGATTTCATGGTAATTCTACCATTGTAGGTTTTTAAATGCTAAATCTTCAGGTGATTTGTCAACGCATAGTTTGAAGAACACATTTTAAATGAGTCTGGGTTAATTTCTTTGCACACAGTTAAATAGTTCTGAATATTCTAAAATGAATAATTCTATTAAGTGCCAATCTTTTGCTAGCACTCAAACCGTTTTAAATTTTGCTATCTGACATGAATGATTTTAAAAATGGTTTCATGCATGACTACGTAACACTTACAATTAAAACTTAAACATCAGTCATTCGTTTGCTCACAGTTCAAATATCAATCAGTTCTATTTGACATCTAGATAGGACCCTATCAGGTGCTACACTCCGGGTTTGAGCTGACCTAGGAGAAATGGCATTGAAGGGGTACTCCTCATTTCCCAAAGCTAGGGTATTACTGGAGCTTCACCATCGGATTGTCTAGTGTCATATCTAGGGCACTTGTTAATAGTGGTCTTACGCCTCTTTAGAGATGCAGTCCGTGTAATCTACAGCACCTGTCAGGTGGGCTGTTTATCTTTTGTGTTACTTAGAATTATTACATTAACTGAATAAAAAATATTTCGTAGTCTTGATTATCAGTTATTCCAACTCTTTTTCCTCCAAAATTAACTCGTGCTCCTACAGTTAGAACCTACGAATTTTATGGAGCCTCTTTTACCCTAAAGGCATCATTCTTTGAGGAGGGAGGTCTTACGCCTCTGCAGAGATGCAGTCGATGTATTCTACAACCCCAGCCGACTGGGCTGTTAGCTTCAGTGTAGACATATACAGGACGCTGAAAGCTTTTTTTCTCTTTATGCATGTGTATATTAGAGCGAGTATATGTGTGTTTATGTGAGCCTGTGAGTGTAAGTACGTGTTAGTATGTATGTGTGTCTATCTGTCTGTTAGTGTGAAAGTGTTGACACGTAGGTATCAGCAGTAAATAAAAGCAGTCTCATTTTACAAATTACGTATTCATTGGAAGACACTTTTATTACAACAAGAATGACGAAAAATTCCCATAACGATTGGAGTGTTAATTATAATCCCTTTCCATTGAATTTAAAAAAGACTTGCAGATCATTCTGGAAAACAATTTATTTTTCTCTCTCCAGCAATCAATCATTCTGTCTTGGTCTTTTTACTGCTTCTATATATCTATCTATCTCAGTTTGCTCATATCTATCTATCTATCTATCTATCTATCTAACTTTTTGGAGTGATATATACATATGAGGATAGTTTCAAGCAACAAACATATCTATGTATTTCAGTCTGTTTATGTATATCTATCAATCTCGGTCAGTTCTATCAATCTATCTATCTATCTCGGTCCTATCACAGTCGGCTGGGGCAGCAGAATACTACATCTCTGTAGAGAGGTAAGACTCTCCAAACGTGTGTCGTACATATGACTCTAAAAATTCTGATAGTAAGGATCCAGTAAGGCTGGAGCTTTGAGGAATAAGGAATACCCATTTATTGCCATTACTCCCAGGTTCACTCCGGCCCGCTGTGGTAGCAGCTGATAGGGTCGTATCTATGGATTAAATAGGGCTAAAAAGTGTACTTATGCAAAACTGAATTGTTTGGAATACAACTGTTTTAGACATTTAAACTTTGTCCTTATGCTAAACAGAATTGTTTGAAAGAGAACTCTCTTGACATTTAACTATGTGTAAACAACAAACTGTACTTATGCTGAACTGAATTGTTTTAAATAGTACTGTTTATATGAACAAAAATGGATTTGTCATTAAATAACCTACAATGGTTGATATGCCATAAAACCAGAACAAACCAAACCAAACTATCTCGGTCTGTTCATATCTATCTATCTATCTATCTATCTATGCCAATTGATACCTATCCATCACAGTGTTCATATCTATTTTCAACCTGTTGCCTGTGGTTGTAGAATATGCCGATTGCTCTTCTACAGAGGTGTAAGATCTACTCCCAACGACAACGAAGCCACCGTTTGGTCTGGGGTGGCGACCCGTAATGCTTGCAGACGAGATCCTGGTGGCACTTACTGAGCTAGACGGGCGGTCGGAGCGGAGAGATCGGATTAACCGTCTGGTCAAGTCAAGCTAAAGCACTTACACGATTGTCCCAAGCGTATATTTCAATTTTCTTTTGTGGCAAACAAGTATCCAACCCCATTTTATCATAATGTCACGAGAAGATGGTGGCTGAGGGTCGACTGGGCTCAGATTGCAATTCTTGAAACCATTTAAGTGTCGGAAAGCAAAGGATGAATATTTACTAGAATTATTTGGGTTAGGAATACTTAAACCATTTATGTGTGTACAATAGATGAGTTCTAATTCCTTTCAAATTAAAGTTACCCTCAAACTATTTGCTGAAAAATAATACACACACACACACACACACACACACACACATATATATATATATATATGCATATGTGCGTGCGTAAACAGTATTTAGCATATGATAACCTACAAGGCCAATATACCATAAAACACCAAATCAAAGTAAACCAAAGTAAGCCAACTCTATCTATCTATCTATCTATCTATCTGATTTTTCATTTGTTCATTAGCCCATCGGTCCCTTCTTTCTTTCCTTGTTAATTTCTGAATCCATAAAGATCTGTCTGTAATCTCTTTTGAACTTTTTGATACACATAGATATACAACTTCAAGTTACTTACGTTGTCGTCTCTCAAGCGGGAGTCCATGTGGTGCAGAGACTATCGTGCTGGACAGCAAAATCCTATTAAGTTAGTTAGAACTCCAAGCAAGCTATTAAATTCACATTTGGACAAGTACCCTCAAGAAAAGTATGAACCCTCTTATCCTCCTATCTATGGGTTAAATAATATCCTTACTTTTCTTCTATTAGGATGGTTATAGCATTAAAAAAACCCACGAAGGTTGACATACTATTTAACATAAAAACCCAACCGATAGAGGCTTCTCTCAAAAAGTGGTGCCTTATATAAGCACTGAGAAGGCTTGGAAAGGCTTAACTTGATTGATTTATCGGAACCTATGTGAAAATCAATGGGATTTATTGGGTTTTTCGTGTTTTCTTTTGTTTTTTCCGTAAAAACCGAAAAAATAAGAAAGGAAAAAGAAGTGAATTCATGGTAGCTGGCTTTTGATTGGTTTGATTTGCTTTAGTTTTATGGAACATCAGCAATTGTAGGCTATTTAATGCCAAATCCATGTTTATATGTGTAAAAATTTCAAACGTATTCAGTTTAATATAAGTACAGTTTCAATGTAAAAAAAAAAGTTCTTTTTTAAGAATTTCAGTTTAGAATAAGTACACAGTTTCGTTCTATTAGACCCATACATAGGATCCAATCAGGTGCTACCACTCCGGGCCAGAGTGTACCTGGAGACGATGGCAATGAAGGGGTACACCGTATTCCCCCAACCTCCAGGGTTATTGGAACCTTACCATCAGATTATTTAATGTCCTATGCTAGACACTCGTTGGTGAGGGTGGGGTCTTACCCCTCTGCTTAGAAGCAGTCAGTGTATTCAGCAGCTCCAGCCGACTTATCCAGTTTACTTGTGATTTCAAGACGAGAATGAAATATCAGGGATTTCATAGCTGTATCATGCTTATCCCATATGGATCTCTTAATGTGACTAAAAATGTAAAACATAGACACATGAAATAAAATATGTATTTACCCAACCCCTCTGCTATGGGCAGGATGTGACACAAAGTCGATTGTTAAGCAGAGTACCGCTAATTTGAATTCAAAGTTCTCCATCTCTAAGCCTGGTCACCTAAACAAGGCTAAAGGACACAGTCTGCCCGACTATTTACCCATAGCTGGATGGAGATAATTCATGCCTTTCTCAAAGAGAAAGCTTAAAGGGAAATACAGACTACCATGTCCTAGATTTGAACGTGAGTTTCTGATTCCATTTCCTACGACAATAACCGCTATGCCAAGCGGACTCCCGAAAATGACAAGCTTCTTGAGTATAACTCTGCATCCGATGGTGAGGCTCAATTTCCGGAGGCCTGAGGAATGCAGAGTGTCCTTTCATTCTCATTCCTCCCAGATCTAATCTATAAATAAGGGGCGAAATCTATTGATCAAATAGATCAATTTATCAATTATTAGTGTCAGATAAGAATACTTGAAACCATATAACAAGTTGTAAATTATTTTGTATAAAGAATAGTCACTTAATTCTCTTTTTGTTTACAAAAGATTGTCATTATTTACTTGAAAACGCATCATTGCTTGCTAAAGTGTGAGTCAACATTAAATAAGCCAATACAACCAACCAACCAACCAACCAACCAAGCTACAACCAACTAAGCAACAAACAAACATATATATATATATATATATATATATATATATATATATATATATATATATATATATATATATATATATATATATATATATATATGTATATATATATATATATATATATATTTGGCATTCAACTCCAGAGCAATGGAAAAATTCTCTTTCATGGTAAAAAGAACTATCATACGCCATTTGTAAGATTTTTTCTAAACTCCGACACAGGAAAACAAGCGACAGAAAATAAAGCTGTTTTGTTATATATTAAAACCCAGATATCATCACGTAGGCAGACATCTCTACGTTATGTTAATATTCTTTTCGTGTTTTTTCCTCAAATAATATCAGTGTGAAGTGATATAATCCTATTAGCGTAATCATATTATTAAAACATTTTTAAATACTTATGATTTCATTGTTTTAATATTATATATCATAGTTTTTATATCAATCAAAAAATCTTCGCAATTACTAATAATCTAATCCTCCACTGAATCGTCTGAGAGCGACACTTCGATTGTAGGCTTAGCGAACATATACAGCACTCTGATCTTTGACTAAAGTCCACAAATCCATTCATATGAAATATAGAGAAACGCATTGATAAATAAACGTGACGGAAGCTGTGTTAAATCTTCGATCTATTTGCTGGTATTTGGTTGTATCTCTGATCAAGATATTTAAATGAGATACAAAGTAATAGCAGTATTGAACGATGTCATTTCGATCAGTGACAAAGAAGCAATCGGCGTTTCTTCCTAGTAGCAAGCGATCTACGCAAGAATGCATTATATCTTCGTGGAATTGTTTGAATTCATCGGGGAGATAGATTTGGAAAAGAAAGGTTTGTTGAAACACAATAGCGAACTCGCAATCGAGAACAGGGAAAGTCCCAGCAAGCAGGATTCTCATGTTAGGGATGAAGACGAGGTGAATAAAGGTGAGATGGAGAAGCACGCGTGCCATTTATTGTGGGAATACAGCGACAGAGATCCGGGTAAGAATAATTGGCGAATAATGGGGAGAAACAAGGCGGAAGGCAAGTCATTATCTGCATAAGAAATTCTTTTCTAGCTTTTGGGAAATAATGTAGGAGCATTTCTGTTTTAAGTGACTCGATGTAATCAATTATCTTTCTCTCATTCTGTCTTTATATATATATATATATATATATATATATATATATATATATATATATATATATATATCTTAGTCTTGTAATATCTATCTATCTATCTATCTATCTCAGTCCGTTCTTTCTATCTATCTATCTATCTTTTTCTGATGATATTTATATATAAGGATATTGGACATGATGGGAACATAATGAGATAGAAAGAGCAATATGCATGATGAGAGACATATAAATATCAAATAGTTATATTGAAAGCTTGATAACCAAGTAGACGTATGGGATCAGGTTGATATATTACAATAAACACGTTGGGATTAAATTTCTCAAGAAAGAAACGAGGAACTCCCAATAATAATATCTGAAATCAAAGCTCGGACCCCAGAGATAGTGTGAAAAGCAAAGCAAAAAGAAATTTACTATCTTTGAACAGGAATAGCAGTTACATTTCGCGAACGAAATTTATATGAAGATGTAACAAATATTATGGGACAAATTGAGTCATTTAGCCCATGTAGACAATGTAAAAACAATATAGGTAAATAATCAGTTTTTGAACAAGCATTCTGTTGATGGCCGTTTTTATTCTCTTCATGATGGTATTGTTGATTGGTTGTTCGTATGATGGCCATTCCCCAAATTATGGAGCCTTTTCAAGAATTGTTTTATTACGCAATAAAAACGAAGAAATCCTATTACGCATTTGGTTCTTCCAAAAGGGAAATTTTCTCCATCATTTTATTTCTGTTAATGAATTTCTTAACTAACCCTGACTTCGATAACACTCATGCATGGCTTTGTTCTGATATCCCAATAAATTCTTGCTGCAAGCTGATTATAGCACCAACACACAGACAGACAGACAGACACACACACACACACACACACACACACACACACACACACACACACACACACACACACATATATATATATATATATATATTAAGAAACTAGCCTGCTTATCTCGTATTAAGATTATCATACAGGAAAAACAAAGATAAAAATGCACATGATAAAAAATCTATCAAATATATCAACAAGCCAGTTAGTGACAGTTGGAAACTGGCAAAGTCTATCATTGCTTCATCAATCAATTATGGCGTAGAAGATAAAGTGCTAGACTGCGGCATCCTAGCAAGCCAGTTTGAAATAGTTGCGTTATTGCCATTCACTTTCGGGTTAATACACTTGATAAAGTGATGAAGCCCCTAATCTCCTTTAGTTATATGTTGAATAGTACCACTATTGTTCTTTTAAAAGGATGACCTTTTCATTACGTACCTTATGAAGGTTTATATGCCCTTAAGGAAAAAAACAACAACCATTCCTGATACCAAGTGAACTTTGTACAGACCCCACCCATCCGAACAATAACGGCTCTCCTTTGCTGTATGAATATAGAGTTTATTATTTGGCGATGAAATATTCTTTCAAAATCATATTCAATCTAACAAGACCATTACCATAGAAATTGATTGCCAGCAACTGGATGATATGCTAATTAAGTTAAGCAAAATGCAATCAGTACTGGTTAATCGACGATTTGCTTTATGATAATGCTTGCCCACATGCGGCTAGGATGACACTGCTGAAGTTCACTGACTTAGGATATGAAACTTTGAAACTAAGTATTATAATCTCTCAATGTCTTATCAAACAACTAGCATTTTTTCAAGCATGTGGACTCATTTTTTGTTCTAAAAACATTCCGTTCTGAAAGAGAAGTAAAAATTGTATTTAGAGATTTCTTGACATCAAAACCTTCAGAGTTTTATCGTTCATGGATAAATAACCTTGTTAATCAATTGCAGCAATAGAAATGTTTAGGGATCCTATTTCGACTGATTGAAATAATGATTAAATTCATTAATCCAGAATTAAAGATTATTCTAAAATCCCACATTATTTTCTGGTTAATCGCATGGGAAAAAATGAATATCACGTTCTCTCAATCTCTCAATCTCCCCCCTCTCTCTCTCTTTCTCCCTCTTTATATATATATATATATATATATATATATATATATGTAACCTTATTCCTTACTCATATATATATACATATTTATATGAGTAAGGAATGAGGTTTAATAATAATAATAATAATAATAATAATATATATATATATATATAAATATATATATCCGTGTATTAATCTGCAGTGGCCTCAATTATCTATAATTTTGTGTTCTTTTGGAGAAGACAAACATTCGAATTAATTTTCCACTGGATTAACTTTAGTAAAAGGATTATTTCGTTTAGGTGATAATTTTGATAAAGTCAGATTCCCCTTTACAACATTGGAACTAGAATAATTGCTAACATAACGTGTTCGGGTAATTGTCTAGCGTTTGTCGAACAAAAAAAAAAAAAAAAAAGAAAAAGAAGGAAAAACTCATCAAAGAAAAAAGTACCCACAATGCAATTCTGATATTTGTTTCTGAGCGGGATTGGGCTGAAAGTGTCAAATAAAACAGGCAGCGCTTATGTATTCGAGAAATAAAGAGTGTATCCGTCCGAGCCGAAGTTGAGAGATAACAGTGTCTGACAAAGAAAAAGATCTCGACGCTGACGTTAAGTCAAGACTGCATTAGATTCGTCTGCGCCAGCACCTTTTTCCCGTCAGAGTCCAGTAAATCAGACAATGGCCCGACTGGACTCAACTGTTGTCAATTATCTAGATTATAATGACATTAAAGGTTGCCTGTAACATTTTATCGTAGTTTTAGCTTTTTGGTGATCACTCTCCGCTGACGGATAGATTATTAATGCATAAAACAATACATCCAGATAATAACACACACACACACACGCGCGTGCGCACATACACGCCTGCGCGCACATACACACGCGCACGCACACACACACACACACACACACACACAAATACGTTTTGGTAGCTTAATGTCAATCTAGACCAAGTTTTATATCTATATACTATGGTAAGCCAAAAGATTTACCATATTTTCGTAACGTGAGACAGAATTCGGCAGCTCCGGGTGCTTTTGCTGTGGTCGTGAAGATGACGAACCACCTTGAACTGTCAGAGGCCGAGATCACCTGATACTCTCCGAGAGCTACTCACCAGATTTGCCGAGGTTGTGAAGGTGACGAACCACACTGGATTGTGATTTATCAAGCTAGCCTGATACTCTCCAAGTGTTACTCGCTGTATTTGCCAAGGTCGTGAAGGTGACGAACAACATTGGTCTATGAAATACATTGCTCACCTGATACTCTCCAAGTGCTACTCACCGTGCCAAGCTCTCTTGATACTCCCCAAATGCTACTCACCGGATTTGCTGGGGTCGTGAAGGTGACAAAGCCCACTGAGTAGTGAGATGCCAAGCTCGCCTAACACTCTCCCTGCACTACTCACTGGATTTCTCGAGGTCGTGAAGGCGATGAAGCACACTGGATTGTGATATGCCGACCTCGCCTGATACTCTCCTAGTGTTACTCACCGGAATTGCCGAGGTCGTGAAGGTGATGAAGCACACTAAATTGTGATATGCCGACGTCGACTGATGCTCTCCCTATGCTACTAACCGGATTTGCCGAGGTCGTGAAGGTGATGAAACACACTGAATTGTGATATGCCAACCTCGCCTGATACTCTCCTAGTGTTACTCACCGGATTTGCTGAGCTCGTGAAGGCGACGAATCACATTGTATGCCGATCTCTTCTGATACTTTACAAGTTCTACTCACCGGATTTGCTCCTATGAGCACGGACTAAGTATTCACGACCTTGCCTGATAATCTATGTTTTTGCAACCCGAGCGAAATGTCTTCAAACCTTTTCTTAATTTACTGTGATCAACTGTGCTTTTGCCTTTTGTACAACAAAGTCTTCGGTTGCTTCGGCACCGTTGTGACCCAGTTCGAACTCGTGAAACATAAGTTCTCAAATTTGTCTACGTAATGCATTAATCTGGGCGGCTATCAAATCACACAAGCAATGAAGCAATGCACAACGTGTCTGCACACCAGCTACCACTATACTACAAACCATATTGGATACTTACAATGACGTGAACGTGATATACGCGTCGCAAACTAGCATATATATTGTAAAAGTTTTGGCAATGCCTAGTATTTATACATAGCAATTTATTAGCCCAGTGATTAGAGTATTCGCCAATGGTCCGGGATACCGGGGTTCAATCCCCGGTCGAGTCATACCAAAGACTCAAAAATAGTACTTGATGCCGCCTTACTTAGTACTCAGCCTTATAAGGCAAGGAATAAAGATAAAGTGGAGCCATCCAGGGAAAGGAGTAACGCCCTCCCTACACCTCGGCGTTGTGCCTATTGAAAAGGGAGCTTTCGGGTCACCCTCGACTAAGATCGCCAACTGTACTTTTATTTATACGTATTTAAGAATGGGTTCTGAAGCTTGTATCTACGAAAATATTTTTACTGGTAAGGGAGCTACTCCTGTTACTTGCCGTGGGCAGAAGTAGCCAACTGAAGCTCTTACCTCTTCGGAACTTGAACTGTTTTTTCAGTTTTCCTTCCTGCCATACCAATATTAAAGCACTCAGTTAATATGCCTGTAAAAAGTGTAGAAGGTCTACTGTTATCATTATGCTTATTATTTGTAATATGTCATTTTAAAACATTACAGCATGGAAATTTTTTTTCCCCTAAATCCTCATCCATGGGTTGGATCTGGTAGAAGGTCAGTTTCTTTTGTAGAATAAGACTGGTTTGAATTCAGAGTTTTCTTTTTAAACTGCTTGCCATAACGAGGGTAGATAGACTTCCTTTCACTTCTATTTACCCACAGCTGGAGGTAGGATATTAAGATATATGCCTTTACCAAGGATATTCACATTCTGTAAACAGTAAACAGCTTCGTCCAGGATTTGAACTCTGATCACTGTTTCCAGTTCACACGCAGATAACCATCCGTTATGTTGCAAGCTAGATATAAGTCTATAATATATATATATATATATACATATATATATATATGTATATATATATATATGTTTGTGTGTGTGTGTGTGTGTATGTGTGTGTGTGTGTGTGTGTGTGTACTAACCCCTCTGCACGAGCATGATGTAACACAAGATCAGTTTTTAGCAGAAATTTTAACAGGTGTGAATTCAGAGTTTTATTTCGAGACCGGTTTTCTTACCAAAAATAAAGAGACCTGTCTGTCCTACTTTTTACCCATAGTTGGAGAGGGAATAGCTGGATGCATGCAAATAGCTTTGTTCAGGGTTAGAACTCGAGACGCCGCTCCCAGGTTCACTTTGGCCTGTAGTGGTAGCATCTGAAAGGGTTCAATTAATGGGTCAAATAAAACTGTTTGACATCTGAACTGTGTGCAAAGAAATGACTTATTTTAAATCGAATTCTTAGAAATAGAACTGTTAGATCATTTAACCGTGTGTAAACAAATGATTGATGCTTAACTGAATTGTAAGTGATTCATAACAATATTTGTAACAATTTCACTGTGTGCTGAATAAGTTAGATTGAATAGAATTATTAGTGTTGATGCGCAATACTTGAAAGTTTTAAAACGCGTGCCCAAGTTGAATTTTTAGTTTTACATAGTCATTTTGGAAACCATTTGACTGAATGCAAATAAAACTATTTATGTTAGATAGCAATAGTTGAAACCATTTAAATGAGAGCAAAGGAATGATTTATACTAAATAGAACAATTCGTGTTAGAATATTTCGAACCATTTAACTATGTGCAAACAATAGTAATACTTGTGTGCCAACGAATTACATCTCACTCATTGAGAAGTGAGAGAACCTACAAACTACTGATTTGTTAATCTTATGCAAAACCATTTGACTATATGCAAACAAAGGAACTCTGGCTTCTTTAGACACGTTATCTACAAACTATGTGTTTACAAATCATAATATGGACAAAGAAGATTTGGTATTAAATGATCTACAATGGTTAATATCTCATAAAATCCAACCAAAACAACCAAACCATGAGTAATGATGGTTGATTGTATATGTTTTATGGCATATCAACCTTTTTAGGAGGTCCCCGGGGTGTAATGGTTATCGCCGTAGGAAGTGGACACGGCGACACGAATTCAAATCCTGGACGAGACTGATTGCATTTCACATAGCACTAATACCCTTGGGAAAGGTATGAATCCAATTATTCTCCCTCCAGCCATGGGTAAACAGTAGGGCAGACTAGGTTCTTCAGCCTTGGTGAGGCAACTAGTCTAGGAGAAGGAAAACTCTGAATTCAAACCTGTTAAACTCCGCTTAAAAAATTGACCTTGTGTCATATCCTGCCCCTGGGGAGGGGTTGGGTAAATATGATATCTACCTTTTTAGGTTATTCAACGCCAAATCAATTTTAATGAAAATAGTTCTATTGCAGACTATTCAGTTTAGCATAGTTCTAATTCAGTTTAGTATAAGTACAAATTTTGTTTACACAGTAAAATATCAAAATAGTTCTATATATAACAGTTCAGTTTAGTGGAAGTACAGTTTCAATGTTAAAAACAGTTCAAGTTCAAGTAATTCAGTTAAGCATAAGCACGCAGTTTAAATGTAAGTACGGTTTAATTGTGAAAAACATTTTTATTTTAAGCTATTCAGTTTAGCAAAAGTATACCGTTAGCTCTATTTAACCCATAGATAGGGCCCTATCAAGAGCCACCACGCCCATGAGTAATGAGAACACTTAAATAGATCGATAAGAACAGACGAAGATAGATATGAGGAGATAGATTTGAAAATACTTAGAAAGATAGATTTGAATAGATAGGTAGAGAGACTGATTGATATTTACCGACTTAAATCGATTGATAGATAGATATTTCATTTGTTTGAGCCCCTACGCGTCTATGTTTTTCAAATCAAGTAAAGATACCATAGATTTTACAGAAATATAACTGATATTATTGACCCTCAGCCCAGCCGTCAATCAAGAAACAGGTGCATCCGTGGGAAAACATCATATATTTATATGATTTATTTGACCGTGGACTGGTTGAATTGGGTGCAAATGCGACGCTCACAGGATGCAGGTGGACGCCAAAAAAGGATATAACCCGGTGCGACAGACAGTTTCAGTTTAGTTGGAGTCAGTTAGTTGGAGATAAGATGCTGTAGAGAGAACCAGCACCCAGCAGAGGGCTATGGGCCCTCATAACCCCC
>OY757911.1:49647061-49732061 GCA_963585895.1 Sepioteuthis lessoniana | reverse complement strand
AATTGAGAGAAGAAATTGTTATATGTTTTTCCCAAGGACATTATTAGCATTTGGTGAAATGCTGAAAAATTTCGTCCTGAATTTTAACTTTGGTCAGTGAGTCTTATATATATATATATATATATATATAGATAGATAGATAGATAGATAGATAGATAGATAGATAATATATGTATGTCATGGAATTGTTTTTGGCCTTTTCCATATTCATATAAATGGTTTAATGTACATTCGTTCGTATATTAAAATTTCTTTATGAGCTTACATATAGTTGGAAACTGCTATTAAAAGGAGAATTGCAACTGTTTTCTCTCAGACATTATAACACGAGACCTCTTTCAAACACGAAAGCTTTTGGATCCCATACATCCTTGTATTGGTAGATGGCAGTTCATACCACTATTGTGTAGTGAAAGTAAAAACAATTCATATAATGCGTATAAATATAAGATTTATTTAATCTAATGTGAATGAATTATCTATATAGCTTTGCTACCTTGAGTAGAAATTTAGAGAAAAATGAACACATGAGAAAATTAAAGAATACAGAGATAATCAGAAAGTTAGAAAGAAAGAAAGAAAGAAAGTATAAAATGGTAAAGAAGAGACAAAAAAATCCCTATAAAGTGAAATGAGTTGGACTTAAATTCCAGAGATTTGAAAGGCTTAATATGAAAACTCAGTTCTTTTAAATTAGATAATGGCATTGTCAAACTAAGGTAAAATTAATACGTGCACAACTAAATGAACTCTCAAACAATGGCAGACGATTCTGATCTGCTAAATCAGATGGTGAGACTCCAGTTCTGGAACTTTGGGGAGTTTTGAGTTCCCACTAATTTCTTATTGCTTGTTGGCTCACTAGAACCCGAAATGGTAACATGGTATTTTGTTTCCGATCGATATATTCATTATTAAGTGATTGATTTTAACGACATGTAAACCCGTCTCAAGTTATTTGATGCCTTGAAATTTGAGAATATCGTTTATTGTGCATTTATACTTATTTGTGTAGTTGTTTTATAAGAGTTTTGGGACACATTTATATGATATCAGGTATTCCATTGTAACAAAAATCGCTAGAAACAGTTTTATAGTTTCAATAATTCTATGGTTTCAAATAATTATTTGTATTCAACAATATACATTTGTTTGTATATAGTTATATGGTTCCAGGTAATTAATGGTGATCCTTATTAAACAATAATAGCTTCAAGTAACTATTCTTATTACTAATAATTTAGTTATATGGCAGCACATATTTCTGGCAAATACGAATAATTTTTAAACAAATCTATTTTACCCATTGATGGAAATCTAACAAGTACTACCTTTTTGAGTGGACCTGGGAGTAATGGCAATGAGTGCGTACTATGCGCTTCCTAGATATCTTGAACAGGAGCCTCACTATCAGATGCAGTTTAGTCTCATAACTGATTTTTCGGAATGGGAGGTAGTCATATCACTCTGCTGAGAATAAAATCAGAATATTCAGTGTTAAATTTGAAAGTATATTTTACTTTTATTAAATAAACCAACTGAACATGATCACTACGACACGAGTAAAACTACGAAATGCAAATAAATTTGCAATCTTTGGATATAATATTTCTCGTAAAGCAACGCAAATGCATATTCAATATCAGGTTCGTTTCTCTTCATGGTTGTTTATGCAGGTGCTTTCTGATATTATATTTGCTTATTTGGGAATGAATATTCTATTAAAATAGATCCATACGCAACTTCTAGTATACAATAATTAGACATTTCACTTTTCAGTACTATACTTTTGAAGCGTCAGTTTTGAATGATTTGATTTTCTTTGAAAAATAAAACAACAATTTCTATTCCTAAAGTATATAATTATATAATAAAGGCAATAATTTAATCGGCAACGTTTCTAATCGGCAACTTTTATGGTTCTTAGTAGAGTCATATAATATAACCGTTTTGTCATAAATAGCGTCATTATGAAGCGTTACGATAGGAACAAAAATCGGCATTTAAACATCAACCAACTTTGATGTTGTGAGACAGAAAGCGTTTATCATGAACATTTATACTTTTAGAAAAATAGATATATCATGAACAATTTATTGTTTGTTTTGAATAATCATAGGATACAGTTAATACGCTTAGATTCTCATCTAATTTACCATCAAATCATCGTTTCCTTGTATGCACCTCGTCAGCTATAAGAGATATAATGATACTTAGAAAAGTATTTGAGATCTGAGAATACTTGCAGTCACACAAACTTCAGGGAAAGACAACATTAAATCTAGTCAAAAACTCACAATAATAATAATAATAATAATAATAATAATAATAATAATAATAATAATAAACATGCTAGGGAACTGAAAAAACTGTGGAACATGCAGGTGACAATTATACCAATTGTAATTGGTGCGTTTGGAACAGTAACTAAGGGATTACTACAGGGACTAGATGAGTTGGAGGTTGGCGGACGAGTGGAGACCATCCAAACGACAGCATTGTTGAGAACTGCCAGAATACTAAGAAGAGTCCTGGAGACTTGAGGAGACTTGCTGTCACTCAGACTTCTGTGAAAAACCATCGGCTATTGATGATGTGAAAAGCTCTAATGAGTGAATAATAATAATAATAATAATAATAATAATAATAATAATAATAATAATAATAATAAAAAGTGATAGTAATACCAATTATATCTAGTGCGCTTGGTACAGTCACCAAAGGATTAGTACCAGGACAGGAGGACTTCGAAATAAGAGGACAAGTGGAGACCATCCATTGCTGAGATTGGCCAAAATACTGAGAAGAATCCTGGAGATTTGAAGAGTCTAGCTGTCACTCAAACTTCAGTGAAAAAAGCATCAGCTAACACTTGTGTCAAAAACTCTCAAAAGAAAAAAAAATAATCTAGAAAAACGACAACCTGCTAAAGAGTGGACTTTGCGGTACCGACGGACCAGAGAGTAAAAATAAAAGAAAGTGAAAAAAGAGATAAGTATCTCGACTTTGTCAGAAAACTGAAAAAGTAACTGAACATCAAGAGGACGATGATACCAGTTGAAACAGGTGCGCTCAGAACAACCACGAAATGTTTGCTAAAGGGACTTAGAGACTTAAAAATCAGAAGATAAGTTGAGAGCCTCCAGACTACTATTAAAATCGGCCAGAATACTTAGAAATGTCCCGGAGATTTGAAGAAACTTGCCGTCACTCAAATTTCAGTGAACAGCCATAGCCTAATGCTGGTGTGAAAAACTCTCAAGGATAATAATAATTATAATAACGGCCAGAATCCTGAGACGAGTCCTGGAGACTTGAGGAGACATGCTGTCAATCAAACTCCAGTGAAAAACCATCAGCTAACACTGACATGAAAACTCTAAAGGAGTAAATAATAATAAAGTTTGGAAAATTTTATTGGGGAATTGGAGATCAGGCTATCAGGTACAATTGGTTGGGAAACGTTGATCCACTTGGAATTGTGCAAGAGTTTAAAATCTGATAAATCATAATCAATCAAAGGAAAGTGCATGTATAAAATTCTCTGTAATTTTGAGAAACAAGTGAATCACCTAATCCCCGTCAAAAGATCATACCTTATGTTGATTAAAAAAGGGAAAAAAACCTTGAAATCTCATAGATTTTGACGTTTCGGCGGACAAGAGTGAAAATGAAAGAAATCAAAACAAAGAAATACTAAGATCTTGCCAAAGAACTAACACTGAACCCTGGTGTAAGGAATTGAAAATCAGAGGAAGAATTGAGACAATCCAGACAGTTGCTTTGTTAAGATCGGGAAGAATTTGCAAAAGAATCCAAGAGACCTGAGAAGATTCACTGTCACTCAGAGTCCAGTGAAAGATCACCAGCTAACCCTGGTATGAAAAACTCGGAGAGGGAATTATAACAATGCATCAATATAAGAACTCGAGTACTGCATAAAAAAAGTGCAAAGAAAGATTAATTATAGTGGCCAAATGGTATTAGAAAAATGAGTACAGACAGAAAAATAAAAAAATAGGGAACAGAAATGAGAGGAAAAACAAGTGTAATGTTTATTCTAAGCGACAAACAGGCAAGATTGTACAGAAGACATGGATATGTAAATCTCAATAAGGAAACTGGATCTCTTCAAACAGCAGAACAAAATGATATCAGGCACAATTATGTTAAAGTAAAAATAGTTAATGCGAAATAGAATATCGAGTGTAGGTTATCCGACGAAGAAGATGAAACGATTAATCACGATGTAAGGAAATTGAGTAAAGTAGCAAAAAATGATTTTAAGTTCAAGTACGACTGAGTGACCACTGAGAATTGCGAAAGTGCTCATTCTACTGAATGATATATGCAAAAACTAGAATCCCTCCAAGAAATTAAAACTCATATAATTCTTTACGATTTCAGATGCAAATGGATCACCGAAACCCAGCCAAAAAAGCCGACCTACAGTTACTTAACAAAACGAAAAAAAAAATAAATTAAATTAAAAAAAAAAAAAACCAAAAAAAATAAATTAAAAAAAAGCCCCCCAAAAATGAACTTGACGTCTGTTGCTTTTGCCATTTCCTTGTACCAGAATGAAAATAATAAAAAACGAAAACTTAAACAAATACATGGACCTCCCCTGAGAACCAAAAAAGCTATGGAACATGAATGTAACTGAGATACCAATTCTAGTAAGCGTGCTTGGAGTGGTTCCAAAAGGGTTGGAAAATGAACTGGAAGAAAGGGAAATCAGAGGAAGAAACATTACGATCATGATTACAATTGTTTTAAGGAGACTTGCAGTAATTCGGACTCCATTGTAAACGCTGGTATCAAAAACACGAAAGACGTTATACAATAAATAATGTATGCAATAATTTACGTCTGAAATAAATAGCGTATTTTTCGGGCTATAATGTGATCCGGATTATAAGACTCACTATCAATGAACGTGTCTATTTTCATACATAAGGCGCACCGAATGCGCATTAAACTAAACAAAACGTGTGTCAGATAAGTTGAATTTGATTCAATTCATTCACAATAACTCACAACATTGTTGTTTTGTAACACATAAAATACAAAACAATACATTCATTTTTTCAGTTTATTCCTTTCCCTCAAATCCATCAAAATCTGTTCAGTGTCAGAGTTTAACAGTTGGGTGATTTTGGCATTAAGCATACCCGGATCTCTCTTGTCATTATTCGAGTCAGTCTTGTCGGAGAGATTATGTCTTTTTGTAAAACGAAAGCTCCGAGAAGGACTTCCTCAAAAGTCGTTGATCTTCATGACACGATTTAGTGCTGATGCCTTGAGTCAAATAGAGATTGTAGAGACCCTTCTACCTGCTGTTCAATAACCCATTGTTCAATTTTGTCCTAGAACTGCTTAGTTCCCTTTGCAACTCTTTTTGGTTTTCTTTACTAGGCAGATGTCATCTTGCTTCCTCTACTTCAAAACCATTGAGTCATTAATGCTGAAATTGGCATGTCTCTTAATAGGTGCTAGTTTGGGGTCCTTGAGTAGAGTGTTTGCCAATGTTTTGGGAGAACAGGGTTCAATCCCCGGCCGAGTGATACCAAAACTCAAAAATGGTACTTGTAACTCGCCTTGCTTAGCACTCAGCATTATAAGGTAAGGATCAAGGGCAAAATGGAGCAATCCAGGGAATGGAGTTGCACCTTCTCCTAAACCTCGGTGTATTAGCTATCAAAAAGGGAGCCTTCGGGTCACCCTCGACAAAGATTACCAACTTATACACACTGTAATATTATTGGTATGTTGAAGGAAAGTACGTATTACTCCATGTGGCTCATGAAGTAATTTTCATAAATCGATATTTTTGACCCCCCCATTATTTCAAACGTTCAGAAAAAATATTTAAAGTAAAAAATTATTACTTTTTAATTCATTTAATTTAAAGAAAAGAGGTTAAACTTTAAAATAAGAATAAAAAATTAAAAGAAAATCTTCATTATAAAACCTCAAAATTGATATTAAAAAAAACTTTTTCGAAAATCAATTTCCAAATCAACAGCGCAAGAGCGACTTGACATTTTTTTTATTTATATCTGTCATTAATACCCCCAAGACAAATAAAATATACTGATATAATTCTTTTTGAATTATTAATTCAATCATTAATAAACAAAATTGTTATACTTAAACAATTACCTTATCATGGTATTAATTAATAAAATCTTCTTTAAACGAGCATATTGAAAACCATGTCACCCTCTGTAAAAATTTTCAATAAAAAGTTATCCAAAATTATGTACTCTTGAAAGGATAGTGAGATGAAAAAGAATTTATTTGCATAATAGACGCTAGTCTGTTGATTGAAGTGAAATCAATTTCATGTCATAAATGTGAGAAGGCGGAATTAGCCCCAAACAGAAGATTTCTGAGCGCCGTGTAACACAAAAAAATCGGTTCGAGGTCAGCAAGCACAATCAGAATTAATACATAAGGCACACAGGATTATAAGGCACACTGTCGATTTTTGAGAAAATTAAATGATTTTTAACAGCGCCATCTAACCCGCAAAATATGATAGTGTTAAATTTCGTCCTTTCTATGTATTTACCGCTTGCATGATGTGACTGTTAATTTTTAAGCTGGTTGATTTCAGAGTTATTCATTCACCTAAATTGGTTGTCAACCAAAAGCAAAAGAACCGAGTCTTAGTTGTCTAAATTTCTGAGACAAAGCTTGTTGATACATGGCGTAACGGTTATAGGCATTGGTTCCCTAACCTTCTTTGGAGACAATCATCTGGAGGTTGCAGGTTCAATCCTCACGACAGGCGAGTACCCGGTTATAGCTACCGGAATCAGAACAGCCGACCCCCGTGGATTCAATAAAGGACGTAGTTCGAAGTTCCGTGAAGGCTCCCGAGATCGACAAACACCTGAAGAAGGTCGGAGGACATATCGGCCGAAACGTTGTGGAAATAACAATACAGATGAAGACAATGGTCCGAAAACCTTTAATGATAAGAACCCAGTCTTCTTTACAATTTACCCATAGCTGTCAGAATAGATGGTTTCATGCCTTTGAAAATGGGTATTAGCTTTGTCTGGGATTTGAAATCGGGTCAACGATTCCATTTACTTGGATTATAACCATTAGGCTAAGCGTCTTTTGTATTTGTTTTCATTATTCGTGGTGTCATTATCATATATTTTCCCTTTTTTTTGTATTGACCTGACTTACTCACCGGTAAAAAGCCTAGTCGACAGAGCTACGAATACGCTGACTGTACCCCCAGTAGTGAAGTGAGACTCCTAAAAATGAAATATTCTGGATATGACACTAAATAGACCCAGTCGTCCTGTCTGCAGGACTTAGAATATACGAAATATATCCACTAAGGAAGAGTAATACCCCGCCTTCCCCACCCAAAAAA
Organism: Sepioteuthis lessoniana; assembly: GCA_963585895.1. Taxonomy (NCBI): domain Eukaryota; kingdom Metazoa; phylum Mollusca; class Cephalopoda; order Myopsida; family Loliginidae; genus Sepioteuthis; species Sepioteuthis lessoniana. The sequence goes on along the minus strand of OY757911.1, from coordinate 49,724,662 downwards.
TGGTTGCTCAGTCGGCTGAGGCTGTAGAATATACCGACTGCATCTCTACAGAATGGTAAGACCCATCTCAAAAGAGTGTCCTGAATAGGACGCAAAACAATCTGAGGGCAATGTTCCAATAATGATGGAGCTTTAGAGAATGCAGAGTACCTCTTTATTGCCATCGCTTCCGGGTCCACTCTGACCAGGAGTGGTTGTACCCGATAGGGTCAAATAGATCTAAACAGTGTACTTATGCTAAACTGAATTGTTTGAAATAGAATTGTTTTTGATATTGAAACTGCCTACTTATGCTAAAATGAATTGTTTGAAATAGAGCTGTATATTTTGTATAAAAATGGATTTTGCATTAAATAACCTACAATGGTTAATATACAGTGGCTGATATGACATTCAACTGCAGAAGGTGGAGAGACTCTAGTTCTGGAAGTGCAAATAACCCTTTTATTGACCTTACTCCAGGTCTGCTTAGACCGGTTGGGGTAGCGCCTGTAAGAACCCCAACAATATGTCGAACAAATAGATTCATGTAAATATCATTCATATTAGGTAGGAGCGTGTGCAAAAAAAAAATCTCTTAAGAAACAACAACGTAAATATATGATCGTACAATGAAAGTGATTCCTTCACCTTTAGGCATGAAATAACCTTAGACGCGTTGATATGTCGTTAAAATCAATCACTCTGAATCTCAACGAATAAATAATTAGATTAGTTTTATGTCATCAATCACAACATTTTTATAAAACGCTCTGAATACACTAATATAACTCATTATTTGATAGATCTGTTCAATTTTATTCGTCAAAATTCATGACTGAAAACAAAACAAAAGAAAAAAAAACTAAACAAACAAAAACCTAAAAAACATAACAAAAAGAGGGTTCGAAATCTTTTCACAAAAAGAAACCATTTCAATCTTTTTTACAACTTTTAAAGCAAATATTTCATCTTGAAGTATAATTTTCTTTCTAGTCCTCACGCTTTTCTTGTCAAATATCATTTTCTCTTTATTTCCTGTTGTAACTCTCTTATTCGCTTCTGTAATAGACTTTTTAAAAAGCCGCATTTTCACTCGATTCTGAACAACTTTTCATCATCTCTCTTCCTTTTGTTTCTCTTTTACCAACCCATCATCAGTTCATTTTCTCTGCCGACGTATTGTCTTCTTCTTTCGGTTTAAAAAAATCAAAATAAAACAACAAAAAACGATCATTCGTCTTTGTAAGGAATTCTGTCAAATCAAAGTTAGGTGTTTCAGTGTCTATTCAACAGTCGAGGATCAACTTTATGAAAGTCTGGGTTAGGAGCTTTGAAATTAGTGAATTAACAAGCTCAGTGTATTGACGTATCTATTTAAAAATTGACACAATAAAAAGCGTAAAATTTCTATTCGTTTTCCTAGCTTAGTTTTTAAAACTGTTCCTTTCTTATATTCAAATTCCTTTTTTCTTTTACGTCGTTTCATTGCTTTTTATATTCTTCTAGTTTCATTTACGTCTGACAGTTGGCTGATATCTGAGCGAGATTCTAAAGTTATTTCTGTTTGTCTAGATTAAAGAAAAGACATAGATTTGATTTGGCTTTCTGCAAAGCCTTTTACAGAATTTGTGAATTGCTTTTTGTATTTGATGTAAGTGGTTGGTATAGTACGATCAAAGGCAAGAGTTGCGTAACAGCTATTATCATGGGAAAATGGACCCGACTAGATGAGTTCAAATCCGGGACGAGTCTGTTTGAATTTCACTTCGTGATAATTCCCTTGTCAAAGGCATGAATCCTTCCAAACTCTAGGGAAATATTGAAACTGACCGGGTTCTTTAGCCTTGATAAAGAAGAAAAGCCTCCTAATTCAAAAGTTCAGTTCGAGTAATCTGAAGCGTTGTGGTACATCATACTTGTCATTAGCTTTTCTAAAAAGTGTGACTGAACCATCGCAAACCATCACTACTATAAAGAAATCATGTGTTCGGTTTATGATTTCCATCGAAGTGAAGGACGAACATTACTTACATATAGTTTGGAGCGCGCCTAATGTTGTGGTAATCGTCATAGAAAATAGAATCCCAAGTTCAAATCCAACACGGAATTGTTTGCGTTTTAATTCATGCGGACATCCTAGGGAAAGGTATAAATCTATCAGTTCTCTCCCATACAATTGGAAAATCATAAGGCAGATGAGGTCCTTAGCCTAGGTTATGCAACCAGATGAAGAAAAGGAAATCAGTCATAATCCGCTTAAAAATTGACCTTGTGTCACATTCTACACATGAGCAGCCCTGATTAGCGTAGGAAATGGAATTAGCGATCCGAGTTCAAATCCTGGATTAGGCTGTATCCATTTTACATCGCACTAATACAATTGGTAAAGGCGTAGATCCATTTGTTCTCCCTCCAGAATTGTGTAAATAGTTGTCAGACTGGGTTCTGTAGTCCTCCAGCCATCTTCAGGTGTTTGTCGAACTCAGGAAGAACGGAATCAGAACAGGCGACCCCGTGGATTCAATAAAAGACGTAGTTCGAAGTTCCGTGATGGCTTCCGAGTTCGACAAACACTTGAAGAAGACCGGTGGACATATCTGCCGAAACGTTGTGGAAATAAAAATAAAGATAAAGACAATAGTCCGAAAACCCTTAATAATAAAAATCATCACGCTTCATCTCAAAATTTGAGACCATTAATATTTTCTATAAATTTCTATTATTTTTTTTTTGTTTGCAGTTTCTGATCTTGAGTACGAGGGTCAACTTAAAAGTTCATAAGTTGACAAAGACCCTCTAATAAAATATGACCAAATCGGGTTAATTTCTCAACATAGCCCTGATATCATTGGCCAAAAAGTCATCAGCAGCAGATATGATGTCATCATATGAACTTTTCAGCCTATGAGCGTTTCAGCCCTCCACAGTACACCCACCACTCACATATGAGTTGTCAAATTTACCCCTTTTCATCTTATGAAACAAAATAAATTCCATATGATCAGCTGTGTAAATTAATTTTCTATTACCTCATTCACCTCTCCACCACAAAAGATTTTTCAAAAACGTCCATGTAGATTTCGCTAACGTTTCTATTGAGAAGGTTATTTCAATTGTATAAAAAATTGGATTATTTATACTTATCAGATTTTGATTTCGAAAAGAAAGCGACAGAAACATTGAAATATATTCAACCTTCTCTTGAGAGAAACATGTTAATGGGGTTAGGGACAATATACTAAATTTTAGGAAAATATTTGTGACAAAAATAGTTCTGCTGCGTGCCATAGAAAAGTTGTTTGTGGGCTGTATTTTGAATGATGTTGAAGATAAATCTTCTCATGAAAAAAATCCATATATATATATATATATATAACTTTTATTGTTCATCTATCTGTTTGTGCGTTGTTGGTTGGTTGGTTGGTTGTTTTGTTTTACAGCCTACCAACACTTTTCGGGTCATTTAACACGGAATTAAATTTCAAACAATTCAGTTTAGTATAAGTATAGATCTTATTTACAAGCAGTTAAGTAAAATTTCCAAACAGTTCTATTTCAAACAATTTAGTTTATCATAAGTGCACAATTTAAAAACATTTATGTTTAAAATAATTCAATTTAGCATAAGTACGCAGTTTAAATGTCAAAATAGTTCTATTTCAAGCAATTCAGTTTAGCATAAGTACGAAGTTTAGTTGTTTTTGACCCATAACAAGGACCCTATCAGTGCGGCCCAGAGTGGACGTGGGAGCGATGGCAATGAAGGGGTTGTCCACATTTCCCAAAGAGCTAGCATTACTGAAACCTTATCATCAGATTGTTTAGTGTCATATCCAGGATACTCATTGGGGGAGTTTAACCTTCTGCAGAGAGGCAGTCGGTGCAGTCTATAGTCCCAGCCAACTGGGCAGGTTTGTGTATGTGTGTATAGCTAATCAGTACCTTCAGAACGAGCAGGATGCTTCACAAGGTCAGTTTTAAGCAAATTATAGTTGGCATAAATTTAGTGATCTTTTTTTTTTCATAGACCATTACTAAAAAAGAGTCTGACCTACTATTTACCCATAGAGGGAATGATAAGAGATAGATTCATGTTTTTTTTCCGAGTTTTTGCTCAGAATGAAAAACAACCAGCCTCTTCGATTTTTTTTTAACTTGAGTCACCGATTCAATTACTTTTGACGATAAACCTTACGCTTACTGCACCTTCCGAATATATATCAGTGGGCGACATGTTAAGTCGATCTTATCTCAAATATGCCCTATTAATGAGGCAAATAAAAACCCTGCGTCTTCTCTCAAAACGAGACACGTCACAGATGAACTTTGCCAAATCACAGGGGGGGCCATCTCACAGTTTGTAGGTTTCCATTACATAAAAAAGAAACTAAAAAAATAAATACAGGTCAATTTTATACAGTGATGCTTGTGGTGAAAGCTGGATAGACTGAACAAATTTTGATATCACCCATGCATAAACTTGTCCTCACACACTATCAACATTAAATACTCTGGCCCTCTGTTTTCCATTTGCTATTTTTCTTTAAGGGTATATACAATTTGTTTTCGTTTTCTTGTACAGAGGTTTACCCTAAAGCTTATTTGATATATGTGATAATATCAATCAATGATTGTAATTAAGCCAGGCTGATAGTACGAGATTCTCCCTTTCTCTCCCACTCTCTCACTATCTCTCTGTCTCTCCCAAACTATTTCTCCCTCTCTCTTTGTGTGTTCTGTTAGAATGTCAAAATTAATTAGAAAACAAGTTCTACTTTCTTTTTAATTAACTCTAGGTCTGGTCTTCTGGCCACAATTAGGCGATCGTTTATATTTCAAAGTCCCTGAAAATTTATGTACATATAAATTTGTTTTATGGTTATATTTTAAATTCTTGCTCAATTCTTATTGGATCACCTTTCCAATAAATCCATACATAGTACTGAATTCCTTTGGTGCTAGTTAGCTGCACATCTTTGCTATGTGATTAATCGTTACGTCTTTGTTTACATAACGTACAGTTAATATTATTATATTACAACTTATGAGTTTTTCTCACCAGTCTTAAATGATGGTCTTTCACAGAAGTCACAGTGACAGCAAGTTATCCCATGTCCCCAGAACTCTTCTCAGTATTCAGGCTGATATTGTTTGGATGGTCTCTTTTCTTCCATTAATATGCAACACGTCCAGTTTCCTAACCAAGCCCTTGGGGACCGTTCTGAGCTCACCGATTTTAATTGGTATCACCGTTACTTTCTTTTTCCATAACTTTTTTAGTTTTCTTAAAAGGTCTGAGTACTTGTCCCTCTTTTCGCTTTTATTATTATTTCATCATCCCATGATCGATACTATTTAGATGTAACTGGCGTTAAAACTAAGATTGCAAGTAAGGAGATTCTGGTATATTAGTATATTTCGTTCTTTGTTTATTGAAAAGAACTTTTCAACTAAGAAAAATTGGATTTTTTCTTAATTTTAGGAAAAAGAAAAAATAGACAAGAGAATATAAAGGAGAATATGAGAGGGGGTGGGGTCTAAAGACAAAAGACAGAGAAGGGAAAAGGGAATAGTTCAAATGGTGGTGGTAGGAGCTGTTGGTTTTGACTTAATTTCAGTAAGAAAAAAGAGAGATAATATGAGGAAGTTGGGTCACGAGAGAGGGGAATGGAAGGTAAGTAAAAGGGGAAATGGTGACCTGCATGCTAGGATGGTGGAGGTAGTGGCCCAGGCACATCTTGTCTGGTCAAAAAAATTCTGACTTCATTGCAATATCTAATTGGAAAGGAAAAATTAAAAAAATATGGAAATACTAAAAGGAAAAATATGTAGATGCACTGTCGGAGTAAAATTTTTTGTCTTGGTTTTTTGTTCAAAGTTTTTTTTTATCCGTTTTTATTTTGATATTATTTTCATGTAGAATGATGTTTGTTAAATAGGGTGAAATCTGGTAAAATCCAGGTCTTTGTGGAATATGATTGCTTATGGAAATTACTGCAGATTCGAACAATCTACATTTTCTCCGTATATATATACAACTGCGATACGAGTCAGCACCCCAAAAAACGATACGTACGCCCCCTTCAAAAAGAAAACGAAAGATAAAATGAATATCTCATGCTTTTTTTTTATTCTGTTCACTTATTGCATTATTTTAAACTAGGCTTCAAAGCAGTGGAAACTGATTTTAGAATTACTGATAAGAAAAGGAATGAAACCATATCTTACCGCACAGCTCGAATGTAGCAAATTTTATTTAAGGGTGTTAATTTTTCACTTGAAAAAAAAAACAGAGTAATTTACCATAATTTTTATAATCCTAAAAAATTCCGGTTACAACGATAATAATCGCAATCCGAAAACCAACTTTTTAAGACATCATTTTGTTATTGGGGAATGATAAAAACTTTGGTCAACGGACCCGGCTATGAACCGTTTACCAAAAACTTTTTTTACAACACACGGAATTAATCAGATCCAGTACCATTGCAAACTCTCATTCACAGAGCGTTAGATAAACTTCAAATTTTAATTAGAAAAAAAAACGAACATTATTTTGATACACGGTAAAATTCTTTTATTTTCCTACTCTTTCTTTTTACGTTTTTAACTTTACCTTCTTTGGAAATGCTTCATTCTCTATCGTTCTATCATAAGCTGAGTCTACCACAAAGTTAAAAATGCATGGCAAAAAGTCAGCAATGAATTTTTCATGGAAGAAAAGATTTTGTCTCAAGTGTGAAGCGCACTTGATGTTACGGTAATCATCTTAAAAAGTAGAGACGGTGAATCTAGTTCAAATACTGGATGAGGTTGCATTTCACTTCTTGTTAACGAATTTGGAAAAGTCAAAAATCCATTTGTTCTTGGAAGAGTCCACGTTGCGCAGTGGCTAACGTGCTGGACTGCAATATCTAAGTAAATGAGTTCTAACTCCAGCCGTGCAGTTACTTTCTCTTCCGGACTTGAGTAAGGTATGAAGTCTTTTATACTCATATAACCAGTGATCTATATCAGTTCTAGACGTACAGATCAGACACAGTTCCTTACGACGCTTTCTTGTTTCCTAAAGTTAACTTTTCCCAGTCATCTGTGGCTGTAGAAAGCAACGACAACATCTCTGCAGAGGAGGAAGACCTCTTACAACGAGTGTCATGGATATGACACAAAACAATCTGATAGTGAGGCTATAATAATGCTGGAGCTTTGGGGAAGGCGGAGTACCCTTTCTTTGCCATCGCTCACAGGTCCACTCTGGCCCGGAGTGGTAGCACCTTACAGGGTCGTATCTATGGGTCAAATAGAACTGAATATTTGAGCTGAACTGAATTGCATGAAATAGAAATGTTTTGACATTTAAACTGCGTACTTGTACTAAACTGAATTGTTTTAAGTAGAATTGGTTTTGTATGCAAAACTGAATTGTTTGAAATAGAACGGTTTTGACATTTAATTGTGTGTAAACAAAAAAATACACTTATACTAAACTGAATTGGCTGAAATAAAACTGTTTGACTAAACTGAATTGCTTGAAATAGTAATTGTTGTGACAACCTGTGTATTTGTGCTTAACTAAAATGTTTGAGATAGAATTGTTTATTTGCATGAAGATGGATTTGGCTATGAATAACCTACAAAGTTCAATATGCTATAAAACCCAAACAAACAAACAAACTATAGTTAACATTCGTCTAATGGTTCAGCTAAAATTTGAGGACGTGGTTTAGTACCCACAGTGTTATTCCAATCACTTTTAGACAAATACCCCTAGGAAAGACATGAACACCCTTATCCCTCTAGCTATAAGTTAAATAGTTCCACTACAGTTCTTCATCAAGGATGGCTTTGGCATTAAATAACTGACGAAGGTTGATATGCCAAGAACCCTAACTAACCATTACGTTCATTTTCGGACCAAAGAAAGGTATGAAGTCTCTATTCTCCCTACCCCTTGCTATGGCTTAGATTGCACCGATTTCGTCCTTTAAAAAAACAAACCGTTTATTTACCCTTTATTTGAGGGTAAATAGGGCAGACTGTATTTTTAGCCTTTGCTCGGGGAAATATAAATTAATTAAAACCAGTTTTACCTTTTTATAAAAAAATGACCTTATGTGGCACAGTGCCCGCGATGGAAGGGGTGAGTGAATACATACTCATTAGTTTCCTCCTGTCTGTCTCATTTCTGTGATATTCTTAACCTTTTTTTTTTTAATATTTTCATTTTTTTCAGTCTATTTTCTTTATCTAACTTGCTTTTTGGTATTTTTTCTTTGTATATTAATTCTCTCTTTGCACATTTCAATTCAATTTTATAACCTTTTTGGCCTTCCATACTCTCTGATAACAGAATCTGAATATCAGTGTTAATGTCTTTGGCTAAGGGAATAGAGTCTAAATGTGGATAAGAATTGAAACTCAATTCCCGCGCTTATTCCTCAGATTTCTTTCTATTTTATTTTTTTAATTTCTCTCTTAATATAGACTTATTCCATAAAACCGCTAATCTAATGAAATAAAATGTCCCCACGTCGTGGAGACAGAAAGACCTTAAGTGATAATCTATCTTCTCTTTTTCAAAGCAAACATTCGTTTATGGCAGTAGTTCTTTTCATTTTCTTGTATTTTTCTTTTTTTTTTCTTTTTCATTTTATTTCATTTCTACATTCACCTTTATTTTCAACCAACCCATCATTTTCGTTCCTTTTTCAACTGTCTCTATGACGATACAAGGGCATCTGATAATTTGTGCCAATATCTCTCTTTTTTGCTTCGAAGACGCAGACTATCCTAGATTAGTTGTGTTTTTTAGAATCTTTAAAGCAGTGTGGGCAAACCTCTTAATTGCTTTTTCTTTCCCTGTAAATTCGAATCTGTCTTGAATCTTAGCGTCATTAGAGTTTTATTTTGGTTGGTTTAATTCCTTTTCTTCTCATTCGTATATCTGAAAAAAAATATTTAGAATTTTCAAAAAAAAAAACAAAAAATAAACTTTAGATAACAAAAAGCTCAGGAAACTGTTGTCTGCACTGAATTAAACAAGAAAAAAATCTAATAGAAAGTAAAAAAAGTAAAAGAAGATAGTTTATCCAATGTTGGGGAACTGTTCCAGGTGATCCAACTCTAATTGATATTACCGTCATCTTAATGTCAAAACGTTTTTCAATTCTCTAACAAGGTAGTACAGTCGGCTGGGGCTGTTGAATACACCGACTTCATCTCTGCAGAGAAGTAAGACGCCTCCCCATAACGAGTGTCCTATTTATGACATTAAACAATCTGATGTCGAGACTCCAGCCTTGAAGATTTGGAGAATGTAGAGTACCCCTTTATTGCCATTGTTCCCAGGTCTACTCTGACCCGGAGTGGTAGCATCTGATAAGGTCCTATCTATGGGTCAAATAGAACAAACTATGAGTGCAAACAAATGACTTATGTTAAATTGTGACTGTTATATAGCAACACTTGAAACCATTTAACTGTGAACTCAGGCTTGTTTCAGAATGTTATCTATAAAATATGTTTATAAATCATATATAAGTTTAATGTATATGTATAAAAGGGATTTGGCATTAAATAACCCACAATGGTTGATTGATATGCCAAAAAACAAAACCTTCAAACAAGGTCCGTATATTTGTTTATCTTTTAGCCTTTATTAACTTTTTCCTTGAGGCCTGCCTGAACGGCTAAATTAATCAAATAACAAGTTCTCTTTTAATTAACACTAAACCAACTTCTTTGAGAATATGATACGTTTTCATTTTTAAGGTTATATTCTAGTTCGTTCATATGCTATTTGTAAATATGATCAAACTTCAGTCTCTTAAACATTTTCCAGCCAATCACATTTCTCATCCAATTTTGTCTTCTGTTTCAATCCCTTTGAGCTCATTTGCTGTATTCGCTTATAACACGATTAATTAATCCATCTCTCTATCACTGCATAGCCTGTACTGGCTATTCTCTTGGGTAATGTTATTATCTTATTCTTTAGGAGATTTTCAAGCCATTAGAAATCGGTGGTTATCAATGAAGTCCACGTGACAGCAAGTTTCCATAACTCTCCTATACTCTTCCTAGTATTCTAGACGATTCAAGTCACAATGTGGTCTAGATGCTTACTATTCTTCCGTCATTCTCTAAAACTCTGTCTCTTTTTCAGGTTTTTCGTAATTGATTGGATATTTCAAATGATGACTTTAGCCATTAGTGGGGTAATGGATTGAAGGACCTCGAAGTACATGTGTTCAAACTCCTGTCACGCTATTAGATTCACTTTCAAATACCCTTATCAATGGTATGGCTCCAATTTTCCACCAGTTATGGAGTAAATTGCTGTAGTACTGTTCTTCTACAAGGCTCGCATTGACACTGACTGACCAAAGAAGTTTGATATTACATTAAACAATATATATATATATATATATATATTCGCTCCTCTTGTTTCTTAAAAAAAAACCCTTTTCAACTTAGGGGTTCTCTCTATCCCTCTCTTTCACACACACCTTTAATATATTACCTATAATTTTGATAAAAGTCATTGATAATCCTTTTTTTTTCGAACTATTGAAACATTCCTCAGATATTATGAATGATTTGAATCCGATATATTCGAATCCTTTGTTACAAGTACTTTCTCCAATAGAATTGTTAATAAATATGACCGTTCATAGCCGGAAACAGGTCTAAATACTCAACGAAATAATGATAATATGAGTGCACACACTAATAGCACTAAGGTGTACGTATCTATTTTAGTGCGTCTATTTTTACAAGGAACCTCACATGATTGTCAGTGAGATAGATACTCAATCCCTAAAGTTTCTAAATTTTTGTTCAGTAGTTTGGGATTTATGGCATATCAACAACCCTTATTGGTTATACAATGCTAAATCCTATTCATACATATATGTTAAATAGATATGATTTGTGAATGTATGTTTTGTAGAAATCATTTTAAAACGTACCTGAGCTCATTTGTCAATAGTTAAATTGTTTCAGATATTTCTAACATTAAAAATTTAATTTAAAATCTGTCATTTGTTTTTACTCCATTAAATCGATGTATATATGATTTGTAAGTGAATAGTGTGTATGAAACTTGATCTTTAAATAGTTATAGTTAATTTTTTTTTTACTATTGTTTGAAAACAGTTAAAGCGTTGCAAGTATCGCTATTTAACACTAATAATTCTTTAATATAGATCATTTGTTTACACAAAGTAAAAAGGTTCCAAACATGGCTATGTAATACCAATGAATCAATTTTGGAATACAGTTAAAGGATTTCAAGTATTGCTCAAAAACACTAATAATTTTATTTAACATTATTAATTTATTTCAAAGAATTTTAATTGCTTCAATGATTGATCGGATTTTGTAGCATATCAACTGTAAAATAATTACCGAGAGATTTCGTTTTATATATCTTGCCTTTCGGTTTAGTTAGGCTGACAACCTTTCGCTTAGCGCATGGGTTAGCTAGGTGCAACATTAACGCAGGTGTTCACGCGCGCGGGGGGAGGATGCGTCATTCGCAGATGTCAAAATTCCCAGATAGGAAATGGGACTAGGGTGGTGAATGACGTTATGCCCGGAAGCGTGGGCTGAGGATTTGGGGATTTGAGAAAAAGCAGTGAGTTGAGTTCTTGCCTCGGAGGAAGAAGGTTGACTTTCGGGGCTCGTCGAGGCCAGGCGAATTTGTGCACTACGGGCGCCGCGCGTTGGTTGGGTTGAGAGCAATGTGAAAGCAATCAGCAATGTGAAAGCAATCAGCAATGTGAAAGCAATCAGCAATGTGAAAGCAATCAGCATAGAAAGATTGCGTCTCTCTCTCCTCATGTCGAAAAACATTTAAACTCAGAAAGGTGAATAAAAAGTTTCGTGCCTGAACTAAGTAGTCGTAAAGTTTTTTGTATTTTCGGATTCAACACAACCATTGTAGTTATTTGTTGCCAAATCCTGTTTTTAGAGAAATATATGTTTTATTAAGTAAAATCTGTAAATTATAGTTTGTAAATGTCATTTTTTAAACGAGGCAGTTATCTTTTGTATGTATAGAGTTAAATGGTTTAAGATGTTGTTTGGTTTTATGGCATATCAACCATTGTATGTTATTAGATGCTAAATTCATTAATATACATATAAACAGTTCTATTTCAAACAATTCAGTTTAGCGTAAATACACTGTATAGTTTTATTTGATCCATTGATAGGACCCTATCCGGTGCTACCACTCCGGCCTAGCGTGAACCTGGAAGCGATGGCAATAACAGGGTTGCCGCATTCCCCAAAGCTCCAGTATTACTTGTACCTGACCATCAGATTGTTTAGTGTCATATATCAGGACACTCCTTGTAGGGGTCTTACTTTTCTGTAGAGAAGCAATCAGTAAATTCTACAGCCCCAGCTGACTGGGCTATAAATCGCTTCAAGTATTGCTATGTACCACTAACATCAGTCATTTGTTTGCACTGTAACAATTACTTGACATAAATTTAGTTTCCATTGCGTCCTTCGAAATATTTTCGTTACTGATAACAGCTAGGTCTCTTCTTCTGGTTAAGTTGTTATATACTCATATGCAGATTCCAGCAGAAAGAATCATAACGACACGATAATAAAGGACGAGCGAAAACTTCTTTAGAAAAATATGTATCTCCCACTTTATTTGAAAGGTTCGAAAGGGTTATTCAAGGTTTTACGGTGAGAGGGAGTTGGAGACTGAACAAAGACTGCAATATATTGACCCCCTCTCTTATGGCCATCAGCGTTGTGTCTTTCTTGTTCTCCAGGGCTGCTCAACAGGAGGCCCGGGGGCTCAGCTTTCTGCTGGCTTTTTCTACCATATCTCGTCTCTAAATCATCTGGTCCCCAACTCGCTGACTTCTTGTCCTCACCGAGTTATAGAGTAAACTGGACCACGGAGGGCAGTGCTATACAAGGGGGAGGGGCGAAATTGCAGCTTGCCCACACGAAGGTGGCCCAGCTGAAGCCGAATGCTTTTCGGCTTCAAGTCTGCCATGGAGCATTGACCGCCCGGCACGAATGCCAGACAGTCCGCTGGATAGTCAGCGAAAATACTCTTTACTGAAGTTCGAACACATTTACAACGAGGTTACTGTCCAGCACGTTATCGACTATGCCATGAGGGCACCCTTTCGATTAACTTTTTCAAGTAAGCCCTGATCCTTTATTTATTATTTTGGCAATATGCAATAAGAGTCTTCGCCAATGGTCCGAGAGACATGGTTTCAATTCCAGGTCGTGCCATACCAAAGACTTTAAAAACGGTACTTGATACCTCCTTGCTTAACACTCAGTAATATAAGGTACGTATCAAGGGTAAAGTGGAGCAATCCTGGGAAAAGAGTAGCGCCCTCCCCTACACCTCAGTGTAGTAGCTATTGAAAAGGGAGCCTTCTGGTCGCTCTCGACTAAGTTTGCCAACTTAACTTACTTTTAATATTTTTGTGGGAGTATTATTTTTGTGTGTTTGCTGTGTACATAGTTATTCTTGATATTCTTTTTTTATTGCTTATTTGTGTGTGTGAAATCTTTTGAGGATAAAAACTTAATCATGTTGTTTAACAGAGAGAGACAACAGCACAAATATATAAATATATAATCATCTTCTTTTCTTTTTTCTTTTATAACCGAAAATATACGGACGGGTAAGAGTGATAAAGAGTTGAAGACTGCTGAGTTTGCATAAACAGGGGTCGACGGTACTGTTCTTCCGTGTAACTTTTCTGCCTTTCTCCTCTTCAGGTAGAAATCTCTCTGGTTATATAATATTCCGAACCCCATGCAAATTCTGGTGGTTACACCTTCTTCAACCTGCTATTTACACGTTCCATGTGGGCACACCTCCTTCTAGCATGCCACCCACACAATGCACGTGATCATACTTCCTTCTAGCATGCCACCTACGCAATTTACGTGGAATTTCTGCTGGGTGCTCCAGCACCCTGTTTATTTTCAGAGCCTGATGCATTCCTTGTTTATTTTTTTTTGTTCCCTACGTCCTACTTCTGAAGCTGCATCGACATGTCAAAGGGATCTTTAAGTCAATATCCAACTGTCACCGGCGTGAAATTTAAGACTAGCATTATTTATTCAGCTTGAAGTACCTTACGTTCTGCTGACTATGCTGGAATACGGAAGGATAGCTGGTATTCGGACACACTTTCTTTCGGTAGCAAATTGAAGACATTTTTTCGTGGGGATATTATGACACTCGTGGGAATTTTTCTATTTGTTAATTTGATGAAACACTGCAGTTAGGGAACATTACTCAGGTAATCTGTTTATCTTCAAGAAAACCTAATCGAATTTTCCCTGAATGGGTATTAATAAAAATACCTACTCCCCGCACGAGCAGGATCTGACATAGGGTTGTTTTAATGCCGTCACTTCTGAAAAAGTGTGCATCTCGAGTGATGAAAAATGATCAATTCTCTTTGCATCTTTTAATGGAGTCGCCTCAGGCGTCAAGCAATAAACCTATAAATCATCCCTTTTAGACATTAGAGGTGAGTACTGCTTGGAGAAATGGCCTTCTGGAACCGAAGTTTGGAATCGATAATCATTATTGTAGGTCATTTTCTACGTACTGCAAGAGGATCGCTTTCATTCTCCAAAACTTGCAGGACCAGCATCCTAAAAATTTATTCTTGCTGGTTTTTGTAGGATGAAATCAATTTTGACATAAATCAGAACTTTGAAGAAGGTGTCAGTCGGCAAACCTTAATCACCTCGACGAATACATCAACAACATGAGATTAAACCTCGTCTGCGACATTCTGCGTTTTTTTCCGTAATAATTTTCTTAGCAAAGACAGGAACCACTTTTCGCTTCTGATATGGTTAAATATATGTAACAGATCCTTAGCCTTGTACGCATTTACCATCCAGTTTATGGTGTCAAACAAGGTCATTCTTATTCCAGGAAGTCTTCAGTATACCGTTGGACAGTGATAAAAATACCTCTGCACAGATAGCAAAATATTCTCTCTCTCTCTCTCTCTCTCTCTCTCTCTCTCTCTCTCTCTCTCTGTCTGTCTGTCTCTCTTTGCCCAGTCGACCTAGGCGGCAGAATATACCGATTGCTTTTCTGCAGAGAGGTAAAACCCCAACCAATGAATGTCCTGATATGTCTCTAAATAATCTGTTGGTGAGGTTCCAGTAATACTGGAGCTTTGGGGAATGTTGAGTATCCCTTCATTGCCATCGCTCCCAGGTCTACTCTGGCTCCGAGGGGTATCACCTGGTAGGGTCCTATCCATGTATCAAATAGAACTAAACTGTGAACTATTGCTAAACTAAATTGTTTGAAATAGGACTGTATAGAAATTTAACTGGACTGTTTAGACATTTAACTATTAGTAAACAAACAGTATACTTATAATAAACTGAATTGTTTGAAATTTAATTCGGCGTTAAATAGCCCGAAAAGGGTTGATACACCATAAAACAATACAAATAACCAACCAACCAACTTTCTCTGTGAAATAGGGAATGACGCTTGGGAAGAGCTTGTTAATTTTCACAAGGGTTTACTTGAGCCACAAAAGGCAATCAATCAATAAATTTCCCAAAGATTTCCTTGTGGCATGAAAGACAAATCATCTTCAGCATTCGCAGGTAGGACGAGTTTAGAAATGTCCTTGGTTGCTTGTACCATGTAAACAAGTAGAATTTACTGATTTCTGTCAGGAAAAAAAAAACGATACAACCAAGTGATCCTCATTTTCATGAGGGATGCCTCATACAAGAATTACTTGCCATACCCTTCTAACGCCAAGGTAAATTATGAGCACACCATTCAGTTTCTTTTGTAACAGTAGTATGTGTTTACCAAACTTACTCGCCACAGACAAAATATAACACAAGTTCAATTTTAAAAGCTGATTAGTGTTCCGTGTTTTCTTTCTCCCATACAGGTCGGCTAAACAAAACTTAAAAAAGCCCAATATACCCTACTATTTACTCATAACTGACGGGGGAGAATAGATGGATTCCTACCTTTCTCAAAGGCATTAGCGTGAAATGAAACGCTAACAGCCGCTTCTAGGATTTGACGTCACCGTACTGATTCTGTTACCAACGATGATAACCATTACGCTATATTCACCTAATTGAAGCAAAAATAATAGTAACTCAGCATCCTTGGATTGTGAAGCCATCACGCTAATCAAAAAAAAAAATACTAAGGATTTTTCTTTAGAGTAGTCATCCATTTATTTATGTTTAAGATAATTTGACATTCGAACAAATTCCATCTTCAGACCTTTTCGTTCTATGCAAATACAACTGGCTGCAGTCCTCTCAGCTAAACGCTCTCTAATGTTGATATATAAAAACAGGAAGACATCAATAAATAGGCAAAAGAAGAAGAAACTTTAGCCCTTTATAAGTGGTCTTAGGCTTCGTAAAATGACGTGAGGGAGCGAACACGCAGTAACTTTGACGCCATTGAAGAACTCACGTGCGCCGCGTATCTTTTTACAGATATCTTCGTAATCCGTAAATCTTGGTCACTGGAAACGCACTTCGGTGTTATTTCTTATTTCATTTCGTTTGAGACATTGAATGATTTCGGTAAGACGTGCTGGATTGGCGTCCCAAAATATTCCCGGCGTCATGGAACGTTTTCACAAAACAATCAAGACAAAACGAATAATAAGAGGAAAAAACAAAAACAAAAAAACGTGCTAATAGTGTGGCAAGATAATGAAGAAGAAAGTGAAGATAGAATACGAATCAAAGAAAGAAGAAAAAGAAGAGAGAGAGAGAGAGAGAGAGAGAGGTTGGTTGGTTGGTTGTTTGAATTTTATGGCATATCAACCATTGTTGATTATTCAATGCCAAATCCTGTTTGTTTGTTTAGGGTTTATGACATATCAACATTTGTTCGTTATTTAATGCCAACACCTTTTTATACAAATATACAGTTCTATTTTAAACAATTCAGTTTAGCATAAGTACACAGCTTAATTGCTAAAAACATTTCTATTTCAAGCTATACAGTTTTGTCAAACAGTTCTAATTCAAACAATTTTGTTTAAAGTAAGTATAGTTTTTGTTTACACACAGTTAACTGTCAAAAAATTTCTATTTTAAGGAATTCATTACAACGATAGCAATGAAGGGGTGCTCTGTATTCCCCAAAGCTCCTGCATCACTGTAACCTCACCATCAGATTCTTTAGTGTCATATCCAGAACTCTTGTTCGGGAGTCTTACCGCTCAGTAGAGATGCATTCGGTGTATTCAACACCCCCAGCTGAATAGGCAAGAGAGAGAGAGAGAGAGAGAGAGAGAGAGAGAGAGAGAGAGAGAGAGAGAGATATTAAATGAAAATAGGAGGAATGAATCTTAGATTGAACTGATATGGGTTTATGCAAAAAAAAAAAAACACGAAGAAAAAAAGAATAGGAAATAGACAATGTGTATGAGGAAAATGAAAAACAGAAAGAAAGAAATTCGAAAAGAAAAAAGAAAAATAGATAAATAAAAATATTTTAACCCCTCCCAACTAAATAAATGAATAAATGAATGAACAAAAAAAAGAACACGAAAACAAAAAAGAACAACCAAAAGAAAAAAAGACGAAGCAATAAAAAAGAGGGATAAATAAAAAGAAAAAAATTAGAAAAAATAAATGATAGCAGAATGAAAATAAAAAAAAAATAGATATATAAAAACTGGAAAGAAAGAGAGACAGGGAGAAAGAAAAGTTTAAAAAACTGAATTAGGAGAAGAAACATAAGAAGAATAAGAAGAAGGAAAATACGAAAAAGAAAAAAGAAGGAAAAAATATAGAAAGGAGAAAAGTAAAGAAGAAGAAGAAGAAGATAAAGTGTATCACACATACACACACACACGGACGCGCGCGCGCGCACACACACACACACACGCGCGCACACACACACACACTTCTAACCAAAACAATGCACGAAAAAGAAATAGGGAAAACTGAAAAAAAAAAAAATGAATGAAAATAGAAAACTCGAGAAAGAAATGATTACAAGGGGAAAATGATCATTACTAAAATCAACGTAACTAATAGAAAGATAAAAAAAGAAAACGACTGAGAAATATTGATTGATTTGTTGGTTGTTTGGGTTTTATGGCACATCAATCTTTGTACGTTATTTAATGCTAAATCCATTTTTTATACAAATAATCAGTTCTATTTAAAAAAAATTCAGCTTAGGATAGGTACGCAGTTTAAATGTTAGTACACAGCTTAATTGTCAAAAAACATTTCTATTTCAAGTTATTCAGTTTAGTCAAACAGTTCTAATTCAACCAATCCATTTATGCATAACTAAATAGTTTAAATATCAAAACAGTTCTATTTCAAGGAATTCAGTTTAGCATGAGTACACTGTTTTGTTTTATTTCACCCATAGATAGAAACCAATCAGGTGCTACCACTCGGAAGTAGAGTGGACCTGGGAACAATGGCAATGAAGGGGTGTTCCGCATTCCCCAAAACTCCAGCATCACCGGAATCTTACCATCAGATTATTCAGTGTCATAACCAGAACACTCTTTGTGGGACTCGTACCCCTCTGCAGAGGTGCAGTCGGTGTATTCTACAGCCCTGCTCCAGCCGACTGGGCAAAGGAGAGGATTAAACATAGAAATGATAACGAAAGAAGAATGGCTGTTGCATCAGGGCCCATCCAGATAACGTGTTTCGAGTATACCAATAAATTGCTTATGTATATATATATATATATATATATATATATATATATATATATCGAGGAAGTCTCCGTTGCTCAAGTGATGTACTGCAACATTGCTGTAAGCGAGTATGAACTCCAATTGTGTTTATTCGTTCAATTTTGATTGATGCCCTTGCAAAAGATCTGAACGTCTTTATCCCTCCATCTATAGGTTAAATATTACTAGTATAATACTTCTACAAGGATAGCTTCAGCATTAAATAACCTATGACGGTTGATATGCCATTAAAAACAAAGAAAGAAACTTTCTGCTAAAACAATTTTCAACAACGCCGCGAAACATTTCAAAAGAACACATATAGCTATAATCGCCTTAACATAACAAAACACACTTTTAAATCAGAACTAATCTCCAAATGCAAGTATGAAAACAAATTACTATTGGAATACCTGAAAAGTAATGACTTCAGAAACTCATAAATACAAATAATAATAATAATAATAATAATAATAATAATAATAATAATAATTTGACCATACTACCAAATGGTGCAGGGTGACCAAAAAAAACAAAAACAAAACAGAACCCATAAACTTTTTTTTAAATTACTTCTACAAAAATAAAGCAAAATTATTCTAATTTTTTCCTTGGTAGACCAGGATATGTTGGTGCATACTATGTTCCCAATTTTTCATGCATAGAATCTACTTCATATCCTGAAAAAAAAGGTTTGAATTAAATTTATGAATTTCAGTAAAAAATATATGGGTTCTGTTGTTTTGTTTTTTTTTGTCACCCTATATATGCAAAACCAGGATCGCTCCAGGAAGATGAAACGCATATAATTCACTTGGATCTTGAGATGCAAACAGATAATCTAATATAGCCCAAAAGACCAGAACTAGTAGTAATTAACAACAAAAACGAAAAAATAATTTGTCGTCAAGTAGACTTTGCCGTTCTAGCGAATAACAGAGCGAAAATATTTTTAAAAAATGCGAAAGAGAAACACATATTTAGAACTAGTTCGAGAGCTAAGAAAGGTGTGGAACATGAGGGTGACAGTGATATTGTAGATGGTGCGCTTGAAACGGTACCGAAAGGCGTGGAAAGGGGACTAAAAGTACCAGAAATCAAAGGAAGAATTGAGACTACCTATATTACTCCATTGTTGAGATCGGCCAGAATCCTGAGAAGAGTTCTGGATACCTGAGGGGGACATAAACTCGAGTGAAAAACCATCAGCAAACGCAGTGAGACTCGACCTCACTCTTGCTGGTTTACTAGTCAAGCTTGCTAACCATTACACTACCTGAGTTTGCCCCTCCACTGATGGTAAAAGTAACAAATGATTTCACTTTGTCAATAAACTGATCTCTTTTTGAAACATAGCCTTGAATAACGACCGCTAAACTCAAACCGGCTTCAGGTTTGACACTAAGCCAACCCGAGATGAACTCCTAAACGATATATTTAGAAAGGTTATTGGTTGAAATACTCCTAGATTTTGGCAAAAATGATTGGAGTTGACGAAAAGAACGATAAAAAGAAATAGTCTAACACTTCACCTTTTACCTATAGAATTCACTTACATATATTCACATCCATACGCAAACGTTTACTCACATCAAACAACCGACATAAACTCTACTATAAGTATATTGCTCAACAGAAAAAAAGAGACTAATTGTAATTGTAAGCCGAGATAGAGATCAATACTTGCAACACCACCCAGTTTTTCTCCAAGCACATTATCAGTCGATTGGTTAATCAATTTATCTACCCATCGATCATTACAATTTTCTTTCCCCCGACCCTTTCGCTTGCTTTCATCTCCATATTCTTTATTCTTTCGTCTACTCCCTTGACGAACGTAACTATCACATGGACATCACTGCGTATCTCCCATTCTATTCAGCAATAAAGTAGTGCTTCATTGGTAGAAATACCGATATGAAAATCCAATTTCTCTCAGGCTGAACACTGAAGCTGTCGTTATTGACACAAGCAAAAGAAAATGGCCGACAATCGCCAACAATAATTTAGCGTAGTCAAGAAACCGATCTAAGCTGTCTGATTTTGTTTTCTTTGGTTTATGGCAAACCAAACTTCGTGGGTTATTCAATGCCAAAGGCACCCTTGTAGAAGAGCAGTAATGATACTGTTTAACCCATAGCTGGAGGAAAGAATGAGGCTCATACTTTTCCCGTGGATATTAGTCACAAAGTAATAGGGAGACTGGAATTCGAACTCGCTTACTATCATATCGCAGTCCATCACGCTATTCACAACACCACGGAGATTCCCAATTGATTTTTAACTATCAATTACAAAAAAGGCAGATTTTAATGGTTATCTTTAAAAAGATAAAACCATCGACTCTCACGATGAACATCTTTCTTAATTTTTTTTAATAACGTTTGACAATGTTGATGTACCTTTGGTTGTCAAGGGACAAAAATCAATAACTGTTGAGAAGGCGTTTTGATTGATTGATTTTTTATGCTTTGTTCAGTCGATGAAGGAACGGAAGCATCTTTCATTTATAAACTCTTAACCTCCGCCGATGGAGGGTGGTTTAACATGGGCACGCACGACTCGATATTACTTGTTAACGTGTTGGTCTGAACTAACGAGATTTCGTATCTTTCGAATCCCTTATGACCGGTTTTAGCCAATTAACAAACGCAATTCCCAGTTTGTTTATTTTTCGGCAGTGATGAACTTTGGCTTGTTCACCATCCATAATGCCTTGGGTAGTGGGGTGTTTTTTGTCGGAGAAAACTTGCGCTACCCAACGGTCTTATTAAGCTTTTTTTATCAGTTGTTTCGGAGCACTAGTCATCTGTCAGTTTGTCTTTGTCTCTTTCTATCTTTCTGTCTGTGGGTCTCTCTCAGTGTCTGTCTATCGGTCGCTCCCTCTCTGCCAGTCTTTCTGTTTTTCTTTCTCTGTCTGTCTCTTTCTGTCCGTCTGTCGGTCTGTCTGTCTTTTCATCTTTCTCTGTTTATCTATCTGTCTCACACTTTCTGTCTTTCAGTCAGTCTGTCTTTTTCTGTCTGACTGTCAGTCTGCGAGTCTCTCTTCCTGTCTGTGTCTCTGTCTGATTTTATTGTCCGTTTGTCTTTCTGTCTCTCTCTGTTTCTTTTTTTTTCTGTTTGTGTGTCTATCTCTGTCGGTTGGTCTCTCTCTCTCTCTATATATATATATATATATATATATGTATAATGATGCTTTACAAAAACATGAAAGCAGTAATTCGCTCACCCGATAGTGACACTGACTTCGACGTCATTGTCGCTGGAGCTTTGCAAAATGATATATTTTCATCGTATCTGTTAATAATCTGCCTACATCACAAACAATGAATGTCAGTAGATCAAATAAAAGAAAATGCTTTCACAATAAAAAAGACAATAAGCAGAGTTATCAAGCAAAACCAATGACAGGCACAGACGACGTAGATGATTTGACTCTTCTAGCAAAAAGACTGCAATGGCCAAATGGCAGATGGTAGCCTGAAGAAACCCGTGTTATGACAGTACGTGAACCCAGGAAAAACAGATTTCATGTGTTTTAGATATTAATAAGTAGAACAGTTTATATACAGCAGCAGCAATATCTCATCTACTGAAGGTAATGTCAACATGTGCATTGGGAAGACGTGGACTGCAAGTTTTCAATCATATGGAAATTCCAGTACCTCTGCACCACCGTGAGTCTAACAAAATACTTTAAGAAGAATTTGATAGGAACTACTTAAAAAAAGCAGCGAGATGTTTTAAAAGAAATCCAGGAAGCAGCACCCCACATAACAGTAGCTGTACTAATAGCTTCTCTTCATCTCACAAACCATTCAACTAAGGCAAAAAAGACATATTTGGCACTGCTTGGGAAGTTAGGACGACCTCAAAAGAGATTTTATTCTGTGGATTCCTATACATAGACAAATCAGTGTTGACCAACGAGCAGAATTTTAAACAGATAAGTTCTGTACGGACGCTGGATGCAGTCTCGTGTACTTGTTGGTAGTAACGATGATAGGAACGAATAGAGAGAGAGAGAGAGAGAGAGAGAGAGAGAGAAGGGGATGGAGAGAGAAGGGGTTATTGAGAGGTCAGACTAGATGATGATGAAGATCAAAATTGCAAAGGCGTTTTTAATCACTAATATGTTTCTGGCGCACCATGCAGAAAATACAGAACAATATTACAATACTTTTCAAGTATAAAATTAGTTTGGTTTGGTTTTATGACACATCAACCATCATTGGATATTTAATGCCAAATGCTATTTTTACATATATATCAAATATATGATTTCTAAACACATTTTCAGATACAATCAGTTAAAGGATCAAATAGTTCTCTTTCTAACAATTCAGGTTAGGATAAGTTAACAAAGTTATATGATTCAAAGTATTGCTATCTAACATTAACAATTCAATTAAACATCAGTCATTTATTTGCATACAGTTATACGATCAAAGAGTTCTATTTCAAACAGTTCAATTTAACATAAATCAGTTCTTTATACTCAGTTTAATTGTCAAACAGTTCTATTTGACCCATGGATAGGACCCTTTCAGGTGCTACCACTCCGGGTCAGAGTGGACCTGGGAGCGATGGAAAAGATTGGGTCATATCTATGGTTCAGATAGAATTTTTTGACATTTAAACTAAGTAAAAATAAATGACTTATACTACGTTTAATTTTTAGAAATATAGCTGTTTGACCATTTAACTGTGTGTATCTACAAACTGACTTTCCAAATCATATATTTGATATATATGTAAAAACAGGATTTGGTATTAAATAACCAACGATAGTTGATATGTCATTAAACCAAATCAAACCAAACCATGACAAATAAATCATTCAAATTTCGAATATTTAAATAATCCTGGTAGAGAGCTCAATGTAAATTAATTCACAGAGCAAAGAATATTATTTCAAGAAAAAAACAATATTTACGATCCCTCCTTTTCTCTCCTTCCTTTGACTATCCCTCCTATCTGATTGTAATGTATTTTATTTTCCTATTAGATCTGATGAAGTCCTGTTAAAAATAATTTTAGAGTGTTTAATTCATATCAATGCTCTCAACTGGATGGAAATAAATATATTATCCTAATGTGACCGAATACTGTTTTCTTCTTGAAATAATACATACATACATACATACATACATACATATATATATATATATATATATATGTAATGATCTATGATCAATAGATGTAGATTTCTCATTATCCATATCTTTCCATGTGCATCTGTACACATGCTATAAGTATAATTACAGTAGAAAGGTCAATTGAATGTAATTTTCATTCCACAAAATCCCGAGAGAAACACAGATATCTACTCAACTCCTTTTTATGGCGCCATGTATGTCTATGATTAGGCTACTCAATTCTCTGTTTTTACATTGCCTGTTGATCGTCAAGTAACCCCATTGCTCTCGGGAATATTGTGAAGGGTCCCACCTCGGTATTCTAGTAGGACATAGGATAGCTTTTCCTACATCCCTTTTATACTAAAGTAATATTAATGATTCATATTTGTGCTGTCCGCTGGGTGACATAACTTATGTGGTATATAATCGATGTTCCCAATTCTCATCATTTGATTATTAAACTATGTGTTTAAGGAATATGAGTGAAAGCTGAAGGCCGAGTCGTTAAAATTGAATCATTTTCAAGAAATATTTTATACGAAAAAATAGTTAATTTTCATGATACCATATTATTTTTTCAAGCTAACTTCCTAACGCATACTCACGCATATCTGTCTATCTATCTATCTATCTATCTAGATTTAGATATAATAATAAAGTTACGTCGCATCTTATTTTGTATCTGTCGATCTATCTACCTATCTATCTATCTGGGCTTCATGCTCACTTTTTAATGTTCAAGGGGATTTGTCATAAATGAAAAATCTATCTATCTATCTATCTATCTATCTTGTTATCAATATCTTTTCTGTGTCATGTTTTGCTGCGTAATTATGTTGAAAGTAACCTTTTTCGTATCTATCGATGTAATTATCAATCCAGTGTATCATTCTTTACAGAATAAACCATCTATTTTGCGTCATGTATTCTTACTATTCAAGAATATTTTCATAGTTTGTCAACTTGTCGTTGGAGTTTAGAATACACTGTAGATCTGTGAAGTCTGGAGTACTCCTTAATTGCCATTTCTTACAGCTACGCTCTGACCGAGATTGATACTATCTGTTAGGGTCCCACTAATGGCCAGAGTGATCTGCTTAAAAGTTATTCGTATTCGATAGGAACACTTGAGAGCATATAACTGTTCAATAGTTGAATTTGTTAAGTGATTTTAAGCTACAATTGTTTACTAAGGACAGATATTAGTAACTTTGAACCGTATAACTGTATAAATAGTTACTTGAAACCGGATAATCCGAAGTATTAGATAGAAATACTTAAAACCATGTAATTGTGTGCATATTATCTGTATTAGATGGCATTCCTTGATATCCTATAACTTTGTGACATCTAAAAAAATTCCATAGAACATGTACACATAAATCTACAATGAACACGACCTGCTAATCTCTTGGCATAAATAATCCTCCACGGGTTGACATGATATTAAAATCACTCAATAAATCTTAATAGTTTGTATCGATCTGCAAAGATTCAGAGCTAAATTTATCTTTTCAGGTAGAGATTTCGAACCAAAAACAATTTTTTTTTTAGATAGATAGGATAATTTGTGTTATATTTTTAACTCTCTATCTGTTTTTAGTTAATTTTATTGTTGCTGTTGCGATAATCAATAGAGTCTCCTCGGCAATTCTTGTGTACAAATGTAAAAATTGGACGCTAACAAAACACTTGGAGAAAAAGCTTGATGAAAATTACACCAGGATGCTCCATGATGTTATGAACAAATGCTTGTAGCAGCACTCTACAATACAACAGTCGTAAAGCCACTAATAATAAAAAAATGACGAGCCACACATGCTTGGCACTGCTAGAAAAGTAAGGACAAACTCTTTAACGACATTCTCCAATTGACTCGTACACATAGACTTACCAGTTTTGAGCATCCAGCAAAAAGTAACGTTTATTTTCTCTGCGTGGAGACTTGATGCAGTTTAGATGACTTAGAGCTAAGACCGATAGAAACGGATCGTGTGAAAGGGAGAGAGAAAGAGAAAGTTAAAGGACTACGTGTCGTTGGCATGTATTGATGATAATGAAGATGATGACTTACTAACGGCCAAGACTGAAAAGGACGTATGGTGGGAGAGGGAGAGGGACAGAAAGAGTAAGAGGACTACGTATTGTTAGCATATCTTGATGATAATGATGATAATGACTTAGAGCGAAGACCAACAGGGATGGATGATGAGAGAGGGAGAAGGAAAGAAAGAGAATTAAAAGAGTACGTGCTGTTGATGATAAACACAATAATGACTTACAAGGAGCGATGGCGAACGAGGGAGAGGGAAATAGAGAGTTAAAGAACAACCAACAGGGATGGATGGGGAGAGAGGGAGAGGGAAAGAAAGAGTTAGAGGACTACGTATTGTTAGCATGTCTTGATGATAATGATGATCCTATTTACCCAACCCCTCCGCTCGGGCAGGATATGACACAAGGTCAATTTTTAAGCGGAGTTTGACAGGTTTGAATTCAGAGTTTTCCTTCTCCTAGACTAGTTGCCTCACCAAGGCTGAAGAACCTAGTCTGTCCTACTATTTACCCATAGCTGGAGGGAGAATACTTGGATTCATACCTTTCCCAAGGGTATTAGTGCTATGTGAAATGCAATCAGTCTCGTCCAGGATTTGAACTCGAGTCACCGTGTCCAATTCCTGCGACGATAACAATTACACCACGGGCACCTCCTATTACACCACGGGCACCTCCTTAATGATGATAATGATGATAATGACTTAGAGCGAAGACTAACAGGGACGGATGGTGAGAGAGGGAGAAGGAAAGAGAGAGTCAAAAGTCTACATTCTGTTGACAAATCTTGATGATACACATGATAATGACTTACAAAGAGCGATGGCGAAAGAGGGAGAGGGAAATAGACAGGTAAAGGAGAGTGTTGTCGCCAGGTTTTGATAATAACGATTATAATGACTTGAGATAAAATCATTAACTAATATTCCACATATATGACATGGTGGCTAGAGTGTTCACCAATGGCCTGGGAAACCTGGGTTCAATCCCGGTTTGAGTAATAAAAAAAGACTTGAAAAATAGTACTTGATGCCTCTCGCTTAACACTTAGCAATATAAGGTAGGGGTCAATCCAAGAAAAGGATTTGCACCCTCCCCTACACCTTGTTGTTGTAGCTATCGAAAAGGGAGCCTTCGGGTCACTCTCGTCTAAGGTTGGAAACTTTACTTACTGTACTTTTTATAATTATGATCGTTTTAAATTATTTGTTGTGAAGGATTCTCTTCGTAGTCTATTTTATCAATGGGGTGTAGTCCACGTGGTGTCGTGACATGGCTGCTGGGCCGGACTTCGATATCGTAGTTTTATTGGGTTGACATGCCTTTAAAATCAGTTAACAAAAGTTTTTAGTCTTTTCACTAAATAACAAAATTCCAATGTTTTTGGATGAAGGTTTTATTACTGAGAGGAATCTTGATATTTTAAACTGATCATTTCTTGTTGATTTTGAAGACTCACATTAATTCTGTTAATCCAAGACGCTCGAGTAATGTAGTGAGATTATCGGAATTGATTTTTAAGAGGAAATTGAAACTTTTTTCTTCCTCTCTCTTTTTTTTTTTTTAACTTTTGAAATCAATACTCACCTCAGTAATATTTTCACATCTCTAATTTACTCTGAATACTTTCAGTTTTATGGATTTCTTGTTTTCTTAGTTTCATCAAGAATTTCCTTAATTGAAACACTGCACTGTCGGTGAGGCTTAGCATACAGGGATTGATGTCCCTAAAGATTGATACCCCCACCAAGGGGTGTCTTGTTAGAACACTGTATCTCATGGTGAAGCTCTGGTAAGTGTGAAGTACAGCTTTGTTACCATTATCACCAGATCAACTCCGGCTCAAATTTGGTTACTGGTTAGAATCCCATATATGGCTCAAAGACATCTGTTTGCAAATTATTTCACTTAAGCTTGCTCGTTTCCTTTGGTTTTATGGCATATCAACCATTGTACGTTATCTAATGCCAAATCCATCTTTATACATATGGACGGTTCTATTTTAAACAATTCAATTGAGCATACATACACAGTTTAGTTCTATTTGACCCATAGATAGAAACCCTATCTGGTGCTTCTACTCCGAGCCAGCGTAGACCGGTAAGCAATTGTAAAAAAGACGTACTCCGCATTTCGAAAGCTCCAGCATTATTAGAACCTCACTATCACATTGTTTAGTGTCATATCCAGGACTCTAGTTGGAGGGTCTTATCCCTCGGCAGAGAAGCAAAGGTGTATCCTAATTTATATTAGGCATGCTTAATATTGTAAAACTTTGGCATTAAATAACACTCATAGGTTAATATACTATTAAACAAAGATGCCTGTTTTATCCGGATCGCAAAAATTGTGTTGGATCAGATCACATAGACAAAATATTGTTATCAAATTTACTTAATATGTACAGTTGGAGAAGTCGGTAATTATTTATACGTGGACCTAATTTGTTTTAAGATGATAGCTTTATGTTTATTTGCCCATTCAGCTGGGGCTGTAGAATACACTGACTGCTTTTCTGCAGTGTGGTAAGACTCCCCCAACGATTGTCCTGGATATGACACTAAACAATCTGATGGTGAGGTTTCAGTAATGCTGGAGCTTTGGGGAATGTGGAGTACTCCTTCATTGCCATCGCTCCCGGGTTCACTTTGACCCGGAGTGTTGGGATCTAATAGGGTTCTATCTATGGGTCAAATACAACTGAACTGTGTACTTATGCTAAACTGTATATTTGAAATAGAACCGCTTATATGAATAAAAATGGATTTGGTATTTGTAACTTACCATGGTTGATGTGCCATTAAATCAAACCAAACTAAACTTTGTTACCAACCTTTTTCGAAGGTATTTGCTCGAAAAGAAACTGCCCTGTTCTTTTAAGTTCACGTAGCATAACGCTAATCATCTATGTAAATGGATTTGGCAAGCCGAGTTCAAATCCGGGACGAGGTCTTTATTCTTTCCCCTTTATGCCGAGGACATGCATTCAACTAATTTCTCCACGACTATTCGTAAATGATAAAGAAAACTTAGTTCTTTATCCTCCAAGTGCCAACCAGTGTTGGAAAACAAAAACTAATTCAAAACCAGCATGCTCAGTTTTGAAATATATGACCTCGAGTAGGATCCTGCACGTGGTAGAAGATATGGATAAATACACATCTTTTAATTCTATATTTCAACAGCAATAGCAGCAGTAGCAACTACTAAAATTACTGCTACTACTACGAATGATGATAATTAATCTTGGCCAAAAGAATTTGCTGTCCCGGCAGAGCACAGAATAAAATTGAAAGAATGTGAAAAGAAGGATAAGTACCTTGATCTTGCTCGGGAATTGAAAAAAATATAGAACATGAAGGTGACAACTATACCAATTGTAACTGGTGCATTCGGTACAGTAACTAAAGGATTATTTAAGGGACTGGAGAACTTGGAAGTTGGAGAATGAGTGGAGATAATCCAAACTACAGCATAATTGGGAATGACCAGAATACTGAGGAAAGTCCTGGAGTCTTGAGGAGCCTTGCTGTCACTCAACCTCCAGTGAAAAACCATCGGCTAACGCTGATGTGAAAAACTCTAATGAGTGAATAATAATAAGTGAAGTGAAGCCAAGTCAATCCAAGCCAGAAGTGTTCTGTAGCGTAGTTTGTTTATAGAAAGAGAGGTGATTCAACAATAGCAATAACAACAAAAACGACAATAACGAAAATTATCATTAACATTATCCTCTTGTATAATCCTTAGTAAACAATTATAGCTTAAAAGTGACAACCCTTAATGTCAATGATTTACATGTAGTTGAATAGTTTCAAATTTTCCTATCAAGCATTTTATAATGATATTTAATTATAATCATTTGTTCGATCACAATTACATGGTTTTACGTATTCATATCCGATACAAATGATTTTTTAAACACGTCTGTCACATAGACTAGACCCTAACAGATACAACAACTGCGAGTCAGAGAGGACCTGGGACTAATAATGGCAATGAATGGGCTCTCCAAACTCCTCAGAGTTCCAGAACTAGAGCTTTACTATTTGATAAAGTTTACTGTTGTACCCGGACATTTTTTTGCGGGAAAGTCTTACAGATCCGTAGTAGATAAATTCAATGCATTGTAAGCCCTGTTAAAAAGGCGTTATGTTATATAAGTTACGTGTATGTATATGTGTACGCCTGTTTATGTGTCGTTTCAATCTTAGTCTTTTAATTATGTCGGCTTATTGTAATTATCGATCTCAATCTCAACAAACCCGGTAAAAATCAATACTTCATCAACATTTCGATTACCATATTAAGTTTTCAGCACAAATGAGGCAAAGTCATCATGATGTCGTGATAATAAAAAGGAAAAAGAAAAAAAATAATGAAAAAAGTAAGAAAAGAAAGCGTGACCAATGCACCTGGAGACATTTGTTCATCAAGAGAAAAATGTCGAATTCCACTTAAACATGTTTCTAGTGTCATCTGTCGTAATTAAAATGAGAGATTTCAATTAATGTGACATTTCTATGGAAGACCTCTTCATCATGTTAAGCATCCAACAAAAAATGTTATCTTTTGAGCGTAGTACTATCTACAGTCAAAGCCCAAGAAGCTGGGGCTGTAGAAACACCGACTACATCAGCAGAGCCCCCCACTACTACCACCAACGAGTAACCTAGAGTAATACTAGAGCTTTTGGGCCCTATCTATAAGTCAAATAGAACTGTTTGACATTTAGTCTCTGCAAACACATAACAGAAATCAAATTGAATTGTTCGAAATAGAACAGTTTGGCAATTTAACTATGTGTAAAAAAATAACTGATGTCTAAATATTGCTGTTACATGTCAATACTAAAAGCATTTAACTGTACGAAAAATAAGCTCAGGCTAATTTAAAATATTATCAAAGATGTTACAAGTCACCTATATTTAATATATATGTATAAACAGTATTTTGCATTAAATAACCTACAATGGTTGATATGCCATAAAACCCGAATTAAACAAAACCAAAACTATCTACAATCTTTCGAAACGTCAATTTGACCCCTCACTGAATTTCCTTACTTAAAGTATCGAAACCTTCTTGGTTTGTAATAATATGGATTTTTTAGAATATTCAGACCCAAACTGACAAATGCACAGTTGCTTTATGCAACATATGCTACACAAAATCATCTCTTCACTGGTGCCTAATTCCATAGAAAATTAGAAATTAACAGTAATCTTTAATTTAAGTTTAAGATTTTTCGTTATTTGGACTTAACCACAACTCACTAGAAATACGCCCCAAAATGCTCCTGTTTTTAAAAGAATAAATAGCAATTAAACTGCAAATAACAAATTCTTTAAAATGAAAAAAGGAACACTTTAACATTAAACTATATAGATATTTCATAGGAAAAAAAAATTTAGGTAAGTCTATACCACATCCTGAACACTAATGTATTAAAACCCATCTGAAGAGGGCCACAACGTCCTGAAATAAATTTATGATGGAAAGACTAAATTGAGAAGCTTTTTCATTAAATTTTTATTATATATATATATATATATATATATTGTCATCCACAGACAATCTGTTTCATTGTATCACAACTCCTCAGTGTGGCTTGACACATGGGACGCTTGGAGCGAAACCCGCTCAACTTTACGTTAGACTTAGTATCAGACCGCTCGGCCAACAAGCGTATCACGTCAGCTAAGAAATTATAAGATACTATGTAGCAGCAGCAGCAGCAGCAG
Source organism: Sepioteuthis lessoniana (assembly GCA_963585895.1). Lineage (NCBI taxonomy): Eukaryota > Metazoa > Mollusca > Cephalopoda > Myopsida > Loliginidae > Sepioteuthis > Sepioteuthis lessoniana. The sequence goes on along the minus strand of OY757911.1, from coordinate 49,693,000 downwards.
CAGCAGCGTTCGTTTGTTTACATTTTTATACCTTATTGGATACCAGAGTGCTCAATTCGTTCGAAGATATATATATATATATATATATATATATATATATATATATATATATATATATATTGGAGGCCCTCGTATAATACTTATCCTCGTGGGAAATAGACACGGTGAAAAGAGTTCAAATCCTAGACGAGGCTTTGAGCATTTTCATATAGCACTAATACTCTTGTGAAATCCAACCATTTTTCTTCCAGATATTGGTAAATAGTAATGCATACTGCACTCTTTAATTTTGGTATGGCAACCTGTCTAGGAGAGGAAAACCTCAGAATTCAAACCTACTATACTTCGCCTAAAATTTGACTTTGGTGAAGGCTCCGACAATCAAAGATCTATTAGCGGTCATTCGAGAAATTTGAAACCAATTTAGTAAAGAATATTGCTTTAAATTAGTGAAATCCCTGTATGAAATAATTAAGGTTCTTACAGAAGTTCGTGGAGGAACAATTAAGAATTAATTCTGTTCTTTTTGTCAGGGAATTTCTTCAAATTTACCTCAATTTTTTAGTTAGTCCACAGTATTATCTACGTAGCCTGGAAACAGTTAATACAATTAATTTGAATGTTATATTGTAGGGTATTAAAGAAAAAAAAAAACGGAAAAAAGAGATGAAAAGTTGACCAGAAGAAAATATCAGACTGTTGGTCAATGAAAAACACCACTCACTTTATTACTGTGTTATTTCTAGACCAGTTTTAAATCATGAAGACGAGAAAGTTGATTTTTGCTTCGATGAAGGAAATGCTAAACCGAAGTTCAACCCTGATGAGTGGGGAGGTTTTCTAGTAGCAAAATTTCAGTCGTTCATTGTCCTTTACCGTTTAATAACTGATTGTGACTCTTTTCAAAATTCTCAACCATGTGAGCGTTTCTCGTACCTACCACGAGAGTTCTTGTAGAGGACCTTTTTTTGATAGTTGCTGTCTGTCACCAGATTCCCCAAATTGTAATTAATAGATATTTGATGGATGGAGCTTTCTCATGGACCATTTTAATTTTAGCTATTGGATAAAAAAAATTGCGTCTATCTCTTATTAGTTTGTTTACTGCTAAATAAATAAACACAAGCTGACAACGCTATAAGTATTCTAATTCTATAATTTTGCTAGATGTACTATGGTTAAAGTAAACTTTAATGAAAATAAATCTGTGTTCTTTATTTTTAATAAGGACTATCTTTCAACCTGTATGTAACAATGATGAATACAGCAAGTTTTTAAAATCTATGATCCTTTGTACGAGCTTGATTTAAACCTTACACTGGCTTTAACTTAAAACCATGATGAAATCTTTTCATCTAGCTTTGATCAAATCAATTTGGATTTTACAAACATATCTTCTTCCACAAGTAAATTTTATCGATTTTTTCAAGTTAGTTTGAAACAGTAGTGTCATCAGTTTGCAATTATGTCACTTTGCACTTTAGAGAGAAACACACAAGAGAACCCCCCCCCTAAACTTGAAGGGTCTGTACGGACCGATAAAAACTAAAAAGCATAACCAGTTTATCATAATGAATTAGAGATGAAAGAGTCGGGTAATTAAAAGCTTTTAATCAGCCATGAAGATAACGGTGTTTAACGAAGTACAGAGCCAATGATCCTATCTCTAAAATATCCCACAGCAAACAGGAATTACTATTGACAGTTCACAAGAAATAGCCAATTGAAGATGTAGATTTTGCCAAAGGAGGTAATCAATGATAAACGTGTGAAATAGGAAACATTTTGTTTTTCTCATTAAAGGGAACAAAAATAACGTTAATCTTCTGTATTTCTAGCTAATATTCTGCATGAATTATTTACTCTAAAGGGAAGTTCTACGACAAAGAAATGTAGAAAACGCTGTTCATCGGCTTCTACACGAATGAAAAGACTAATAAAATACATCCAATTGAATCAACACATTAGTTAATCCATCCATTGGGTGCTGTTACGTTCACTTTCAGATTAATTCCCTTAGACTGTTATTATCACCCTCCAGTTAGGGTTAAATTATATCACTTGTTATTTTATAGAGATAGCTTTGGTATTAACTAACCTACGAAGATTCATTGGCTATTTAAGGTGTCAAACCAAACACTCTGTCGGTTCTTCTCAAATCGATTCTAATTTCTTTATCACAAGTTAATCTTTCTATTGCAGAAAGTTCCAGTGTGTCAAAAAAAAACAACAACAAAGAAACGGAAACTCTAACTAATGTAGACTGGTCGGTGAAGCTTTGCAAAGGGATGTGCTAGGTATAACATAAAACTACATTTGATGGTGACCCTCTTATTCAGCAGATCTGAGGAGTGTAAAGTACCTCATCGTTGACATTATTCCCAGGTCCACTGTACCTGTCAGGATCCCTCCAATGGCTTAAATAGCACTTTTAAAAAGTTATTCGCATTAGATAGGAATACTTGATTATTTATATTAGAAATAGTTAATTGAAGATATAATTGTTTACAAAAGACTATTATAATCAGTTACTTGAATCAATATAACTGTGAGCAAACAAATAACTACAATAAGATACCAATAATTAATGGAAACCGTATACTTACTAGTATTAGATAAGAATAAGTGAAACCATAAAACTGTGTACAAAATATTTGTGTTGGATAGGACAACTTGATAACAAATAACTGTAAATGACGATGAACGCGATTCCTTAAAGTCAAGGGATAAAATAACCCTTGAAAGGTCACCATGTCGTTAGAATCAGTAGATCAGTAAATCCTCAAAGAACAGGTCTACTGAGTTTTAACTGATTCAAAATGTTTGAAAAAGAGCTACGAACGAAACCTGGGAATATTTTGAATAGTATAATTTTTTCTGGGTTTTGCTGAAGGTGTTTTATACTGAAGAACAATTTTTCCAGAAAATAAAACTTTTAAAAAATCTTTTTCAACTTTAGAAACAGGAACAGAAACATTTGGGGTATTTTTCTGTTTCATTATCTTTCTTTTTCGAGAGGAAAAAAATTAAATTGAAACCTTTCATCATAAACTTTTGAATAAAGGGACTTTGAAGTTAGGAAAAATAATCACACTGTTTAAGGTATTGCTACCGTTGTTGTCATGTCAACAATGAACAATTACGTTGCCACTTTAATGAAGATATTATGTAACCAATGAAAGTGAGATCCTAAAAGAGTAATTTCGAATATCCACCTCACTAAAAATTTCAGATTAAATGATATAAACAAGCAATACACATTCCCCAAGAAAGGCTAATTTATTTTAAAGTTAAAAGTCTTCAAAAGGAGATGGTCTTTAATGTTGTGAATGCTAGATTACCTGTTTTCTACAGTCTTCATCTTGTTAAAATTATCGTCTTTACAACAGACGCGATAACGTCCATTTCTCGACGAAATTGCTTAAGCGATTCATAAAGCCCCCTATTATTATTATTATAAATATTATTATTATTATTATTATTATTGAATGGAATATATCAGGTATCTTCAAGACGTAAATACTTTATTGATGTCGCCAGTGCTAGTCGACAGTTAACGATTTTATGAAGACGAAAACTATAGACATTGTCAAGAGCTGATGCCACTGAAAATGACGGCTTTATGTAGAGGTATAACGAAAAAAATTATATTATCTACAGTCATTTTCTGTCTCAAAACTTTTAACAGTCCGGCAATATTTGATAAAGTCAAAAGCACTTTAAGAAAAGAACGACACAAGTAAATTCAATTCCAAACCAACGCAAAATTTAGAATAAAAATGGCACGATTTCTGGCAAGCTGTTTTGATTGCCTCTTGTGACAATGAACGATTATAGTGACCAAAATTGCTGAAAAGTTCTCGGCATGACAAAAGGGATTGACTAAAAGCCCTGAAATGTACATGTAATTAAAATATTCGCCCCACAGTTTAACACGACTGTGACGTAGTTCCTCTAATTTTCTGCGGCTTTTGCTCCAACAAAAAAACAAAAAACAAAAAACAAACAAAACTAAAACAGGTCAAAATTATAATTTCCTTACAGCATTGGACGAAAACTGGGTTATTAAACCATAATAAGATGCCGCTGTAAAACTGTTGATCAACAAATGAATAATACAGGTGTTTTGTGTGCTGTAATCACCGCACCAAAATTTATTCTTAAAAATCTAATCCGTTTATGTAACTATCAATATATTTTTATTATTTAGTTCATATCTCATCATCATCATCATCTTGTCGCACTATCAGCATGGATATCCCAGACCTTCTCTCGCGACCCCTCCCTATTGTCCCTTGCTTCTGGCAGGTCTTCAGGGATACAACCCGTATCGGCACAGAGCTGTTGTACATAGGTTCTAGCTGGTCGTCCTGATTTTGCTTGTCCAGGTGAAGGAATCCACAGGAGTACATCACTTATGAGCTTGTCCCTATTTCTCCAGCAGTCTCTTGCATGTCGAGTTCGTCAATTTTGATAGTTTTCCTGATGGGTGATTGGTGTTCAGTATTGCTCGTATCATTCTTGTGAAGTTGCCGTCAAGCTTTTTCTCCAGCTGCTTAGTTAGCACACATGTAGTGCATCCATATAGCAGTGTCGATACGACCGCTGCTTGGAAGAAACTGCGTTTTATTCTATCGGTCAGGTCTGACTTCCATAAGATCGATATACTATCGTTAGCTGTCTATGCCTTTGCTAGTCACGTGTTGATGTCTGTCTCGATTAATGAGACACTGCTTCCTAAGCAGATGAACTTGTCTACTAGTTTCAGAGAGCTACTGTTTACTGTGGAGTTGTCGCCTGCTTGATAAAGCACATATGTTCCGTCTTGTGTGTATTGACATGAAGGCCTATGCCTGCAGAGGCTCATTCTTGACAATGTAGCAGGGTTTCAGCTTGGGCGGGTGCATTTGCCAGAAGCGCTATGTCATCGGCTTAGTCGGAGTCGGTAATTGTTTGTGCTGGATATCTTCTGCTTCTTTCCTTTGTTAGCTTCTGTAACAAATTTGACACCGAACGTTACGTGCCAATTGAAATAAAATGGTTTAAAACTTTCTCATCATTTTCATTTTATTCTTTATCTCACATGCCATGATGCAGACCCAAAAAACTAAAATATTTTACATTGGAAAATTATTTGATAAATTAAATCTGTGTTTTAAACCGCTGTAAATTTTCATTCTGTCAGATTTATTTCCAGTTTTTCCTATATATATACACACACACACATATATATATATATATATATATATATATATATACTACTTACTTTGATGAGAGTTCAGCACATTAAGCACTACGCCACTGGGCTCAACATATATATATATATATATATAGTCATCCACAGACAGACTGTTTCGTTTCTTTCAGAAGTCTTCAGTGTGGCTAGATCGAAACCCGTCCAACTTTACGTTAGACTGTGTTTCAGACCACTCGACCACCAAGCGGACCACGTTGGCTAAGAGAATTTTAAGGTATTTTTATTTTTAGAAACAGCAGCAGCAGCCTTTATATATAAGTGTGTGTGTGTGAATTTGGGAAGAATATTTGATTAAACAATAAACATGCTTTTTCTCTATATATGTTTTTATTTATCCTTTCAAGTTGTCGCATCGAATTTATGATATACGGCGGTAATTGGTTGGAGCAACTAAATAACAACAAAAATTTTACATATTCTCGAAGCGCTACTCATCAGAAGCAAACATCCTTAGCCCAATAGAATTAATTTTGAATCTTGTAATGAAATACTCAAATATCTTTAGATGTTACTGCTATAAATAGAATCAAATTTGAAAATGAACGCTACAACAATACGCTAGTATAAACAATAAACGCTCAATTCTTACAAAGCAGTAATATACATGCAAAGGTCATATCACTTTTGTAATTTAAACAGACCCTAATAATGGCTCAAGATTGGCAAGAAAGTACTAGGGAACTAATTAATTATGGAAGGTTTATAAACCAATTCCCGTAGGATATCATAACATCGATACGGCAACTTGAAAAGATAAATCCAAAAATATGTTTATAATAAATGTCTTTATTGTTTACTCATATATATATATATATATATATATATAAGGTATTCTTCAATCCAGTAAATCCGAAGTAGGGAACAATTCCGTCAGGACAAATGAATTATTCAAATTTCGAATATTTAAATATTCCAGATATAGAGCTCTATGTAAATTAAATTCACAGAGCCAATAATATTATTTCTAGAAAAAAACAATATTCGTTCACATTAGGATAATACATTTATTTCCATTCTGTTAAGAGCACTGATATGAATCAAAGACTCTAAAATAATTTTTAACAGGATTTCATTAGATCCAATAAGAAAATAAAATCTATTTTAATTATTTTCTTATTTGATCTGATGAAGTCCTTTTAAAAAAATATTTTAAAGTCTTTGATTTATATCAATCCTCTTAACTGGATGGAAATAAATTTATTCTAATGTGACCAAATATTGTTTTTTTCTTGAAATAATATATCTATATGTGTGTGCGTATGTGTGTGTGTGTGTGTGTGTGTGTGTGTGTGTGTGTGTGGTAGGTATATATATTTCTATTGGAGGACATGCGCACGTTCGTCTCTATCAAAATGTGGATTTCTTAGAAATATGATACTATTAAATAGTGGGTTTCTTTGTAATAAGATATTATCTTTATAGATGCAACTATCATTGAAATTCGTCCTAATTTTTTTCCAGCAGACGCGTAGTGACACAAATTCAGATGCAGACACATTCATGAATTTTAAATCGATATTGATGATTCTTCAAGTTTTTACCATTCTTCAACAATATATATATATGCATACATATATATATATATGCATTGGTTGACAGAAGATTAAAACTGATGTTCTATCAGGTGCAAAAGTGTTGAGGCAGTTCTTATCATACTATCATTGCCTGAATGATTAACGGTACAATTTTCTTTAGAGAAAAGTTAAGGTACTGGGAAATGTTTGAGAGTTTTTGCTATTCCTAATGCTAATGCTACAAGTACATTGGTTACTAGTGACCAAGTTATAACATTAGTCTTATTATGACACACTTGAATTCACCGAAATTGTTCATTAAGTTCAATATCAAGTGACTTTTTTTAAAGGACTTATATTATACTATCAACTGCCATCATTTAAAAAGTATTTATTTTATAATGTCAAGTGACATCCTTTTATAGGATTTATATCATAATGTCAAGCAGTTCTTTTTATAGGATTTATGATTCAAGGTTTGGTTTGGTTTTACGGTATATCGACCATTGTTGGTCATTTAATGCTAAATCCTTTTAATACATAGATTTTTTGACGATTACATTTTAAGATAACATTTTTAAACAAGCCTGAGAGCGTTTTTTCTCACAGTTTTTTGTTTACACACAGTTTAATGTAAAAAACTCTTCTATTTCAAACATTTCAGTATAGCTTCAGTAAAGTTTTTTTTGTTTACACTCAGTTAAATGATCAAATAGTACTATTTCGAACAATTCAGTTTAGCATTTCAACAAATTTAAATGGTTCCAAGTATTGCCATGTATCACTAACAATTTAATTAAACATCAGTCATCTGTTTAAACAATCAAATGATCAAACAGTTCTACTTCAAACAATTCAGTTTAGCTAAATACAGTTTTCTTGTTTACACACAGTTAAATGTAAAAAAAACATTTAATTTCAAACAATATATTTCAATTTAAGTACATATTTTAGTTTTATTTGACCCATAGATAAGACCCTATCAGGTGCTACCACTCTGAACAGAATGAATCTGGGAGCAATGGTAATGAAAGGGTACTCCGAGTTCCTTAAACTCCAGCATTACCGAAGCTTCACCATTAGATTGTTTAGTGTTATATCCAGGACACTCGTTGAATGAGTCTTACCCCTCCGTAGAGATGCAGTCTGTATATTCTGCACCCCCAGCCAACTTGGCCTAATGAATATAACAGTCTTCTTTTTTATATTACTTATATTAGAATATCAAGAAACTTCTTTTTTAGGATTTACATTTTAAGTTCAAGTGACTACTTTTTGCAGGATTTATATTATAATGTCAAGCGACATTTTTATAGGATTTATTTAATAATCATAACTTTTTTTTATATGATGTATATTAAAATTTCAAGTGACTTTAGTAGGGTTTATATTATAATGTCAAGTCACTCCTTTTAATAGGATTTATATTATAATGCCAAGGTAATTCGTTCTATAGGATTTATTTTACTTCCAGTGACTTCATTCATCATACTGGGGCTGAATAATACACCGACTACTTTTCTGTAGAGGGGAAAGACCCCTACAACGTGTGTCTTGCATATGACACTAAGCAATCTGATGGTGAGGTTCCAGTAATGCTGGAGCTTTGGGGAATGCGGAGTAACCCTTCATTGCCATCGCTCCCACGTCCACTTTAGCCAGGAGTGGTAGCACCTGATAGAGTCTTATCCATGAGTCAAATAGAACTAAACTGTCTACTTATGCTAAACTGAATTGCTTGAAATAGAACTGTCTTGTCATTTAACAGTGTGTAAACAAAAAGTATACTTATACTAAACTAAGATGTTTGAATTATATCTGCTTATCTGTATAAAAATGGATTTGGCATTAAATAAATTAAAAAGGTTGATATGCCATTAATCCTAAACAAACACAGAAAAAATCACTTTGTTTTATAAGATTTATATTTCAATGTTAAGTCCACTTTTATAAGATTTATATAATATGTCAAGTTATTTTTATAGGCTTTATACTGTAATGTTAAGTCACTTATTTTCATAGGATTTATATCATAATATCAAATGAATTGTTTCTCATAAGATTTATATTAAAATGTCAAGTTATTTCATTTTATCGGATTTATATTATAATATCGAGTATTTTTATTGGCGATATATTATAATGTCAAGATTCATATAAGAATCATCCTAAAATAAACTGAAATGCGATGGTAATAGAGCGTCTACAGACGTTAAAAATATTTGGCGAAACAACCTATTAAATAGAAAAATAACTCTTTTAAAACTACACTCTTCAAGTATATTTTGGTTCATTGCGAATTTCAGCAGTTTTAACTTTAAAATTTTAAAATATGCCTCGAAGATAAGTGTATGAAGATATTCAACTATATGTTTTGTATTAATTAAAGTATTCCGACTTCTATTAACGGAACGAATATGGCCTGCAACCATTTCAGCTCAGAAAATTTTTGCCGAACCCTTATTTAATGCAAGACTGGGAATTTTTTTCCAGTTCCGTAAATAATAATCGGGTTGAAGGGTTTAGCTATAGTTAGTAGAACTATTTATTTTAGTCAGGATTGAACCTACAACCTTCACATGATTTCACTTAGAAGCACTTTTCAACCAGAGGCCAATATCCGTTGTGCCATGTCTCCTGCTGGATTAAATAAAGGATTCGGTTCGAAGTTCTGTGATAGATGAAGCGATTCTTCAATACTCAGAGCTTAAGAACTGGAAGCTCACCAGCAGATGCAGCTTACTGTCATAATCAGGACACTACAAATTAAAATGTTATGAATCTAATTTTGATACTTTTTAAAAGAAAAGTTTTCGATGAAACACAGATTTATGTGCGTGCAGCACATACTCGTTAGACTTCATACGATTTTCTTTTTCCTTCCAAAGCTTAAAATTCATATAAACGATGTTATAAGGGACATTAAAGTTTGCGACCTTAATCGAGGGTGATCCGAGGCTCCCTTTTCAATAACGACTATAATGAGGTGTAGTGGAGGGCGCTACTCCTTTCCCTGGATTGTCCCACTTTACCATTGGTCCTAACCTTAGGTGGCATCAAGAACGATTTTTGAGTCTTTGATATTACTCAACCTGGGATTGAACAGCGGTCCCCAGAACCTTTCGTGAACACTCTACTAATTAGGCCAATTAGGACATTAAAAGAAGTAAATAAATTTTCATTTATTTTTAATTTTTGTTGTTGTAAACACAGCCTTACTGTCGACTTCTGTTGATCAGAATTCTTATTAATGTGAAGACGAAGATAGGATTAAAAAAAGAGAATTAATATTTCATTCAATAAAAAAAAAACAGCTTGAATTTATCTCTTGTGGATCCTAAGACGACTGGTTTGAACAGAAATAATTATTCCTGCATCTTAAATTTCTCTCGTGGTAAATACAGCTTTAATGTTGATTTCTTTTGAACACAGCTCGTATAATGAAAACATTGGCAAGGAATTCCATTAATCTTCGATAATCGGATTTGGTTTAGCAACCCCGATAGGATAAAAGTAGATATTTGTTGGATTAAGCTGAAATGGTTGCAGGCCATATTCGTTCCGTTAATAGAATAGAATGAGCTAATTGTTGTTGGGCGCTTATAAATTGTTGCCTGGGATATTTTTCGTGACGTCATGCCAGGGAAATATCTAGATCGGCAGCACTCCACTTTTCTTGTCGTTCACCTAATTGGTGGAGCTAAGAATACTCTGACTGTATACCCTACGGAGAGATAAAAGAAACCCTAAAAAAAAACACGAGTTGTATTCGTGGTATAATGGATACCGTTGTAAGAAATGGTCACGGCGACACGAGTTCAAGTCGTCAAGGATACTGTTTGCATTTCACATAGGTCTAATACTTGTGGAAAAGGTATAAATATAATTATTTTCCCTATAGCTATGAGTTGCCCAGTCGGCTGGGGCTGTAGAATACAGCGACTGCATCTCTGTAGGTTCTTGTAATGCAGGGGCTTTGGGGAATGCAGAGCACCCCTTCACTGCCATTGCTCCAAGGTCCACTCTGGCCAGACGTGGTAGCACCTGATAGGGCCCTATCTATGGTTTAAATAGAACTAACGGCATACTTACACTAAACAGAATTGTTTGATGAAACTGAATAGCTTGAAATAGAAATGATTTTGACAATAAAACCGTACTTACATTTAAACTACGTACTTATGCTAAACTGAAACCGAGCTTACATTTAAACAGCGTGCTTGTGCTAATCTGAATTATTTGAAATAGAACTGTTTTTTGACATTGAAACTGTATTTATATTAAACTGAATTGAGTAACATTAACTGCTTGACTAAACTGAATAGCTAGAAATAGAAATGTTTTTCACAATTAAACCTTACTTACATTTAAACTGCATGCTTATGCTAAACTGAAATGTCTGAAATTTAACTGTTTTGACATGGAAACTGTACTTACACTAAACCGAATTGTTATATGCAACTGTTTGAACAAATTTAATAGTTTGAAATAGTAATGTTTTTGACAATTAAACTGTGTACCCGTGCTAAACTGAATTGTTTTAAATAGAATTGATTATTTATATAAAAATGGATTTGGCGTTAAATAACCAACAAGGGTTGATATGCCATAAAACCCATCAACCAACCAACCAACCAACCAATGTAGCTATGAGGAAACAGCAGAGCAGGCTGGGCTCTAACTCTGGTATGGTAAGCAGTCTAGGAGAAAGAAAATACCTGAATTCAAACCAGTTAAGATCCGCTTAAAAATACTGACGTTGTGTCGCATCCTTCTTTGATGAGGACAAATAAACAAAAGCAACAAAACTAGGAGTCCTGGTTATCATATTCTGGTAGATCTGATGGTGAGGTTCCATTACTGATGAATGTAAGGTACACATTCATTGTCACTGCTCCCAGGCCCACTCAGTTACGGAATGGTATTATCTCTTAGTGTCCCATTCATGGGTCAAATAAATAAGTTTAAAAATCATTCTTATTCGATAGGACCGTGTAAAAATCTCAAAACACACTACGTAAAAAGATCTAAAAAATGAACATACTATGAACGTGATCACCCTTATCTCTAGATATAAAACAGCCGTAAACATGATGACATGCCATTAATATCAATCATTCTCTCTTCACAATCTACAAATTCTATCCAAACAATTTACAAATCATTCCTCGAGGCAAAAAACAAAAGACAACTAAATGAATCTAGTGATTTATCTGGTTAACCAGGAAAATCATCAGCATCTACTCATGGTTAGTTGGTTGTTTTTTTATGGTATATTAAACCTTCAAGTTTATTTAATGCCAAATCTTGTTTATACGTATATATTGAATATAAATGGCTTGTAAACTAATAGTTTGTTAGTAACAATAAACGAAACAGATTGGTTTGGTTTGATTGGCTTTTATGATATATCATCCATTGTTGGCTAATTAATGCGAAATCCTATATACATATATATATATATATATATATATATATATATATATATATATATATATATAATTCATGGAATTTACACTGGGACCCTGGGTTTCATGGAGTTTTTTTTCCAAAACAACAATCATCAGGCAGTTAAGAAAATGAAATACTATATAATAGCTCTATCCTAGATATTGAGCACTCTCCATATTATATTGCACTTGATTCGACACATACTCAAAAAGTGATTTAGTGGCAACCAACACTGTTATAATATATATATATATATATATATATATATATATATATATATATATATAAGTTTTGTTTTCGTTGGGCTTTATAGTATATTGGCACAATCAATTCAATTAAACATCATTTATTGGGACATGGTTAAATGATCAAACAGTTCGATTTCAAACTATTCAGTTAAACATAAGTCAACAAAGTTAAATGTTTTAAAGTTTTGCAATGTATCATTAACAACTCAATTAAGCATCAGAAGTTTTTTAAACAGTTAAATGATTAAACAGTTCTGTTCCAGGCAATTTAGTTTAACATGAATCATTTGAGTGCGTTCAGTTTAAATGTCAAAGACCCAGTTAGGTACAACTACTCCAAGTCAAAGTGGACCTGGGAGCGATGGTAATGAAGGGGTACTCAGCATGCCCCAAAACTCCAGTATTATTGGAACCTTACTATCAGATTGTTTAGTGTCATATTTGGGACACTCGTCGAGCGGGCCTTACTCCTCTTCAGAGGTGCAGCCGGTGTATTCTACAGCCCCAGCTGACTGGTCAATTTAAAAGAACGGATAAACTCATTAAACAACATTGTCTAAAGCACATCGAAACATGAGCACACCAGTTCTTGCTGACCAGCAAAAACTTACATTTATCAGCTCTATGCGGATACCGAGTGCCGTCTAAGAAACGAATCAATTGCGATGGTCGATAAGGACGAACGGCGAGAAAATCTCAAAGGAATCTATGCTGTCGGTACGCCTTAATAATGATGATGACAGCCTTCATTATCATTAATAACTTCTTTTGATTTCTATCTGATTTATTAACAGAGTAATTAAATCCAAGAAGAAATGTTCACGCGAGCTACTTTAGAATATTAATTGCTTTCATTGCGTTTATTGGGCTAGTTGGTTCAATGGATGAGTTTTAGTCACGTCCTGACTCACTAAGGTCTTATATACAAAAATCTAATGATACACTAACACTGAATAAACAAAGGAAAGACAAGATAAGCTCATTTACACATACATTAATATTTAAAACATACGGAATAAACATACAAGAATTACTAAAAATAATGCACAAACTTGCCCCAACAGATTAAATAGGAACATGTTCTATTAACAAGCAGTATATGAAAGGGGGTTCACAATGGTAAACGTCTTATTTAATGTAAAAATCTAAACAAAATAGACAGTAAATCCAATATTACTTTCATGCATCGTGGCCAGGCAGGAGATGCATCTCCTTATTCGATGATCAGATATAAAATGTACGCCTTCTTCGCTTGAAGAACTTGAACAAAATGAACCGAAGTGGATTATGGGATTTTAATATTCCAATTGACACACCCACATTATCTAAGGAGCAATTATTTATTATTTACCAACACATTTATCATTATCCACGAATTATCTTATATCTTTTCGTACTGTCTGTTGGGGCTGTTGAATATTCTGATTGCACCTCTACGAAAGGATAAAACCCGGCCACATAAGAAGCTGTCTCTCGGCAGTTGGTGGTAACTTGTAATGCTCAATACAGTATTTTGGTGACTGAAGACCCGGTTGACAAAATAGTCAGGTGACTTGCAACAACCCACTTTGGCCCTATCTAGGTTAGACTGAAGATGGTAAAAGCCAATCTGTTCAACCAGCAAGAAATGATGAACCTTCACACTTCTATGACGGGTTCGAAAGTATTTTTCAATTTTTAAAGAAAAAATAATGAAAAAATAATCCAACCTAAAGTTGATAGAAAGCGGTGGCTTAGGGTGACTGAGATTTGAATATCCTTGGAATAACACTAAACTCTATCTGACAGTGAGGCCCAGGTTGTGGAGTTTGGGGAATGTAGCGTTCTTCTTTTTCATTACCTTAGTTGCCAGGTCCACTCTGACCTGGAGTGGTAGTAACAGCTAGGTCCCATCTATGGTCAAACAGAACTATTCCAAATCCTTACAATGGTTGGTGAAAAATAAAAACATTCGCATAGATTCTAAAGAAACTAAAATTGGTAAATGCCTAAAAAGGTAGAACAGTACATCCTGACACTCTTGAGGTGTTTTAAATGTCATAAACTCGAACACTACAAGAAGAGTAACAGAGGACATCAGAAATAAGAAAGGTGTGGTGAAAGGGACGTAGACAACGCGGAGATATATTGGCCCAACGAAAGCAAAACTGCCTATAAAACCACTCCATGTTTTCAAGATTTTGTGACTTATACAAAATAGAAAAGAAAATTGTGGAAATCAAGTATCAAAGAAACATAAATTTTCTAAAGCTGGGAGAATAAAAGAATCCTAAATAGGAGTGAACATTTAGGCCACTGGAACACAGAGGGGGAGCCCAAATCAGTAACAGCCATCAACCAGCTAATTGCTGCGCTCTCGATAAGCAAATCCAATTAGATCCAAACGATTGACTAAAGTTTAAGGAGTAGTGGAAAAACCTACAATCAGAATCTATCAAATAGAAGCAGAAGCTAAAAGAACATACAACAAAAATGCAATGAAATAATCAATAAAAAAAAACATGCCGCTCAAACGCAAGACACTCCTTCAAAAAAAGTAAAATCTAAAAAACAAAGGTGACATAGATCTCCAATTCGACTATCAAAAACCATCCAAGACAGACTAAAAAAAAAAAAAACTCGTCTAAAAAAAGGCCAGAGCCAATCAAACAAAAAACATCAACTGACATTGATCAATCAGGAAAAACATATTAATATTAAAGAGAACCATGAAAAATCAAAACACATTCAAACTACCGGAGGCAAACGCGATTGAGACCCTTCAACACCAAAAATAAAATTACCAAAAATAATTATCTAGTAAGAACAATCAAACAAATAAACAAGTAAAAAACAAAAAAAGTTATTGTTTTTTGCTTGTTTGTTTGTTTGATTGTTCTTACAAGATAAACTCTCCCAGGGATCAATCAAAACCCTAAATAGATCCTTTAATGTAAAAACTATGTATATTGAAACAGATAATTAAAAACCTCAATCTACAAAAAATGTATGTCTGAAAACAATCGGCATTTACGCAAAAAAAAAAAACCCAACAAAAAAACATGTATTATTGTTTTTTCTTTCTTTTCAAGCACTTGAAGAAGAGAAACAAATTGTATTAAGAATTAATTTAACGATTAGAAAATTTCCAATAAGGATTAACATTCTTTGGTAGCAGATGTGATTTTTTTTTAAACAATAAATTATTCCCTAACAATTATTTTTAAAAAATCGACATAAAATAACCCAGCAAGGGTGAACAAGCCAGATAAAATAAACAAAAAAAAAAAAAAAACGAGTTTCTCGTCCCTTATCGTTGGATGTTGTGTAGGAAGAAAAAAGTGGTAATGTACCTCGAAGTGGGTGTTTTCTAAGAACATATATTTGGAAATAGTTTTAAATCTGTCTAGGAAACATTGTTTTTTTTTTCAAAAACAATCCTCTGCACTAAATAACCCAACAAGGGTTGACACGTTGTAAAGTCAACCGAGTAAGAATTTCACTTATAAGATTTGGTCATGAATAACCAACAAAGGCAGATATGCCATTTACCACTTACCAAACAACAAACTAATATCATTCTAGTACTCACTACCAAAGAAAAAAGACTGAATTCTTGAGTGATATCTCGTAAGCAGTTATTTAATACTTAATTATTGGAACATTGGAGGTGTTCAGGCTGTCTAAAAGTATTACTGGTTACGACGTATTTTTACTTTTTATTAACAAAGTTCTGATTGACCAATCAATATAATCGAATATCAAGGATGGAAACATTAAGAACATTAAATTACGCTTGCCACTTCAGTCTATTATTGAAGTGTCATGTGAAAGTGTTATGTTTTATTTCCCTTGATTATTAGAGATAAGACTTTGATCTGACATTTTAGTCATCTTTTCAAAGTAGGCTATTTTGTCTAAATAATAACATTTCCAGACAGATAAATATAAATGAGAAAGATATATGATATACGGGGACAAACTTACAAAGACCGTGTCTGATTCTTTAACACGTGGGAAAGTAAATAATAACAAACCTATATCTACTTAGTTCTGTGCAAAAATATTCAAATATGCATACACACAAAGCAAGAAAATATCTATATACGGGAAGAAACAGACAGAAATAATAACTCTTCCTTACATCAATTAGGATAGAACGCTGTTAACAGAATAGACTGCCATTATGCATAGTGTCAAATAGTTGGTTAGATGGTTATGTTTTATGACATATCAACTCATGAAGGTTATTTAAAGTCAAATCCTGTTTCCGCGCACACACACACACACACACACACACACACACACACACACACATATATATATATATATATATATATATTGTATGATTTGTATACTAATAGTTTATAGGTATATATATTTTAAAATGAGTTTGCACACAGTTAAATGATTATAAGTATTGCTATTTAACACTAATAATTCTATTTGATTCTAATAATTTCTAGTAAAATATGAAACAGTTCATATTGACTCTTGCCCAGTCAGCTGGGGCTGTAGAATACAGAGACTGCAACTCTGCAGAGGTGTAAGAACCCCCCCCACCAAATGAGTGTCCTGGATATGACACTAAACAATCTGATGGAGAGATTCCAGTGATGCTGAGGCTTTGGAGAATGCAGAGCACCCCTTCATGGCTATTGCTCCCAGGTCCACTCTGGCCCGGCGTGGTAGCACCTGATAAGGCCCTATCTATGGGTTAAATAGAATTGTTTGACTAAACTGAATAGCTTGAAATAGAAATGTTTTTGACTATTAAACCGTACTTACTCTTAAACTGGGTGCTTATGCTAAGCTGGATTGTTTGAAACTGAACTGTTTTTGACATTGAAACTGTGCTTACACTAAACTAATTTTTTTGATATAGAACTGTTTTGACATTTATCTGTGTAAACAAAATTTGTACTTAAACTAACTTGAATTAGCAGAATTAGAACTGTTTGAATAAACTGAATAGCTTGAAATAGAAATGTTTTTGAGAATTAGACTGAGTACTCATGCTAAACTAAATTTTTTGAAATAGAACTGATTATTTGTATAAAGATGGATTTGGCGTTAAATAACCTACAGAGGTTGATATGCCATAAAACGCTAACAACCAAACAACTAATCATATTGACTCATAGATGGGACCCAAACAATTCCTTCCACTTCGGGTAAGAGTTGACCTGAGAGAAATGGTAATGTAGGAATACTCCACATTTCCCCCAACTCCACCATCAGATGTAGTTTTATGTTACAAGATATATCATAGGACACTAAAAGGTTTCAAGGATTGTAATCTGCTACAAATGATCCTATTCAGCATTATTTATTCATTTGCAGGTTGTTAAATTGTATCAAGTATTGTAAAGGATGAAATAGTTCCATTTGACTTATAGATTGTACTCTTAACAGTTACTACGATACTGGATCAGAGTGGATCTTGGAATAATCGCAATGAAGGTGTAATCTCCATTCTTAAAAGTTTTAGGACTGCACCTTCGCCATCTGATGGTTTAGGGTCATACACAGTCCATTCATCGGGAGGGTCTTACCTCATTGCTGAGGTGAATTCAGTGTATTCTACTGCCTAAGCCAACTAAGCTGGGGCATAGAAGCAAGTTACATCTAGTTTAAACAATTTATAACATAATTACAAATAAATATGGAGCAATGTCACGGAATAATCATTTGGTAGCTGCTCGGAGGCGTTCGTAGTAAAAGTATTATTGACGTTCGAAGTGGATCTGGCTACTTTAGTTCAAAACCTGAGCGAAGCTGTTGCGTATGTCATTGAGTGCTAGTACCTTTGGAAAAGGTACGAGGATCATTAAATAAGTTTCCAGACTTTTTTCGTATAGGCACTTTTATTGATAGTACACGCATGAAATACTAGTCCATTTCGAAGTAATCTCCTCCGGCTGCAATGCACCTGTTGTACCGTTCAAACAACTTCCGGAAGGCCCCATGGAAGTCCTCTTGTGTAAGTGTGTCATTCACCTTCGTCACAGCCTCTTTAATCTCCTCAGTTATCTTATAACGACAGCCTCTGAGGTTAGGGAATAATCAAAAGTCACAAGGAGCAAGGTCTGGACTATAGGGAGGGTGAGGAACTGTCTTGATGCCCATCTTGGTCAAATAGTCTGTGACAAGGATGGAGTTGTAGACTGGTGTATTGTCCTGGTAGAAAAACCATTGACCCGATTTGAAGAGTGCTGGCCCCTTCCGACGGAATCTTTTCCTAAACTCCCTTAAAACATCAACATAGTAAACCTAACCCTAACCCAAAACCTTTGGCAATCAACTCTGATGTATTGACTTCCTTACTCCTTCCACACCTCTCATCATCCTTCACAGACTCCCTGCCATCCTTGAATCTCTTACGCCACTCAAAAACTGATGGTCGATTCATGCAAGATACTCCAAAAGCAGTCTGAAGCATTCCATACGTTTCTCTGTCATTTTTTCCATTTAAAAACAGAATTTTATTGCATATCGTTCTTGTAAAGTGTCCTCACGTCCAGATTGCATTTTTGAAATTCACCAGCTGTGACAATTTTACATACCTGTACAAAAAAAGTCTGGAAACTTATTGAATGCACCACGTATGAATCCAACTATACAATCTCCAGCCACGGGTAAGTAACAGAGCCACCTAAGATTTTTAACCATGGTATGGCAGCCGGTATAAGAGAGAGAAAGTCTGATATCAAATTATAACATCAGTATTTTGGCATTAAATAACCCACAGGGGTTGTTATACGATAAAACACCAACCAACCAACCGGCTAAATATTTATCTATTCATTCACAAATTATCTAGAAAACTAAAAAGTTTTTGGCATTAGACAACCGACAAGTGTTGAGGTGCAATTAAACACCAATCAGCCGATAATTAAATTAAAAAAGAATCCACCCTTCAAATTACGTACACTTGTACCATAAGTTTTGGATAGATCATTTTATAGATCATCATTAGTTATTTATTATTACTCATTACTTGCGCCCTTGTAAACTAACAAACAAATAAATAAATGTAATTAGTCGAGTTCTTTCCTCACAATGAAAATAGAATAGTCATAATTCATCGGTGATGATGACAGGGCGTAACATTCAAACACACGTGTTAATGTCTTATTCCATTAACAATATTGGTTGTTATTTTGAAAACAGGAACAGCAGACTGATTTAGATCAGATCTTTTCACCAATACGTGGAAGGGAATGTACTTGTATTGATAAGTAAATTGTTTATGGGGAAGAGGTTCGGGCTGGTACAAATTGCAAACGGACGAGACGATGAAATTTATCATCTACTTTAAATAAAATGATTAGATATCATCATCATCATCATCATCATCATCATCATTCCCTTGACTCTCCCTCCTTCTCTCTCATCATTCGTCCCCATCAGCCATCGCACTAAATCTTCTTGACGGCACCCTGTGTCTTCAAAGAACTGATGAATGGAAGTCTTTGCAGGCCGACCAAAACTAGTTGGTCCATGTGTCGGAGCACAGAGGATAACGTTACTTGTGAGTTCCTCTTCACTTCTCCAGTCTAGCATGTCTTGTTCTTTTAAAATGGTTTGTGAGATGGGAGGTAAGGGACGGTATAGCTGCTGTTTTGTCGGGTTTTGCTTCCAGAATTTGTTTAAAACAGCACGTAGCATCCTTATATAGTTCCCAGCAAGTCAAAGTGGTGCTGTCATACAGTAGTAATGACATGGCAACATATTGGCAGATTTTCAGTTTTATTATATCTGTGTTCGGATTTTTATGGGAATAATCTCAAAGTAGATAATTAACTTTTGAGTGAGAGATAAGTAGGTTTTAGGAAAGAGATGAAAGAATTCATAAAAAGAGTTGACATCAATGAGAGAGAGAGACAGAGACAGACAGAGGGGTAATCTATGGTAGAATTGAAAAGGAGAAAAATAATCATCTCGGTAAAAATAATAAGATGATAAAATCAAAGGAAAATAGGATATAGAATCTCCAAATTTCAATCCCGAACCTTCTAGAAATGAAGTGTCAACTCCGTTTCCATGATCAAGTATGCAGCCTGAATACCATATACCGCAACATTTGCTTGCTAGAACCTTAGAAATATAAATTAGATTATCAATAATACATTAGTAGTTTCACTGAAGACCGCTACAGTAGACATCTATTGCAAGTGATTTTCACAAATACTTGGAAGCGAATATACCTGAGACCAGTTGTCTAAATTTCTTAAACAAAGCTTGATGATTATTATCAATAAGAATTTTCGGACTATTGTCTTTGTCTTTATTGTTTTTTCACAACGTTTCGGTCGCTGTATCCTCTGGTCTTCCTCATGTGTTTCCTGTTTATCTGGGCATAGAAATAATTCAACCTGGGAAATCATTTTTAAAGTTTGACAGACTTTAAAAATGATTTCCAAGGTGGAATCAATTCTATTTCAAACAATTCAGTTTAGCATCAGTACACAGCATAATTGTCAAAAACATTTATATTTCAAGCTATTCATTTTAGTCAAACAGTTCTAATTCAGCTTAGTATAAGCATAGATTTTCTTTACGCAGAGTTAAATGTCAAAACAGTTCCATTTCAAACGATCCAGTTTAGCAAAAGTACGCAGTTTAAGAATAAGTACACAGTTTAATTTTCAAAAACATTTGTATTTCAAGCTATTCAATTTAGTCAAACAGCTCTAATTCAAACAATTCAGTTTAGCATAAGTACGCAGTTTAGTTCTATTTAACACACAGCCCTATCAGGTGCTACCATTCCGGGCCACAGTGGACCTGGGAGCAATGGCAATGAAAGGGTGCTCTGCATTCCCCAAAGCTCCAGCATCACTGGACCTCACCATCAGATTATTTAGTGTCATATCAGGACATTCGTCGAGGAGGGTCTTACCCATCTGCGAAGGTGCAGTCGATGTATTCTACAGCTCCAGCCGACTAGGACAACCTGAGAGCGGTACATACGATGTTGATATCGTAACCAATATAACTGCAGAGATAATTTGAAATATATGATAAAACTGTTCAATTAGTATGCATCTCTCTCTCACTATATATATATATATAGAGAGAGAGTGAAGTAGAAACATCTCCCATATTTTAAACTGTCTTCGGTGTGATGCAGGTGAACTTAGGCAAGTGGTCATTTTAACTCATTTGAGATTATGTCATGTTTTTTTATAATACCACACGTTATAATCATGGCCGGGATCAGGACACACCGTAGGTTTGCAGTTGATTTTTTTTACAATCGTAGATCTATAATTGACCAACAGAAATATAAAATTTTATTATACTATAACAGTGTTGGTTGATACTAAATCACTTTGGGGGTTTGTGTCAAACCAAGTGCAATATATTATGGAGAGTGCTCAGTATCTTGGTTTGAGCTATTATATAATAATAAGTAAATTT
Organism: Sepioteuthis lessoniana; assembly: GCA_963585895.1. NCBI lineage: Eukaryota > Metazoa > Mollusca > Cephalopoda > Myopsida > Loliginidae > Sepioteuthis > Sepioteuthis lessoniana. The sequence continues at coordinate 49,671,125 of OY757911.1, read as the reverse complement.
CTTTTAGATATATATATATTTAATTCATGGAATTTAGACTGCGACCCCGGGTTTCATGGACATTTTTGCAAAACAACAATCATCTGGCAGTTAAGAAAATGAAATGAATAGAAAATCGAAACCGATAAGATTTTCTATGATTCTTTGCGTGTGGCTGTAAGTGTGTGATTGTCTGTGTGTGTGTGAGTGTGTGTGTGTGAGAGAGAGAGAGAGAGAGAGAGAGAGAGAGAGAGAGAGAGAGAGAGAGTGTGTGTGTGTGTGCGTATATAAGTAAGTAAAGTAGGCGACCATAGTCGAGGGTGACCCGAAGGCTCCCTTTTCGATAGCTTACTACACCAAGGTGTAGGGGAGGGCGCTACTCCTTGCGTATTAATGTGCGTTTGTATAAGTTTAAGTGAATTTACAAACGAAGCGCGTTGTATAAGCAGATGTGAATTCGTAGGTGTATCTTCATGTTTCGCTACATTATCTTATTTTTGTATGTGTAGTTGACTATAGCTAAGGAACAAAATATCATCATTGCATGTCGAGGGGAATGTATATATATATATATATATATATGTAAATGTATTTATACATATATATATATTCACACACACATATCATCATCATCATCATCATGTCGCGCCGTCTGCGCGGATATCCCTGACCGTCTCTCGCCATTTCTCCCTATCACTCATCGCCTCCGGCAGGTCTTCAGGATTACAACCCGTGTCCTCACATAGCTGCTGTATGTAAGTTCGTGCTGGTCGTCCCACACTTGCACATCCATGAGTGGGGGTCCACAGGAGTACATCGCTTATGAGCTCGTCCTTGCTTCTCCAGCAGTGTCCCGCGTGTCTGGTTCGTCGAACTTGTATAGTTTTTGTGATGGGGGGCAAGTGTCCGTATAGTTGGAGTCTCGTGGGGTGTTGTCGCCAGGACTTGTTTAATACTGCTCTCAACATTCTTGTGTAATTTCCGTCCAGCCTCCTCTCCAGCCGTTTCGTAAGCGTCCATGTGGTGCATCCATATAGCAGTATCGACACAACCGCTGCCTGGAAGAAACTGCGTTTCATTTTATCTGTTAGGTCCGACAAGAACTACCGAGGGATAACACTTACATCCATAGCAGCCAAAATCTACAATGCCCTACTACGAAACCGCATAGAACCCAAAATGGAAAACATCCTTAGGAAAAACCAAAATGGCTTCCGGAGAAATAGATCCACAACCTCACAAATACTGACCATCCGTAGAATCCTGGAAGGCGTACGGGCAAAAAACTTACAGGCGACATTACTATTTGTCGACTTTACCAAGGCCTTCGATTCCATACACAGAGGGAAGATGGAGCAAATCCTACTAGCTTACGGCCTACCAAAAGAAACCGTAGCAGCGATAATGATTCTCTACAGAAACACCAAAGTAAAAGTACGTTCACCAGATGGAGACACGGAATACTTCGACATTGTTGCAGGAGTACTACAAGGAGACACACTAGCCCCGTACCTCTTTATCATCTGTCTAGACTATGTGCTTAGGACTTCGATCGACAAAATCAGAGAAAATGGCTTTGAGCTGACTAAGAGAAGAAGCAAAAGGTACCCCGTAAAAACAATCACGGACGCCGACTACGCTGATGACTTGGCGTTACTAGCGAATACGCCTAATCAAGCAGAGACACTACTACATAGTCTGGAACGAGCTGCAGCTGGCATTGGCCTACATGTCAATGCAAACAAAACCGAATATATGTGTTACAACCAAACAGGCAACATTGCCACACTAGACGGAGCCTCTCTGAAACTAGTCGACAAATTCACCTACCTAGGAAGCAGCGTCTCATCAACCGAGAAGGACATCGACACACGACTGACGAAGGCATGGACAGCTATCGATAGGCTCTCGATCATATGGAAGTCGGACCTAACAGATAAAATAACACACACATATATATATACGTAAATATATACATATATAGACACACACACACACACACATATATGTATAGATAGAAAGAGACAGAAAAAATGGCGCGTGATGACTGCTTGCTTAAAACTAATTACAAGGTACTGATCGAGAGTTATTGGAGCAATCCAGGGATAGGAGTATGCTCTTCTCTTCACCTCGGTGTAATAACTATTGAAAAGGGTGCATTCGAGTCGCCTTCAACTATTGTCCGCCAACTTAACTACTTATATAAACAGATATGTGGTACAGATCCAAAAATAAGAGATTTGATTTTAATAAGTCATAAAATCAAATACACTAAAAAATAAATCCTCTGGCGCCTTTTGACTTACATTTTTAAAGGGAAATATCGTCGGTAATTAATAAATAAACGACTGAAAAAATAAGGGGTGTGATCTCAGAAGTGAGGAGAGTGAGGAGATATTCTTGGGGATCATCCAGAAAAAGGCTCAAACTAGTCAAGTTTGTAAATAAGTTATTTTTGCTTTAAAAAAATATGGTTGCTGGATAATGACTCCACCAACTTTAAGAATGTTAAGTAACACATTCGTCTAAATAATGTTCCGAGTCTTGATTTTTATCCGATTTTTTTCTCATGTTATTTTATACCTAATATATATACTCGTAAAAATTATTCCTTCCGCTTGGATCGCTGTTATCAGTTTTTCTACATATTGTCGGATTACAATACTTTATTTACTCTTCATACTCGTATATATATATATATATATATAGTCATCCACAGACAGATCTGTTTCGTTCTATCAGAACTCATCAGTGTGACTAGACAGTATTTTCCCGTAGCTCGGATCAAAACCCGGTTGACTCAAACACCAAACCAAAGCTTCTAGCATTTCAGCCACGAGGAGACATTAGCTGCGAAGTAAATTTTAAACGGTTGTAAATCACAATTACTATTGTTTACATACATCCGTATACATACATATATATATATATATATATATATATATATATATATTGTCATCCACAGATAGATCTGTTTCGTTCTATCAGAACTCATCGGTGTGGCTAGACAGGCAAGATTCCCGAAGCTAAGATCGAAACCCAGTTGTCTCAAACACCATAAATATATATATATATATATATATATATATATATATATATATATATATATATATATATATGTGTGTGTGTGTGTGTGTGTGTGTGTGTGCGTGTGCTAACAATGACAAGCTCTATAAAATGGAATGATCGCCGGATACCTAAAGAAAACGTTGAAATAATATAACGTACTTAGAACAAAGGCCGTTGTGTTGGGTTGTGTTTTATAGTATATCAACTATTTTAAGTTATTTCATGCCAAATCCTCTTTATGCCGATATAGTAAATATATAATTTGTAAAAAAGAAAAAAAAATTTCATATCATTTTTAAATGAACCATAGCTCTCTTTTTTTTTGCACAGAGTCAAATGATTTCAAGTCTTTCTATCAAACACAAATAATTCTATTTACTATTAATCATAAGTCTACGCACAGTGAAGCAGTTACAAATAAGGCTGTTTTACACAAACTATTCTATTCAACATTACTCATTCATTCGTGCACTGATAAATTGTCTCAAGTATTGCTATGTATCATTAAAATTCAATTGAACATCAGTCATTTATCTACACACGGTGAAATGATCGAACCGTTACTTTTCTAACAACTCAGTTTAGCATTTGTCATTTCACCCAGTTTAACATCAAACATTTCTATTTGACCCATAGATTGGACCCTATCAGGTGCTACTACTCCGGTTCAGGGTGGATCTGAGAGGAATCACAGTGAAGGACTACTCCACGTTCCCCAAAGGTCCATCATTACTGGAGGCTCATCATCAGATTTTTTAATGTCATATACAAGGCACTCGTTGGGTGGGGGTGGGGGGCTTTTATACCTCTGAAGAGTTGCATATAGTGTATTCTACCAGCCTTGCACACAATGCCCGATGGAGTGAAACTAATTAAAAATAAAAGTTCATGTTATTTCCTGAACAAATTAACTTTTCATCTGAAAAATTTTGTATATATATATATATATATATTGTCATCCACAGACAGACTGTTTCGTTCTATCAGAACTCTTCAGTGTGGCTAGACACGCAGGACGCTCGAAGCCGGGATCGAAAACCATCCAACTTTACGTTAGACTAAGTTTCAGACCTCTCGGCCACCAAGCGGACCACGTTGGTTAAGGGAATTTTTAAAGTATTTATTTAGCAACAGCAGCAGCAGCCTTTGTTTACATTTTTTTATACCCTATCGGCTACCAGAGTGCTCAATTATTACGAAGAGCTTTGCATTAAACTAGCGGCGGCCAACAATTCCTTCGCCAGAGTTCTCAACCCCCATGGGAGAGCGTATATATTGTCATCCACAGACAGACTGTTTCGTTCTATCAGAACTCTTCAGTGTGGCTAGACACGCAGGACGCTCGAAGCCGGGATCGATATATATATATATATATATATATATATATATATATATATATATATATATATATATATATGACCTGAAATAAATGAATGTCGACTCAGCAACGCATGACAGTTTCATTACAACTAATTTCATGAACTTTTATTTAAAAAAAAAAATAAGAAAAGCGTCCCACGAGACAAGAATTAATACACTCTGTAGTATACAAATGTTCTATTTTAAAAGCACCTTACTTTTATGAGAAATATCAATACAGAATCAAGCAAAGTTTATTATAGATTGGGTTTGGCCGGAATGATTTAAAGTAAAAGTTATCTCATTTAAAGATAGTATATTATTATTTGAAACAATTTTTGTTAAAACTGATGGAACGAGAAGTAATGAGATTGTCAATAGAAGGTGAATAGACACTCATTTATTTTCGATTTTATCTTTCTTTCCTGGTCAGTATTAGAGCAATTTCCTGATTAATAAAAAAAAAAAGAATATTCTCCTCCCCCCCCTCTCTCTCTCTCTCAATCAATCTATCTATCTGAGTAGGTTTTATTTCTTTTGATTTCTTTGTTTAATGGTTTATCAACCTTCGTGGAATATAATATGAGTTACGATAACGTAGACATGGAGTCAACGGCGCTTAATAACAGTCAGTTTCACGCCAATGCGATTGTCGATCCAAGTGTTAATTGGATGCACGTACTCTATCAAACAATTTATAAATATAGCCATCCGTCATCATCATCATCATTATCAAATCGTTATGATAGCACGGAGATCCTTGACTATCTCTTTGTACTTATCATCTATCACTCCAGGCATTTTCTCTAGACGGCATCCAGTGACCGTTCAGAGCTGATGCAAGTAAGTCTTTTTTGGTCGACTAACACTGGTGCGACACTCTGTTGGAGTCAATTAGAGAATGTCACTTCTACGTTCCTCCTTACTTCATCAGCAGGGCCCATCATGTTTTGTAGTCTTACTTTGCTGGTATAGGGTTTGGTTTGGTTTGTTTGGGTTTTATAGCATATCAACCTTTGTTGGTTATTTAATACCAAGTCCATTTTTATACAAATAAAAGTTTCTATTTCAAACAATCCAGTTTAGCATAAATACACAATTTAATTACAAACTATTCTGTTTAGTCAAAATGTTCTAATTCAAGCAATTCAGTTTAGAATAAGTATAGTTTTTATTTAAACACAGTTAAATGTCAAAACAGTTCTATTTTAAGCATTTCAGTTTAACACAAGCACGAAGTTTAGTTCTTTTTGACCCATAGACAAGAACCTATCAGCTGCTACCAATCTGGACCAAAGTGATTCTGAGAGCGATGGCAATGAAGAGGTACTCTGCATTCCTCAAAGCTCCAGCATTACTGAAACCTCACCATCAGATTGTTTAGCATCGTATTCATGACACTCATTGTGGAGGTCTTACCCATCTGCAGAGAAAGAGTCGGTGTATTCAATAGCCCCAACCAACGGGGCAAGCCGGTATATAAGATTGGAGCAAAGTGGCTGTACAACCGTTGTTTTATAGGACATTGATATTAGAATTTATTCAAAATAACCCTAAGAATTATTGTGTTGTTCCCATTTAGCTTTTAATCCATTCGTTTCTTCAGTGTGCAGGTGGTGCATCCAAAGAGTAGTACCTTCACAGCCACTATTAGAAAAACCTATATATATATATATATATATATATATATATAGGATTCGCGTCTTTTTCTGTGTATGTCTCGACTTCTGACTCGGTAAAGAAATATTAATGACCATTAAAATCGCTCAGACACTTTAATGTTTATAGTGAGGAAAAGTAAAAAAAAAAAATAGTTTTTGATTTTTACTGATTAAATAATAATAATTAAATAATAATAATTCATTAATTAAAATCACTTGATTTATGGAACTCTTAGTGACCCTTCGTGTGTAAAAAGACCTTTAAGTTGTTCCTAATACCCAATTTGTTTTAATATCACACTGATTCCATAGGCGAAATTTCAATTTAATGCTTTTAGGGAACTTTTTTGTAATTTAGAACTAATTAGAAAAAAATCTTAATTTTTCATAGAACTAAAATAAATCATAAAAACATTTCAAATCAAAGGGTACTTTAAAAAAATTATCTTAAATGTAATGTGGAAAATTTTACATTTTCAACTTCTTTTTATTGTTAGAACATATTTTTTAAATCTTAGTTTTTAGTATTGTATCTACCTATAATGTTACAATTTTAGAGGCTAAAGAACTAAATACCAAATAAAAAACATTGTTTATCGCTAACGCAAAAACTTATTTCTTTAACGAATACTTTTTATATTTCTAATCTAAAAATTTAGTGTCCCCGGGGCTCAATGTCAATGTGCCGGACTTTGACATTGTCGTGCTGTTATTCTAAAAGGATAGCTTTGGTAATAAATAACTCAGGAAAGTGTATATATCATTAAACAAAGCACCAAACCAGAATATATTAATTTCTCTTAAGAATAAATTAAACTTTTCATAGAATGAACGTATATTTTTCATTTAAATTAATTGGCGAAATTTTCTACCTAAGGCATATTTTATTCTTAGCCTCTTTTTATTATTGGATTTTTATTCGGTAAAAAAGAAAATAAATTAAGGAATACATTTTTTATCAACAGTCAATTAAGAACTGCATTTAAATTTATGTCATATCTAAAAGAAACGTCTTTAAAAAAATTAAATCTTAAAAGTCTCAAACCAGTCACGAGTTTAGGGCTACATTTTTTTAATAATATTTTAAATGTAAAAGAAAAAACTATTCCAAAAATAAAACGAGATTGGAACATGTAAATTTTTAGAATATCTATCGTTAATTTTTCAGAAGTCAACTCATCTCATCATCTTGTCGTGTCATCAGCACGGATATTTCTGACCCTCTCTCGCCACCCGTCCCTATCGTTCATCGCTTCCGGCAGGTCCTCAGGACTAACCCTAACCCTATCCTCACAGAGCTGCTGTATGTAGGTTCTAGCTGATCGCTCTGGTTTTGCTCGGCCATGTGAAGGGGGCCATACGAGCACATCATTTACGAGCTCATCCCTACTTCTCCAGCAGTGTCCTGCATGTCTGGTTTGTCTAACTTGGATAGTTTTAGTGATGGGTGGTAGGTAGCCGTACAGCGACTGCTTTGTGGGGTGATGCCTCCAGGACTTGTTCAATATAGCTCGTAGCATTCTTGCATTATTGCTGTCAAGCTTTTTCCTGTCGTTTTGTTAGCATCCATGTAAATGCATCCATATAGCAGTATCGACACGATCGCTGCTTGCAATTAGTGTTCAGTTGGAAATTATTGAAAATTTTTGTATTTTCTTATTTAACTTCTTCCGTAGGCTATTGGTCATATGGAAGTGGTCAAATGAAAAATGAAATAAAATCGCCTAGCTTTTTCAATAATTATTAACAAATTGAGTACTAATTGTAAAAAATAAAAGTTATTTGCCACTCCCCACACACACACAAAAAAAATCATGAAAAACTTAAAAACCTTTCGCTTGAAATCTTTGCATATTTTCATTTATTATTTTGAATATAAATTTTGAAAAAATAATTAAAAAGTATACAAAATCATGAAACATAAGAATACTTCTCAATTGAATTAATAGGCGAAGTCATTCAACTACGAATGAGTTGGCGACCTTAGTCGAGGGCGACCAGAAGGCTCCCTTTTCAATAGCTACAACACCGAGGTGTAAAGAGTGACACTCCTTTCCCTGAATTGCTTCAGTGTACCATTGATACGTACCTTATATTGCTGAGTGTTAAGCAAGGAAGTATCAAGTACCATTTTTAAAGTCTTTGTTATGACGTGACCTGGGATTGAACCAAGGTCTACCGGACCATTGGCGAATACTCTGCACACTAAGCCAATGAACCGGCTTCAACTACGAATAAGGGCACATATTTAATTCTGTAATGATTCTTATCTCACTGAAAATACTGAAGTCTTGTCATGGATTATATATATATACATATATATATGCACGCGCGCCCGTGTGAGTGTGTGTAAGAATATTAACATTTAAACTAACCCATAGAAAACTGGAAATACTCTCAAGAATGCAATATTTCATCTTTAAAATCTATCTCTCCTAATACGGATATATATATATATATATATATATATATATATATATATATATATATATATATATATATATATATATATTATCTCTCCAAATAAGTGTCATCTAAAATAATGAAGAAAATCGATGTGGAAAGCAAATGTACAAAAGTCAATAGGTTGCGTTTTACAATAGTGTAACTATTTAGTAAAATTAGGTAAAATTAGCAAAGTTCACGGTCATTTGAATCGAATTTAGAGGAAGCTTTTATTAAGGAGATACATCTATGCAATTGTGCGTTGAAAATCTTACATTAAAAAATAATGCTCCATCTTGTAGCCATTGAGCTTGTCACACAAGTTAGAAAACTTTTGCTTTGTCTATTTCAAATAGCAGATAAAGTAGAAAAAGTAAAAAAAAAAAAATCTATTTCTAAAATGCGAAAGTCATAAATTTCTGGAGCGCTGGCGAGCAATGTTGTGTCGTGTGGCGAAGCGCTCACTAATATTTTATGAAGAATATTCGGTCGGACGCGTTCATGTTGGGCGCGTGAATTGACGATCTCTCAACTGACAATCCCAGGCTTATTCAAATATTTATTTAGGCTGTTCCGGAGAAATACGTCTGCTAATTCCACTCGAAGCGGACAACCGATCGGTTTTAGAGATACAAAATTTAAGCATATTGTGGAAACTAATAAAACTAGATACTCGTTTCTTTTCAAAGTACAGACACTAGCAATTATAAACATTTAGGGTTAACAATTGCTAGATGACCATTCTTAATCATTTGAAGCGAGAAATAATACTTATAGTAACAATGAATTATATATATATATATATATATATAAAGGAAAAAAGTAAAACAAAGTAATCCAATTCTGATGAATTTTATTAAAAAAATTTCATCGTTGTTCATACGACAATTTTTTTCCATCATAAAGTCCTGATGAAGGTTTAATAAAGTTAATAAAGCTGAAACGTGTGTCCTTGACTTTACCATCATAAATATATTCATCATATTTGGATTTGTTTTTCTATTTTCTTCATACTGTCGGATGTATTTCCATAATTTACATCCATTTAAGTGTTAGCCAATGGTCCAGGACACCAGGGTTCAATCCCAGGTCAAGTCATACAAGAGACTTTAAAAATTCGTACGTGATACCTCCTTGCTTAAAACTCAGCATTATAAGGTACGTATCAAGGGTAAAGTGGAGCAATCCAGAGAAAGGAGAAGCGCCCTCCCCAAAACCTCGGTGTTGTAACTATTGAAAAGGGAGCCTTTGGGTCGCCCTCGATTACAGTCGCCAACTTTACTTATATTTATTACTTATATTACTTATATTGATTTAAAAATGCGTTTACTTACGGCCGTTAGATGTCATAGCAACCGTTTCTTGATTTTGTGTAATTACGCAAAATCAAGATACGGTTGCGATGACATCTAACAGCCCTAAGTAAACGCATTTTTAAATCACAAACTGCACCAAAATGAACGAACGTCCAATGTAATGCCCGCTTTTAGTTGATCTTGTGTATACATAGATATATATTTCTTTTAAATACCCTATCCGGTGACAAAAGCTACTCGGTAGCGCCAGGAGTAGCAGTACCGCCTTGAGCTACCGAAACTGTGCTATCACCCTGGTTGGCGGCTGATGAGGCTAGGGTATCGCACGTGCTTTCACACGTTGTATGATGAAAAAATATATATATATATAAACAGAGAGAGAGAGAGAGAGAGAAAGAGAGAGAGAGAGAGAGATTGAGAGATTTTTCAAAGAACAACATATTTGCAGAAAACCTTATATCTACCTCATTTCAATTCTACCTCACTGTCTTTTTATTTTTAAACGCTAACATTCAGTTGGTCCGATCTTCTTCAAAATACAAAATATCCCCTCATTTCTTAAGAAGATAGGGTATATATCATATCAACATAACGAGTTACTCTCGCACTATCGTGCTCAATATTGTTGCAAACGAGTCATCTGGGTAACTGTGATAATCTGTTAAAGCAAACGTCAATTTAGCCAAGATTATACACAGAAACTAACACTTCAATATTTTGGCTTGGACTAAAATATAATATATGTTAATCCCTTTCAGCCATCTTCTTCTGCTGGAAAAAGGCGCATAAGAAAAAGAAAATCGAGGCGGGCCCAAATGAAGAAATTCCAACCTGCTGGCACTCCTTCTGCATTTTACTGCCTTGAAAATAAACATAAGAAAATATCCAAATCTTTAAGCAACATTACAGACCAAGTATAAATTAATTTTTCAATTTTCTAATTTTTCAACATAATCTCCTTCAATATCGAGGCTCTTGATACCGTGGTGAATATCAATGAAACTTTTTTTTTGCACTGACTATGCGTACCTAAATTGGGCCTCCCTTTCATCTGATTATTACACACACTGCATATCACGGTAACATTTCCTTGCTTTTTTATGAATATATTTTGATTACTTTTGAAGCAGAATAAATGGAGATTATAATATATAATTTGACCTAGATGTTCATATAACTCGTTGTATTGTAACAGTATTGATAAGAAGAATTTTGGAGGTGCCCGTGGTGTAATGGTTATCGTCGTAGGAAATGGATACGGCGATATGAATTCAATCCTGGACGAGGCTGATTGCATTTCACATAGCACTAATATCCTTGGGAAAGGTATGAATCCAATTATTCTCCCTCCAGCTATGGGTAAATAGTAGGGCAGACTGATTTCTTCAGCCTTATTGAGGCAACTAGTCTAGGAGAAGGAAAACTCTGAATTCAAACTTGTTAAACTCCGTTTAAAAATTGAACTTGTGTCATATCCTGCCCGAGCGAAGGGGTTGGTAAATATGGATAAGAAAAATTTTTGAAGTAGATAGATTATGGGGAGGGCGCAATAGTTCGAATTATGACAAATTTTTTAATTTTTTTAAATCTAAAATAGCAGTGTTTATTTATTAATTTATTTAAAAAAATGTTCAAAGATGAATTTTCAGATTTTGCGTGCACTGAACCATATTTTTGCCTTTCAACGGAAATGAGGAATCTTGAAAACATTTTTTTCTTTATGCAGCTGAGGAATAACGTCCTGCTGGCTAAAAGTTTCGTTTGAAGTTTTCAAAATACGAGTTAAGTTGGAAAGTATTTCAACTTGAAATTATTGATTTATCTAAGAAAGAACTGATGATCCCGACAAAAGACAAAAGCTGTTTACAGGCTCTTAGGAAATTGTCTTTTCACCCAACCTGTCTCGTGATAAAACAATCGTAGTGGTATGAAGTGGAAATTACTTCAAATTTTGCAGTGGAAGTTTAGGAAGCGGCTTTTTTGATACCGGTTAAAGTTTGCGAAATAAATTAGTTTCAATTAGACGGAATTAAGCATTTATACCAGCGAGGTTTGAGAAGAAATTGCTGGAGAAAAGCAGTGTTAAAATTCTCAGTTGCGTTCTTCCAGGTTATTGTTTCATTCCAATCCTAAATTATAACTTTATGTACTTTTATTTCAACTTTGTGTACATACTTTCTTTGGTAGACTTAAATTATCTGATTAAGTTAATCTCCGGTGTCTTCATTTTGCCGGCAAAACTCTGTAGCGAAGGCATAGGCAAAAGTATCTAGCAGGGACAGGTATCCCACGTGGTTGCTCAAACCTTATGTCGTGGGGCGCGAAGGTTGATATAGAAAAACTGTACGAACACTTCAATATTTTTCTCAAGGGTTTATTGCTGTCTCGCTACAATGAGTTGTCTTTCAAGAGAGAGAAAGATAGTGAATATGTTCTTTTAAAAAAGGCACCACTTCTCTTTGGACAAAACTTTGGCTCGACTTCCCTCTTCACTGGCCGCTCGAATTTTCTCTTTGAAACTCGAGTCGCCCCTATACTTTCGCCTGCCGTCTCGCGGGGAGAAACATATCCGTTTCCGGGAATTCTACACCTGTGATGAAGATTTGGGATCCCCGGTTTTTCCTCTCGTCATTTTGAATTACCGTTGTCATTCACTCATGACTGGCTGACCTATAACTAGTGCTTTGGCCCGAGTCACCCAGATGTCGTTCATAGACTGTCAGTTTTTTTCTTATTTTTTCCAAATTCAATTTTCTATTAGTCGTTCGATTGCGTTATCACTCTCTTCCTCAACTACGATCACATACGTCACAATATCAAAACTTACCGAAAATTAAAGAAAAGTTCACTTTTCTTCTTCGTTGAGTTCACATTAAATACCAATATCTACTGGTAGTCTGGGCAATGATTTCATCCACCTCGTTTACTCCAGTAACCAAAACGGACGGGGAAAACTACTTCATCCAAAGAGAAGAAGTATACAATGGAGTTATATGCCCCAGAAAATGGAAAAGTATGAAAGTGGATTCCTACGGGGAGTATTGATCATATTGGGGCTATAACAGCCTACTGATCTTCAACTCAGATTTTTTTTCTTTTCCAAGATTGGTTAACTTTCTCTGACAAAAGAACTTAAAATGCTTTACTACTACCGGAGCAATTAACGTAACGGCTATCACTGTTAGAAATAGAATCGACGACCCGAATTAAGATACTAGACGAAGCTGTTTGCTTTTTTATTTCATACTAATGCCCTTGGAAAACGAATAAATCTGTACATTCCCAAGATCCAGCTCGCAGGGAAGACTGAATTCTTGTGCCTTGATTAGACAACCAGTTTATGAGAAGGAAAATTTAATCAAGCGTTGCTATGATTAGAAATTAAAGATTTATTCACATTCTGTAGGTGGCGGAAATGGGCCAGTATATGTTTTACGATAAAGAAAAGGTTGGATTCATCCAATTAGTGTGAAAATTAAACGGACTCTGATGCTTACCAGATTTGAATTCAGTTCAACAAGTCCCTATCTTGAGACGATAACCGTTAGGCTACATTTTTTTCGAAATTACACTGGAAAAATTAAATTATGAGGTTTTAAATGGATTTTTGAATACAGTAGTATTTGCCCCTTTCCTATGAAATAAAAAAAGTAAGCCAGAGCTATTAAAAAATTGCAACCCATTGACAAAAACACTTCAGTATATAAAATGATTTGATCAATTCTTATAACATTTCAACATAAAGAAGATTAAATACTGAAAAATATTCTGACATTGAGCCGCAAATTTGTTGGTTAAGTTGAAAACAGAAGAAAGTATAAGGACAAAAATCATGAACACAGAATTTTATAGTATCATATTACTGTTGCAAACAAATTGTTCTGTTTACTGCTATATGATATTATACAAGAATAAGCATATAATAGTTTGCTTAATTGAAATCCTTGTGTCGTATATACCAGAGTTTAACGTACCTTCTACGGCTCTGATAAACTGCTGGAATTTCTGCTGAGACAATTTTTACGTCTGCTCATTATATGAACAGTTTTAAAAATAGAACTAGAAACGTCTTTGAATCTGGCGCCAATGAATGGAAGCCAGTGATTGGGTAGTTTGAAAGCCGTACCTACCTATTATAGGTGTCCTATGTTCATTAGAGTGTGTGGTCGATTACCCACTTACCTTAGTTATATATTTTTTACAAGACTTTTTAAAATTAAACTATTTTAATCATTATAAATGATATAGAGAGTTATTTTTCTTTAAATTTGTGATCATATTTGTATTGATTGATCGACTGATTTTAATCGCATTTCAACCCAGCAATTGTTATTTTATGTTTAGAAGTCAGGAAATCTCGTATATATTTACATTTTGAGTAGTTTCTTGAATTTTTTTTATACACAGTCCAATCGATTCTTTAAAAAACGTGTAGTTTCTTGAGATTTTTTACTCACAGTCCTATCGAATATGAATAATTTAAAAAAAAGATCTATTCGAACCACTGTTAGGATTCTAACAATTACTAATACTCTCTGTGCTCCTCTGGCATTTTATTTGTAAAGAAAGTTCTAATAAAAGGCCTTTTTAAGTTTCAAAAGCATTCGTGAATAAATTTGTGTCTGTTCTTTCATATATCATATTAGTATATGCAATTAAAACTTATGATTTTTAATAAAACCAAAAGTAAAAGGCGGAGTCCTCGTGGCGTAGTATCTAAAGCACGGGATTCTATCCTTGATGTAATAGAGTTCGAGCTCCACTTACATGATTGCGTTCACTTTTGGGCTTATATCTTTGGGAAAGCTACGAAACCCTTCATTCCTCCACCAACAGTATCAATGTTGATCTTCTAAAGGGATGGCTTTGACATAAAAAAAAGAAACAAAGCACAACATCAAAAATGGGTATTTATTATAAAACTGCAGAACGGTAATGAACAAAGGAAAAATCGTGAAAATGAACTCAGTACATGAGAGCCATGCTGAGTACTCAGCTTATACAAGAGGCTGAAGTTTTATATCAGTTTTTCACTTCAATATCTCAAAATAGTATAACACAAGAATCGTATTATCCACAAAAAGCAAGCATGGGAAAAGAGTTGTAATGAGTGCTGTTTTAATTGTCAGTGAAGTTAAATGGAATTCACGGCTCTATTAGATGGAATCTTAGGATATTTCCCTGTGCATTTGGTTTTCTAGACGAAACTGGCAGGTAGATGATCTTGGGTGCATTAGCACGGAAATTTAAGATTTGAACATTGATATCAAGATCATTTTTATTTGTATAAGCGCATTATAGAAACAGTGAGTGTACCCTTTGGGACGGAAATCCCTGATGATTTATCTGAATTGGATAATATTGTGGAAACTGACAGAGCAGGATTTTTCAAAGTGAAACAATACAATAGAAGTATTAAATAGAAAGAGGGGGCGGTAAAAGGAAGAGAGAAGTATCTAAACATTTAAAGAGAAAAAGAGAATATAAAAGAAACGAGAGAACGATAAATAAAAATGATAGAAATAATACGATAAAAGTCAAAGAAAGAGAAAAAATATTCAAGGAATGAATTAATCAGTGATAAGCTTGGCGTAACGATTATCGGTAGAGAAAATGAAATTAGCACATGAGTTCAAATTTAGTTGGATCCTATTTACGTTATCTGAGTATTAAACATCTAAGGAAAGGCATGAACCCGATTCTTTTCCCATTAGATATCAAGTGGAAACAATTCTCTGGACACTCCGAGCAGATAACAAGTTTGATTTTAAATGGTGCAAATTAGCGAAAAAAGAGTCGAAGACCAAACACGATTTGGTGGGGAGGTGATCCACAGGGAATTGAGCAAGGTATTGAAATTTGACCCTATGAACACGTGTTATATGCACAATTTAAAATCTGTCCGGGAGAATTAGACACAAAAAGTTCTCTGGGATTTTTAGATACAAACAGATCGCCTAATCTTGGCTAGACGACCAGAGGTTGTGATAATAAAAAAAAAAGCAAAAATAATCTGCCAAACAGTGGATTTTGTGGTCCCGGTGGAACACTAACTGAAAATAATAGAAAGCGAAAAGAGAGATAAGTTCCCAGACCTTGCTAGAGAATTAAAAAAAAACTATTGAAAATGAAGATGACGTTGTTTCCTGTTGTAGTTGGTGCGCTCATAACAATCCCCAAATGCCTGATGAAGGGACAGAAAGATTTAGAAATCAGAGGAGTAGCTGAGACCATGAAGACTTCGGCACTATTAAGATCAACCAGAATAGTGTGAAGAGTCTTGGGGACTCGAGGAAACTTGCTCTCTCACAAAATTATGTCAAAAACCATCAACAAATGCTGGTATGAAAAAAACTCTCACAGGAGTATAATGATAATAATTGCTCAAGACCAGGCACGTGTGGGTAGGAAGAGTGATCAACAGGGGGTGGTGCAAGAGATTGAAATTTAAGCATATCACAAAATTGTACATGCCCAAAGAAGAATCTATCTGGTAGAATGTGACGTATAAAATTCTTTGAGATTTTGAGATATAAACAAATTACCCAATCTCAGCCAGAAGACCAGACCTAGTGATAATAAACAACAAAAAAAAAAGAAAAAAAAAAGAGAACCAAACAGTCGATTTTGTTGTCCCGGTAGGCCACATAGTAAAAATCAAAGAAAACAAAAAGAGAAATAAGTACTTGGACCTTGCCAGGAAACCAAAAAAGCTGAGAACATGAGAAGAGGGTGAGAGTGATACCAGTTATAATTGGAGCACTTGGAACGGCCCCCAAATACTTGGAAAAAGGGCTGGAAGAGTTGGAAATTGGATTACGAATCGACACCATCTAACTACAGCATTATTGATATCACCCAGAATATGGAGAAGATTCCTGGAGACCTGAAAATATTTGCTGTCACTCAGACTCCAGCGAATGACCATCAGCTAACCGTAGTTTTTGTTGTTGACCGTAGTTGAGCATGACTCGAAGGACCCCTTTTCAACAGCAACTACACCGAGGTGTAGGGAAAGGCGCTACTCCTTTCCCTGGATTGCTCCACTTTACCCTTGATATGTACCTTATACTGATGAGAGTTAAGCAAGGAGATATCAAGTACCATTTTAAAAGTCTTTGGTATGTCCGGGAGACCTGGGATTGAACCCAGGTCTCCCGGACCATTAGGCGAACACTCTACACACTAAGCCAATGAGCTGGTACATCTCGTGTGAAAAACTCGCTAGAAGTATAAAAATGAAGATTGGTTCGTGTGGCCCAGTGAAGATTGTCAATATCCTACAGAATAAGAAGTGAATAAGAAGAGTAAGATGAGATGGTTTATGACATAATAAGCTGATGCGACAGACAAGCAAAAGAGGACTACAAGACTATGCACGACTTGAAGAGAATGATGATCCACTGGGAATTGTGCAAGGGGTTGAATCTTAACTAAACAACTAAATGGTACATGCAGACACCAGTGTCTGTCCTAGAAGATGTGACGCATCTCTAGCATTTTGAGATACAAACGGATCATCTAATCCTGGCCAGAAGACAAGTCCTAGAAATCATGGACAAAATAAATAAATAAAATAAAATAAAATAAGAATAAATAAGAACGTGTTATTTACTGGATTTTGTCGTTCATGTAGACCACACATTGAAAGTTTAGGAAAGCGAAACGAGAGACGAATAAAGGATCCTTGTCAGAGAATTAAACAGTTGTGAAATGTGAGGATGGCGGTGATACTAATTGTGTTAGGTGCACTTGGAACGGTCATCGAAAGTTTGGAAAGGAAACTGGAGGAAATATGAGGAAGAATTCAGACAATCCAGATCACAGTACTGTTAAAATTGGCAGGAATACTCAGAAGACTTCTGGAGACTTAAGGAAAATGTCTGAATGAGTGAAAAAAAAGTATGTATAAAAAAAAACTAAGAAATATGAAAGAAAGAGGAAGGGAACAGATAAGGAATAAATAACACGAAAGAGGAAAAGAACAGAATTTAGAAAGAGAGGGTGAGAGAGAAAGAGGGAAAATAACCAGTTTGGAAAGAACAGGAACGAAAAAGAGAGAGAGAGAGAGAGAGAGAGAGAGAGAGAGAATAAAGGAGAAAAAGTATGTGAGAGGTAACCAGTGTTGAGAGAGAGAGAGAGAGAGAGAGAGAGAGAGAGAGAGAGATGAAAAATAACCATTGTTTAGAGCGAGAAAGATATATATATATATATATATATATATATATATATGTGTGTGTGTGTGTGTGTGTGTGTATGTGTGTGTGTGTGTGTGTGTAAATAGTGAGAGAGGGGTGATTGTAAGCTTACTGTTTTTGGGTCATTTAAAATCTAGCAATTTAACTTTGGGAAATAAATACAGGGTTAGTTAGTCCAATGTTGGACCTATGAATCAATTTTTTCGGATGAATTCTTTTTTGACAATGTTTTGGGGAGATGGATTTAGGCTTAAATATATGTGAACTTCTTTTTCTTTTTTTCTTAACGATATATCAATATTTAGACCAAGGGACGTGGTATTAATAGGTTCGACGTTGAATTAGCCATCTTAACACAGTTAAAGAAAACTTTCTATTTCAAGAACTTTTACTGGATGACGGAAGGTGAGTAAACATTTAGAATATTATCAGAAATATTTTTGTTTATCTTTAGATAAAGCAGCTCATTCATTGCTTCAAGCTACGACAACGAGGATGACCTCTCTTCAGAATAAGACTCTCGATGAAATATAAAAACACCCTTGGAAAAAATATAAGACCACCCTCAAAAATGAAGAAAAATATATTGTTTATAATTTTTGAATCATGGAAATCTGATATATGAAAGATTAAGAGACATTTAAATCTAGAATAAGAAATTTCAGTTCATTTTTATATGTATATTGGCATTAATGATAAATTTAAAAAAAAAAAAAGAACACCCATAAAAACTAAAGAAAGGACTCAATTTAATTGAAAAAATTATTGTATATAGTCTACGTAATAAAAAAAGCTGTAAAAACTGTAATACTAAAAATACTAAAAACATAAATGACTAAAGGAACTAAATTATCTGAATTTGAGGAGGGCTAGATTACAGCTCTGAAAAAAGATGGGAAATCTCAGTGGGAAATTTTGAAGGTCTTAGGACACAGTAAAACCGTTATCCGCAATTACTTGAAAAGTCCAAATAAGTATGAAACAAGAAAACTGAATAGCAGACCAAAAAAATTATCACCACAATGAAAAAGAAGAATTTTTCGCAGAATAAAAGAGTAAACTTCGTCAGCATCAAAAATATTGAAATCTCTAGCGGCTGTTCATTGCAATACTAGAACAATTAGAAGCCATTTAAACAACGAAAAAATCAAGCATAAGAAAATAATTCATCGTCCAAAGTTATCTATGAATCACTAAGAGAAACGACTGGAATATGCCCGTCAAAATTAAACCAGGAGTGCTAAAGAATGGCGAATGAGTGTTTTGTCGGACGAAAAGAAATTCCATTTAAACGGTCCAGATAGCTTTCAGAAGTACTGGCACGCAAAGAAATTTTTCAGAAGAGAATTATTCGGTGGGTGGGTTAGGGGCTTCTCATCTTCTGGAAAACTTAAACTATAATTTGTCAGTGGTTGACCATAAAAGCAGCAGATTATGTGAAGATGCTAACTTATTTATTTTTCACACAAGAAGGGCGTCGTCTATGTGGAGAAAATAGATTTTTCAGCAAGATAATACTGCTATCCCCAATACATCAATAACAAGGAAGGACTTGTTTGAAGAAAAAATAAGACTTCTTGACCACCCAGCGTGCTCTCCAGAGCTCAGTCCAAGAGAAGATTTGTGGAGATTTATTGTTGCAAACGTTTATGAAGGATGTCGACAATACTAGGAATTTCTGAACATCAAAACGCAATCTTAGACACACGGAAAAAATACCTTCGGTTCAACTTCAGAAACTAGTTGATAGTATGCCTAGCTGAATTTTTGAGTTTATTAAAGCTAACAGCAGATCTACAAAATATTATATAAAAAAATTGTCTTTATATTCTCAAATTCTGCTCATTGGTCTTATATTTATGTCAAAACAAAATTTTAAAATTAAGCATAAAAGCTAATATACATAAAAAAAATGGGAGGCAATTTCTTCAAATTTCAAATTTGTCTTTATGCCTTATCTTTCATATATCTGATTTTCATAATTTAAAAGTTGTATACAATATATTTCTCTTTATTTTTGAGGGTCCCCTTATATTTTTGTCCAGGGGTGTATTCACCCTCTTTGTCACGGAGTATCCTGTTTAAACACATTGGCTGCTTTGCTAATAAACTGACAATGTGCTGTTAATTTTCAAAATAAATGATTGGCTGTACTTCATGTAAAAACTAAGCCCAAATAAAATGCGTGTGTAACAACAAGCATAAACAATAAGGACAAATATGAGGCCGAGAGAAATAAAGAATTGAATAAAAGATATGTTTAAATGGTTTGATTTCGGCCATTGTATACAAATATATATTTAGAAAGTTTCAATTCAACCCCCACGGTGATAGGACATGACACGAGAACCTCTATGTCTTTGTTGAAGATTCTGTTTTTATTATGTTTCATGTTGATTCTTATTTATATGATTGTCTTATTTCCCGGTAATTCTGAAAATTCATACCCTCTTTTGCATATACTTAGAATATGATTTACCGGTAAATTTCCTTAGAAGCCAAAATCACCCAAATTTTAAATGTAACATACCCATACATGAATATGGGAAACGTACATAGAATGTTCATAACATATATACCTAGAACATAGGAATCCCGAAACACAAAAACACTTACGATTTCTTAGTTCAGTTACGAAACTTTTTATTACCTCTGAGTTTAAAGATTTTTCTACATAAGAAGAGAGATACACATTCTTTCTATTCTGGCTTTTCCATCTGCCCCCGATCTCGTGTGGCGCCCGTAGCTCGCAAATTCGTTAGGCCTCTGCGAGCCCCGAAAGTCGACCTTTCTCGTTCGGTGTCTAGTTCTCAACTCTGACTTTTTTAAATCCCCCCAAATCCTCCGCGCTTCCGGGCCTGACGTCATTCGAATCCCCCTATCTGGGATTTTTATTTTGACATCTCTGAATGACACGTCTGCCCCGCGCTCGCGCGTGAACACCTGCGTTCATGTTGCACCTAAGTAACCCATATGCTGAGCCGAAAGGTTCTCAGCCTAACTAAACCCAAAGGGATCAAACGAAATTCCTCGGCCATTATATTACATAAAGACTGTTTGTCCCAGACAATAAGTGCATGAAAAAAGACTATAATCTCAAGGGATGCTGTTCGTATCGTGACTGTTACGAGGCTCTTCAAGAGAGTTGTGATTTTGCCAAAATTAGCTTCGTCTCCTAAAAGACTTCATTTGTTTAAACCTCACTCGTTTGCTGTAAACTTGTTTCTGTGCCATATTCCATTATAATAATCCACAGGGTAAAACGGAAATAATTCCGACATTTCAAAATTTTCAACCCACAACTATAGCGGTTTTCTATCCGGAACAACAACATTCCGATCTAACATGGAATGTGCATTGAAAGCTCTCAATATTGCAATTACATTAGTCTTTCTCCAGCAAACGCACGTCTTGCTCTGGTTATTAAAATGGAATAATTGCAAAACATTAGCTAGATGGACCTATTATTACTACTCGCTTAAGTCCCCTCATACGACATTGGTGACAATTTCAAATGAGGGAGATATTTCTGTCACACCTTGTATATCAGAAAAGCACACATAAATAACTTTATTCATTTCATATTTCTCTTATTTCTTTCTCTCGTTTCTTCTGGTTTTAACTTACTTTTTTTTTATTTGCTGACTATTCTTATCTGTTTGAAATTCTCCATTCATTCCTTGCTTCATTTCTAGCTCATAAGTTCCTCTGTTCGATTCGATTATCTTTATTTCCTATTGCGCAATCCTGTCCATAATAAATATGTAAAGACTACGTGTTGCAATGAGAACCCAGCCCACACTTTTGCTTGTCCAGGCAAAAAGGTCAGGCTAATGTTACAGTCCGTTCTTATTCATGGGCTGACAATGGGGAATCCCTAAGGAGACAGAATAACAGATCTACTGCATGTAACAAAGTAAAGGCTTATTCCTTGAAAGAAGATATGGAAAAATCCAATGACATCAGGAGAGCAAGAGGATGCAAATCACTGGCAGAAAAGATTAAGAGAAAAACGAAATTAGCTGAAAAGGAATAGAAGAAAATAATGGAAAGGAAATGATTAAAACAAAGATATTTAAGTCGGTAGGAAGAAGAAAGAACTGAGACAAGTGAAGAGATTGAAAAAAGGGAAAGTGTCCGAAAGATTTAGATATAAAAAGAAGGAAACAACGCTGATTGAAAATGGGAAAGAAAAGTTAGAATAAAGAAATTTATTGAGAGAAAGATCTTTTTGGAAAAAGTAGAGACATTAAAGAGAGAATCAGGTGGAGTTTACTTGGTGTAAGAGATAAAATGTCGGACTACGATATTGTAATCAGCGAGTTCAAACTCTAGTTGAGCTATTACATTCATTTTCATATTAATACCTTCGGAAAGGTTATGACTACTCTTATCCCCAAGCTATGGGTTTAATAGTATCAATACTGCTCTTCTACGAGAGCTTTGGCACGAAACAGCCAAAAAGGTTGACATAGCATTAAGAAAAAAAATGAACCAAAGATATGGATAGTTCATTTGTCCAAGAATGAAAAATATGAAAATAAGCAGAAAAAAAGAAAAGAGAAACGAGTTGAATGGACTAATATAAAAGGTTGATATTAAAGATAAACAAGTTAAGTATATTAGTAGAGACATTTGCGTGGATACATATATATATATATATATATATACTATTGTTTATACCTCTAAATATTTTTATCATATATATATATATATATATATATATTGTGATCCACAGACAGACTGTTTCGTTGTATCACAACTCTTCAGTGTGATTAGACTATTGAGATGCTTCAAGCTAAGACCAAAATCCGGGTGACTTTACGTCAATCGGATATCTTACCCCAAAACCATCGTCATTATCGTCGTAAGTGAAGGAATGTTTTACGTATATACTTTTAAATGTACGTTATAAGCTACCTGAAGTGCCCAATTCTTGAGAAGAGTTATTGCATATCAACGTATATGACAGCTGACAAATTCCCCTTCAAGAGATCAACCCACGTTGTGGTGGTGGGAGATAACAAAAAGATGCAGAAAAATAAACAACGGCATAAATATTGATAACACACACACACACACACACACACACACATATATATATATATATATATATATATATATATATATGAACTCAAGATAGAATCTGTGAAATAAACAGAGGCATAAACAACGCAGATAGATAGATTAACAAAGAACAGAAATTGAGATAGAGAACGTTTGTCTGAATTTTCACAATAAGCTGATCTGTTGTAGAAAAGAATCAAATAGAAAAGATAATTAGATTACTGGGATTACCCCTGTCTCTCTCTCTCTCTCTCTCTCTCTCTCTCACTATATGTATATATATATATGTATATAAGTGTGTATGTGTGTGTATGTGTGTGTGTGTGTGTGTGTGTGCGTGCAGCAAGTCGATTCATGAAGAAAATAAAATCACAATTGCATATGGAGACACACTGCAATATCACATTAACTATTATTGACGGCTCGAGTGATTGATTCTTAGGCAATGGTTGATAACATGTAGGGATGTGACAAATAGATAAACAGATATGGACAAAGTAAAAGTGAGGGATAGATAGGTTTGCATTCAACCAAAAAGATCAATCGAGATGTAACTTCGAAAGAAAAAATAGAAAGAAAGATACGTTTACAGGGAAGAAGTAAAAGTTAACAGAGAGAAAGAAGGACATTTATATTGTTATATGTCGAGTTATGAAAGAACAGATGAAAGGAGAAGCGAACAGAGAGTTGATAATATCAGCGCATGCGTAATACCCACTTCCCTTTACAGCGATAATACAGCGGCCATTTTCTAAAAGATTCAATTGACTAGTCAGCCGAACCCAGTCTCCACTTTTGCCCTTCCCTTCGAAATCGATGTATGGATGAGAGGGGAGGGGTCTTGTGGGGGTTTGTGGTTGGGGAGTAGTAATGTTCAACATACCGATGCGGACACGATGTGGCTACTTCAAAAGATGAGGTTTTCCCTATGGTGCTTTTCGTTTTGGGATTATTGTCATGCAACCTCGGC
>OY757911.1:49547305-49646861 GCA_963585895.1 Sepioteuthis lessoniana | reverse complement strand
CCAGAATACTGAGAAGAGCATTGGAAACTTGAGGAGACTTGCTATCACTCAAACTCCATTGAAAAGCCATCAGCTAACACTGATGTGAAAAATTCTCGAGGAGAAAATAATAATATGCATCATTACACAAATAGAATTATCTGTCTGGTGATTGTGTATACCATTAGAAACTTAAGATAATGGACTTCTAATGTGTTTTATACCTGCGTGGCTGTTAAGCGTTTTATCTTGCAAACTATTCTCAGTTGCATTTATCCGTTTTTAATATATATATATATACATGTGTGTGTGAGAGAGAGAGAGATAGAAAGAGTAAATAAAGGACTGTAATCTGACAATATGTAAAAAAAATTGATAACAAGGTAATCCAAGTGGAAGGAGAGATTGATTGAGAAGTCAACACTAACACACCTCATGGTCCTGATGATGGTTCAGTAGAACCGAAACGCTATAGTGTCGACTTCTCAGTAAATGTCTCCTTCCACTTGGATTACCTTGTTATCAATTTTTCTACACACATATATATATGTGTGTGTGTGTGAGAGAGAGAGACAGACAGACAGAGAGACAGAGAGGTTAATTCAGAGTTAACCTCTTTGACCAGTTGTCATTCCAAGGCTAAAAAGTCTAGTCTGCTCTATTTACCCATCACTAGAGAGAGAACAAATGGATTCATGCCTTTTCCAAGAACACTAGGACATGTAGTTGTCTAATTCTTATTAGTTTGTGCAACGTTTTTATTTTAAAATGTCGTTCCAATAATGGGACCCCCCCCAGGGGTCCATGAAATTATTACCAGGGTTCCAAGAACTTATTTAGAAGGCAGACTTTCCAAAAACAATTATAAACAAACAAGTCCACCTTTTTATAAAAATAAATCTATTTAAATGGCATATTCATATGTTGTGTAATTTTAAAAATAAATCAGCTTATTTCCCATTGCACAACTGCCTTTCTAAAGACAGGAGGGTTAGGTTTATTGCCTGGTATGAGAATTCCAAAAGTGACCTATTTTGATACCACTCTTAACCAAACTTGCTTCCTGTCAAGTCCTTACTTTAAATAATACCTCCCTGCTTATTAATATTAAGTACTATCTTTGATAGCAACACTAAATATTTGTTCTCTTACATTTATCAGGTGGATAAAGTAAACATCAGATACTTAGTTACAAATTTTGAAATTTATTTCAAAAGCACCAAACCATAAAATTCTTCAATCCATTTTCTTCTTTTTACAGAGCTTAAAACATTCATTTATATATATCTAAAACAAATTATAAATGCAATCATTAATCATATTACTTTCGTCCTGTTAATTTCTTTTAGGTATGCATTTATACATTAAAAACTTAGAGCAAACCATGTTCTACAGTTCAATATATTAAGCACATCATTTAAAAAATTAAAACTTTTAAGTCCTTCCCTTCTATGTTGAAAACCTTTTTTAATATCTCCACATGTGGTACCTTCCATTTTTCAGTTAAAATTTGTTGCAGAAACATTTTTTGAGCAGTCTGTATAAAGTATTAAGATTATGATTCTACACATGAGTAATTGATTATTTGGTTTCGGCAGATTTTTTCTTGTTTTTTTTTTTAGTTTGGTTTAGTATGTTTGGTTTTATGGCATATCAAACTTTGTAGGTTATTTAATGCCAACTCCTATTTATACATAGATATTAAATAGTAGGCATTATTCATTCGTTTGCACACAAGTAAATTGTTCAAAGTATTGCTATGTATCACTATCAATTCAATTAAACATCAGTCATTTGTTTACACGCAATTAAATGATCAAACAGTTTTTTCTAATAATTCCTTTTAGCATAAATGATTTGTTCACACTCAGATTAAATGACAAACATTTATGTTTGACCCATAGATAGGACCATAGCAGGTGCTATCACCCCGCGCCAAGCGATGGCAATGAAGGGGTACTCCGCATTATCCAAAGCTCCAACATCACTGGAGCCTTACCTTCAGATAGTTTAGTGTCATGTCTCGGATACTCGTTGTTGGGGGTGAGGTTTTACTCGCTCTGCAGAGATGTAGTCGGTGTATTCAACAGCCCCAGCCGGCTAGACTAATTTTCTTTTTGAATTCCTCAAATAACTTACCTCAATAAAACGTATTGATCCTACCTAAAATCTTAACCGAAGTGTTTTTTTTTACATCTAAATCAATTGTTTTAAATTGACAATTTTTTTTTCACGACAAAAATCAAGTTTACGTAACTCGCATAGAAACTCCAGATATGGTTTAATACTATGTCCTAAAAAATACTTGTAATAATAAGTAGTAAGTGCTACTAAAAGAATAATTTTACATAACTAAGAAAGACAATCGATTTATTTTAGATTATCTCACGGTGTTAATATTTCTCTGTGTATATTTTAAAACAATGGGTGCGTGCTTTTTTTAATTTACACATTTTATTTTTCGTCTTGATTGCCGTCTCTAAACAATTGTCATGAAATTGTAATGAATCACCTTGACCTGCGATAAACCGGTGGGTGTTGTTGACATACATCCGGCCGTAGATAAAATCAACAAAGTGATTACCAGCAAAAAAAGCGGAAATAATATATCAACTTTTGTCTTTTAAAATTTCAGAAAGTTTTATTATTAACAGGCAGTTACATCTTTCAGTGACATGGCCTCTCGGGGATCATTCTTGTTAAAAACTGAATTTTCTCAAGCGAAGTAATTTATTAATATGGAAATGTCCCCTTTGGATAAAGTAGTATGCACGCTGAATATAGTAGATCTAAATTAAATAGTTTGGCTGGCGATACTGGGTAGACAGAAAAACTTTCCATTGGTCATCATTGAAAACACACTATGAAAAGAATAAGACTATATAATGATTTAATTATTGTCACATGATACCGAATGAATTTTATTCAGAGCAAATTCGGTCCATTTCAATTTTTTGTTTAATGGCATATCAACTTTCATGGGTTAATTGATGCTTGACCCATCCTTAAATAAATCCTGGAAATACTCATATCATAGCTAGGGAATAAAGGATAGAATATAAACATAATGACGTGAGTGGAATTCGAACTCACTCTCTTCGATGTTGCAGCCCAGCATGTATGCCAAAAGCTCCATAGAGACTTCATACGTTATAAAGTGCAAAGGCCAGGATGCTAATAAGATTTAGACTTATTGATTACAACTTGTAGTTTGATGCACCATGCTCGTTTTCAATTACAATTATAGCAGAAATTGAATTATAAGTAAAATATAACTTGTTTCCCACCAAAACGTATTTCCCGAGGAACATAAATATGATTAGTGATTAATATAATAAGCATTTGGAGAATTCAACAGGAAAAATATAAGAGAAAGGCAATCATTAGTGTCAGAAACAGTTATTTTAATTTTTGGTTTATAAAACTAGAAGGCTAGGTCCATTCATCTCTTTATTACTTTACTTTCGCGTGGGCATGGGTCAGTGCCCAGATCACGGCGCAGACTTAGACAAGCTTCAATGAAAGTCAAGTAGTTTCCCATGTTGGAAATCTCCACTCTTTGTCCTAACGGTTTATTATATTCTTTCTACTGTAGCTGACCTAGTGTTCGATCAATCTATATTCTTTTTAGGAACTAAAATGATCATCATAGCGTCAATTCGGGCGTAGGTTATATTTCCATTCAAGGTGTATGTTACATATAGCCCTTACTCTCGCTTTAGGCCAACGGCACCAAATAAGAATTTAGTGAAGCGTTACCGGTAATGTTGAAAATTGTTACGCATGCTATATAAAAAAGACAGTCGTTTTATAATACGAAAATTTGTGGCTCCAATTGTATTTTGATTAGCCGCTGCAAAACGATAGATACAAACTCAAAATTAGTTGAACCCATTAGAGAGACAGATGATTTAACCTGTGGCAGGCGAAATAGATAACCACAGACTTAGACATTTCTTCTTTACTGATCAAGCCCTTGCTCAACGGGTCTGCCCGACTTAATTGTGACCCTCACTTCTCCAACTCTAACTTCTGGCACCAAGTCCAACAACAAATTTAACTCGAACTGTCACTGCGTCTTTGAAATCTGCTTATATATCTTATCCTAACTATATCACCGACTAAAAACACGTAATCACTAAAACCTTTAAGTGCCACGTCATTCTGAATATCAGCTTATATGTATCTAGAAGTTCATTTTAATAAATCGCATACAGCTGATTTCAAAATAAACCCGTCAACTCTTTATTTTGATAGAAACTGACACAATAAGGTCCTCGCAAGTACTAATCTTTAGAAATCAGAAACTTGTAACTTCGAATTCAAAGTTTATTGCAGGTACACAAGTTATCACTAAAATTAAAGGATTAACTAAAATAATTAATTAAAATCACTAATTATATTACATTGCGCTCACTCAGTACCGATCTTGTCTCTTCACGTTATTCCTCGGTCGTCTCGTGTTAACATTTTTGAGTTTATTTGTTGTCTTCTCTCGTCATACCACGTTGTTCTAAGTTCTTCCCTGCTAGAATGAACGATAATTACACGAACACGTTTTCACGAGCGCCTAGTTCATTTATTATTTTGAAGACATTTGCTTTTCATCACCAGTAGAGGCTTATAAACAATTACAGGGCAAGAAGGATTATTCAACTGCTCTGTTTGAGCGTTTCTCATTAACTGACCATCATTTTCCTAACTTTCAAAAAAACATTTTGGTCAAATGATTGAAACATCGAATGAGCACCGTGGTCTGACCCTGAATTCAATCGCTTTCAATCAGACTGACTAACTCACTGTCTTTTCCACACGTTTAACAGTTCTACACAACATGCCCAATGATGGATTCTACTAATCGATTATTTAACATCGGCAGAATTTGAAATAACAAGACTCTCCAAAAGAGGCAGTATCTTTTGATAATTCTAAACTAAATCTAATCATGAAGTCCTAGTTCAGAAGCTCCGATGTGTGAGGAATACCTTTTAATTGCTCAAACTCCTACGTCTAGTCAAACCTTGACTGGTAGTTAGAACTCCATAAATGGGTTAAATATGTTTATTAAATAGGAATATTTGATATCATATCAGAATGAGTTAATATATATATATATATATATATATATAAAGTAAAAGTAAAGTTGGTGACCATACTCGAAGGAGACCAGAAGGCTCCCTTTTCAATAGCTACTACACCCTGGATTGCTCCACTTTACCCTTGATACGTACCTTATATTGCTGAGTGTTAAGCAAGGAGGTATCAAGTGCCATTTTAAAAGTATTTGGTATGATGCGACCTGGGATTGAACCTAGGTCTCCTGGAACATTGGCGAACACTTTGCACACTAAGCCAATGAACCGGTTATTATATATATATTGTCATCCACAGACAGACTATTTCGTTTTATTAGAACTTTTCAGTGTGGCTAGACACGCAGGATGTTCGAAGCCGGGATCGAAACCCGTCCAACTTTACGTTAGACTAAGCTTCAAACCTGTCGGCCACCAAGCGGACTACGTTGGCTAAGAGAATTTTTTAAGGTATTTATTTTTAGCAACAGCAGCAGCAGCCTTTGTTTACATTTTTTATACCTTATCGGCTACCAGAGTGCTCAATTCTTACGAAGAGCTTTGCATTACGCTAGGGGCGGCCGACAATTCCTTCGCCAGAGTGCTCAAATATATATATGAGAAAATATATTAAATTGAGAAATAAAGTAAATGAACAAAAATAAAACAAAATAAAAATAAAGAAATGAAAAAGACTTATCTTGTATACGTACACGTCAAAAAAAAAAAAGGTAACTGAGGCAATAGGCTTGAAATGAATATAAGTATAAATGTTTTCCTTACGAAAAAGTCATTATTTATAAAAAAAATATGAAAAAAAGTTAATCAGTTAAAAAAGAAAATAAATAAAATACGTTACAAAAAAATAAAAAAGTTAAATTACTATAATTCCAACCGACTATAAAATAAAAAAAAGAATGAATAAATAAAAATAAATAAAACGGAAGTGAGAAAAAACGAGGGAATAACTCTTCACCTCTCTTCCATCACCTATCACCCTTCCCCTCCCGTGTCTATTCTGATTTATTTTATCCATAAGATCTGAAGAAGTCCTGTTAAATTTTTGTTCGTGTTTTGGTTTACATCAGAAACACATAACAGGATGGAAATAAATTTATAATCCTAAAATGACCGATTTTTGGTTTTTCTTAAAGATATATATATATATATATATATATATATATAAATATTTATATATATATATATTAGGAATACTTGATATCAAATAAAAGCATGAGTTAATTTCCCCTGAAAAAGTATGAACAAACTCGAGAAACAACTATACAAAAATGAATGTACAATAAATGCGATTCCCTTACGTATGGGCACAAAAAAAACCCTAACGTGTTGACATGCCGTTAAAACCAATCGATGTATTAATCAAGCCTATGTTCTACTTCATTCAGATCTAATGAATGTCTGAAAATATATGCAACCCATTATTATGTTAACGATTTATTACTGAGAAAAGAGCAATATCGGTCATTGGAAAACGTCCAGTAAAAAATGCATCCTTTGAGCTAGAGACATCAAATCAATGTTTTTTAATTGTTATTATATCTGCTTCGAGGATGTGCAATCTTTTTTTAGCTTCTTGTCTCAGTAATGAATCATTATCATGTTATTGGGTTACTTCTATTTTGAGACAGTTTTGAATGATTGTGTCTCCAAATAAATAGTGACGCAAAACATCTTTCTCTCTGGTCCAAGATATTATAGTCGAGGAACAATAGTTGTTATAGGATACTATTTTCAAATCTGAAACAAAGAACAGAACATTATTATTAGTAGAGTTATTAGCAGTCACATGGGTCCCATGTATATTGAGTCACTCTCTACATAGAAAAGTAATGGCTGATATATTTTGATATCAGTGCCATCGCAGAAATTGCTATGTTAAAGGCAGAGACAATCCCAGGCAGATTCAGGGACTTCTAGTTATGGTTTTCGAAATCATAGTTGTCTTCACTCATAATGGCTTCCTACCTAGGCTGGAGAGCCCATTCTGTTCTACTATGTTTAGTATTGCAGGTGGAGTGATAGATATGTTTATATCTTTCTCATTGGATTAAGCTGAAGTGAACAAAAACGAGAACACACTGAGAAAGATAGACGTTCGAGATCAAATGGCTAACATCGTGCGAAATACATAACGTGACACGAGTTCGAATCCTAGCCATAAGAGTCTGCATTTTATATAGCGCTAATAACTTTGGGAACGGTATGAATCTAACTATTTTCCCACCAGCTATGTGTCTTTAGTTAGGGGGAGTGGGATTCGTTAACCTTGGCATAGCAAATATTCTAAGAGAAGAAAAACTCTGAATTCAAACCTATTAAACTCTGCTTAAAATTTGACCTCGTGTCTCATCCTGCTCATGTGAAGTGGCAGGTATATATATATATATATATATATATAGGAGGAAGATATACTGATAAATAGGAACAGAACGAGATATACAGATAGCTATAAAGAAATA
Organism: Sepioteuthis lessoniana; assembly: GCA_963585895.1. Lineage (NCBI taxonomy): Eukaryota > Metazoa > Mollusca > Cephalopoda > Myopsida > Loliginidae > Sepioteuthis > Sepioteuthis lessoniana. The sequence continues at coordinate 49,639,330 of OY757911.1, read as the reverse complement.
AGTAGATAGGAAGATGAATAGATTGATATAGATATAATGAGGTAGATAGATAGATAGATAGATAGGATTCTAAGTAAATTCATCGTCAGTAAATTCATCGCTAGTATATTAGTCCCAACAGATTAATTGCTCTTATAATATCGGGTCTCTCAAGCCTTACAACTTTAGCGTTTGTTTTTAAATTTTGAATTCATCCACGAATAATTTACCAGTGATAAACTTACCATAAGATCAGTTTATCGCAATATGATTTTACCAACAATAAATTTACCACATAAGAATTTCCTGACGATGAATTTATAACGCGAAGAATTTATCACGTTGCATTTACCGACGATTGATTTTTCACGATGAATTTATCGGGCATTGTCAGATAGATACAAATAGAATGAGATAGATAGATAGATAGATAGATAGATAGATAGATAGATTTAAACAGGATGAGATAGATATGAAAAGAATGAAATTGAATGACCGATAGATAGATAGAAACAGAATGAGATAGATAGATAGATAGATAGATAAAAACGATACGATTGATATGAATAGAATGAGATAGATAGATGGATAGATAGATATAAACAATGTGATAGATTTACTGATAGATGAATGTTGATTTTTTCAATTTTTAGTCTAATGAGCTTCAAGATAAGTAACGAATTGTCAACATCATCAAATCACGATGACAGCATACAGTTCCCTGACTCTCTCCTGATATCCATCTCTATCATCCATCGCTCTTAGCTGATCATCTCAGTTGAATCATGTGACCGTACAGAGCTGATGACAATTTTTGCTAGTCAGCTAAAACTGGCACGTTCACATGCCGGTGCCCATAAAAGAACGGTTCTTATGAGGTCGTCCTTTTTCATATAGTACCAAGCCTCTCTTATTCGTTTTACTTGGATGTTTTGTGAGATGGGAGTTAGATGACCATACAGTTGCTGATGGTTGGGTATTGCTTCCAGGATTAGTTCAAGACAGCAGGCAGCGTTTTTGCGTCGTTCCCATATAGCTTCTCTTTAAAGTGTTTTGGAAGAGTCCTTGTGGTACATCGATATATTAGCATGAATACAGCGACTGCTTGTAAGAAATCCCGCTTTATTTCATCGGATAGATAAGATTTTTATATGATCGAGAGCCTGTCAAAAGCAGTCCACGACTTCACTAGACGTATGCTGCCATTACTTTCAATAGATAAGATATTGCTGCTGAGGTAGGGGAACTGATCAACTAATTTAAGAAGCTCCTTTTGGCTTATAACATATCTACTCTATTTTAGTTGCATTCACGTAAGTGCCCATGCCCACTGCTTGTTCCAGGCTATACACCAGGGATTAGGTGTGGGATAGTATATGTGAGAGACGTGCTAGATTATCTGGATAATCTGCATCTCTAATAGGTTTCGCGAAATATCCTTTGCTTCTTGCCTTTTTCCATGTGAAATCATTTTCGTTTATTTGATCTATCAATGTTCGACGTGTGTAATCTTGGTAGAGTATAAACAAATATGGTTCAATGTATTTCCTCGTAAAACTCCAGGGTCAATATCTAAAAAGTCTGAACTAACACAAAGTTAATGATAGCAGATTAGACCTAATTCTACACTTGCGTCTCTGATTCTATTTTTCGCTTTGATAACGATTATATCATTTGCACCGCTATAAAGGTAGTTATTTTACAAGAATATTTTAAAAACGGATGCATCTAATTTGAGGTACCGAGAAAATTTAAACGTAGCTCGAACATTGGTCAAGCAAGTGGTATGGCTGAGCTAAATCTACAAGGCAAAACTCTTTACCAACTTATTTGGCTCCTTAATCACATGTATCAGTCGTCCAATCAGCATGCTGGATAATTTCCAGCAATGTAATGACATCAAATGTAGAAACGGGCGCAAATATGAAAAAGCGACGAAATTTCAGTGCGTAATTCTCAATGAGGGAGAATTAGTTGAATAAAGAGCGGTTTTGGGGTGCGTAGAAGGGAGTGTCGGTTGACAGATGAGTCAGCTCTCATCGGTGCTGAAGTAGATTACAACTTTGATTGAAAAATTCCAGTAAATTGTTCTTGGCGAGCTATAATGTGTCATTTATCTACTATTATTTGTAAGTTTTAATAAACACAAAACTCTATGTCCGTAAAATCCGCTGTCTCTTTATTTTATTTACATCATATGTCTCCTGCTATGTACCAAGATATGTATCAATACTTTATCTTTGTTGACATTACTTGTCCATTTTTTTTTTCTTTTTCGAAGTGCGATCTTTTTGGTGGAACTCGACATCAACGTAGAATTAATACAATCAATTTCAGTATTTGCTTCTTTTTTCTCTCCTTTTTATTCATATCATATCGACTCTTTTGGCTTCACGCGACTTCTTGGTTGGTGAAAATTTTGTCGTTCTGTAGAAAAAGTAGCCATCACGAGTGGAGCAAATGTTGTGATAAATATTCATCATCATCATCATCATCATCCTCATCATCATCATCAAGAAATGCTTACTGTACAGATTTCCTCATCTCTCTTTCTCTCTCGGACTCTTTCTTTCACTCTCTCTCTCTCTCTCTCTCTCTCTCTCTCTCCATCCGTCTCTATCATTCATCGCTTCTAGACGGCATCCAGTGTCTGGACAGAGATGACGGATATAAGTCTTTGCTAGTCGGCCAATAGTGGCACGTCCATCTTCGCGAGTCCATAAGAAAACGTAGCTTATTTGTTCGTCCTTACTTCTCTACCAGTCTTCGTCTGACTTGGATGGATTGTAAGATGCGAAGTAAGTGCTCGTACAGCCATTGTTTTAAAGGGGTGCTACTTCCGGGTTTTGTTCAAAACGGCACCTAGCTTTTTGCTCCTTACTTTTTGTTAGGGTCCATGTGGTGCATCCATAGAGTATTATTGACACAGGCACAGCTTGGAAGGAATCTCGTTTTATTTCATCATAGATATCAGATTTCAGTATGATCGATAACCTATCATTCATTCACTAGGCGAATGCTGCCATTAGATTCAGTATATGAGATATAAATACAAAGGTATGAAAACTGGAATTATAATTCAAGACCCTTGCCTCTTAAAGTGGGGAAGACACCATCTTGTTTAATATACAAGAACTGTTCTATTTGGGTTCACGTTGAAGCTAATGCTTCCAGTTATTTGTCCAGGCTATGCAGTATGCATTTGGTTTAGCATAAACACACACAGGTTAATTCTATTTGACCCATAGATAGGATCCTGTCAGGTGTTGCCACAACGGCCAGAGTGGACCTGAAAGCGATGGCAATAAAAGGCGTATTCTGCATCCTCCAAAGCTCAAGCATCACTGAAGCATCAACACCTAATTGTTCATTGTCATATCCAGGACACTCGTTGGGGGAGTCTCACCCTTTTGCAAAAATGCAGTCGGTGTATTTTACAGCCCCAGCGAATGGGCCACTCGTTCGGAGAATCTTACCCTTCTACAGAGATGAAGTCGGTGTATTCTACAGCCCCAGCCACCTGGGCCAACGTATTCGGTTGGGGCTGGTGTATCAGTAAGGAATGCTAAATAAATTGATCAGTTTGCTTATGCTATAATGTCTGCAGGATATCATAAGATTTTTTTTCTTTTTTGTGTATATGTGAAATTATTTTCTTTTATTAGATCTATTGACGTTAGAAGTACGTAATGTAGGCAGAGTAAAAACATTTATGGTGTTAATGTATCTCCTTACAAGACTCTTGTGACAATGTTGAAGAAGTTTTTATGATATATACTTAGTTGATTAGTTGGATTTAATGGCATATCAATCTCTATAGGTTATTAAATGCCAGAGCCTTTTTACACACATATATATGATCTGTAAACGCATATTTTTGGTTGGTGATGGTTGGGTTTTATGGCAAATTTACATCTTAAGTGTCATTGAGAGTCAAATTCTGATATATATATATATATATATATATATATATATATATATATATATGAATATTTATGGTAAATAAATAGCCCGGAATTAGTATTTTAAGATAGGACAAAGTTTTTAGTTTGTATACACTTGATGGTCAAAGGTGTTGGTAACACAGACTATATCGATAATAGGAGGACAATTGTTTTTAAGAAGTTGATTATGTTTTTGAGAGATATTTTTTTAAATAGTTCCTTCATGCTTATTACATTTTTTTCTGGTGTGGTTGAATTTAGTGCGTTTTATCAAAATGTGCTTGATTGAGTAAGGTATATACTGCCTTACTTTTTAATCGTATTCGATTTGTAATCGTGAACATTTTATGACAAATCAGAACGGCTTTCAGAGAACTCGATCTACAACATCACTATCCGTCGAATCACTGAAGTAGTACGGACAGAAATATAACCTGATGAATCGGAGACCAAGTCAAATAAATTTATTAACTAGGAAAATAAGATTCGACCGAATGGATTTTCAGAAGAATAAAGTCAGTACATTACAGAAGTTTAAATAAACGGAAATAGATTTTAAAAGAAATATTATTTGATGAGAAAAAAAAACAGAAAAAATATATATTGCTTTCTTTTTTTACTGAAAGAGGAAATAAATAGGAGAGAGTGTTTGGTCAACAGAAACAGAGAGTGGATTATCATTTCGATTGTCAATAGCGAGGCCAATACATGTTTAAGTTATGACCAGATGCCTGTGAAACGGAAATTTTGAGATATCATTTTTTAACAATTCAGTCATGGAAAATTTTATAAAACATTTCCGACGTCATATCAAGTGAGCAGAAAAATAGAAGCAATTCAAAATTAGGAAAACTCGCTCCTTTGTGTAAAAGTGAGAGTTAATCAAATGCAGCAAGTCGGTTGGGGGCAATCACCGCCCAATCACCACCCTTCAGATGAGAGAAAATACATATAAACCAGAATTTCGACCTTCACAAGAAGCCAGCGGGGGACCGGTGGAAGCCACCTACAATACTTCACCTACACTCTGGGCATTAGCCTTGTGCCAGACTGCCCCTGGAGGAGAGGCAGCGAAAGCCTGATATAATCCGACACTTTGAGAGAAAGAGAAGAGAACTAAGATTATACGACGCTTTGAAACAGAGCCAGCCAGAGATGATACTATACTATGAGATGGCTTTGTACCAAACTGCTATGGGTATAGAAAAGCAAAGAGAAACTGAAATAGACCAATACTAACGAAAGTAAAGATGCGAGGATAAGTTATTATAATACGCTTGAAATCACTTTGTATTAGACTATCAACATCGAGAGACTGAAAAAAGCAAAAATGACCCCTAATTGAGATTGCCTTGTGCCAGAATATAGAAAGTGAGAATATAAAACCCGAAAATTTACGGTGTAAACTGAGAAGCCTTTTGCCAGACTATGAATGCCGAGAAATTGACGGACAGCTATAATTTGTGAATTGGGTCTCCGACTATAAACTCTCAACTTTTGGATTGGGTGAATATATATTCCATTTTAAAAAAATACTTTTTTTAACTAGATATTATTTGTGTTACAGAACAACGCTCTGTTCTCTGGTGGCGTCGAGGTTTTTTTTATATTCTTAATTTTGCGGTTTCATCCATCCACTCATAGCCTGGCAACTCGGATTAGCGATTGCTCTGCTGCCTGGATGAAAAACACAACGTGGGAAGATAAATGAATCGACCTCATCATTTGATCACCAAACTAGTCAAGTAGAACAGTCAGTGGATTGAAAGCAGGATCACCCAAGTTTTAGGGTAAGGCTGGTGTACTGCAACAAAAAACATCTCGAGAAAACTATTGTTCGATGATTTCTTTAAGGCGTTTGATTCAATGGGTAAAATGGAACAAATATATCTGGCGTATGGTTTCTACAAAGAAACTGTTATCGCTACAATGATGCTTTACGAAAGCACGAAAGCAATGGTGTCTTCTCTCTTTCTCTCTCTCTCTCTATATATATATACATATATATATAGTAGCGAGCATAAAGATCAGCAAGTTGTTAAAAAAAATTCTAAATGTGAAATAAGTTTTTATTTTAAAGCTTCAGAGAACATTCTTATAACTTTATCAAAATAAGTTTATTGAGCTTTATATTTTGGAATTTTATAATTTACCTTTATATCCTTATTTTTTCTTGATGAAATGTTCTATAAGGATTTAAAATAAAAAGTTATTTCACCTTTTGACTTTTTCTAAAGATCGTTTTGATCTTTATGCTCGCTACTGTATATAGACAGAATTAAAATAAATTGTAAAAACCTTAAAAGAAAAACAATTAAAAAAACAAAACAAATTAGGAACGCTGTCACACATTTTATTTGATATCAAGATAAAATCATTATCTTCGATAGATTAGAATTCTTTTCTGCCATGCAGAATTTTCGTTATAGTAGGAATAACACTCCATAATAATAATTGTCTATTATATCAAGAATTATATTCCACGGTAACAATTATATATTATAGTCAGACGTATCTTATACAGTTACAATAATTTCTTATAGTAACAAATAACAAGTAACTCTTATCGTAACAAGTATTTCTTATATATATATATATATATATATATATATATATATATATATATATATATATATATATAAATGAAGACTAAATAAAGGATTGTAATCCGACAATATGTAGAAAAACTGATAACAACGATCCAAGTGGAAATAATGATTTATTGGGAGGTCAACACTCTAGCGTTTCGGTTCTGCTGAACCATCATCAGGTCCAACTTTTTCTTATCATACACATTTTCTCCCAGGTTTTTTGTATTTCACATTCCTAAACATCCATCGTTAACTCATAATTGTTAATATCACCCCTCATGGTCCTGATGATGGTTCAGCAGAACCGAAACGCTATAGTGTTGACTTCACAATAAATCATTCCTTCCACTTGGATCGTTGTTATCAGTTTAAATATATATATATATCCGAGATTTTTTTTACTTTTTTCCCCAATGGACTCTTTTGATTCCTATTTTACTCTGGTTGACTTCCACAACTATTTGACGTTTAGAAAATGGTATTGTATTTTCCTAATTAAATATCATTTAAAAAACTGCACCAGAAATTGTTAAAATATTCTGTCCATTGTTGTGTTACAACTAATTTATTGTACATAATCATTAACAACAAACAAAAGTCCATGAAAAATGAATTCCCACGTGTAAAATGAGACGTAAATAGACAAGGATGTATATATATATATATATATATATATATATATATATATATATATATGCTCCCCCAACACCGTGAAGTTCAGCTCTCTAGCGAAGGAAGTAGCGGTTGCCAGTCACGTAAGTCAAGGCTCTTCGAATGATTTGACCTCTCGGGAGATATATATATATATATATGTAAACAAAAGAAAACTGATTCTAAAGCGTTTAAAATTCCTCCACTTGCGCTAGTTTCTGCGTAGCTGTGCGGTAGAATCTTCTGAAAAGTTGTGATACAAGTATAATAGTCTGTCTGTGGATGACTACATATATTTCTTTTGTTTTACTTTAAGGAATTTAGCCTTATTGTAGATAACTTTCCAATATTCGTTGTCAATAATAATCAGTTTAGACAATGTCAAGTGGATTACGAGTTTTCTGATAGAAAGTTCGGGACGTGGCTGAAACAATTCAACACGATAAGATGATGGAAAAGCATTAACATCCAAACAAGCCATTCTCTCAGAGTAATGGATAGTTTTTAGGTGTCCTTAATTTTTCAAACATTATGCTTCCAGTCTTTAGATCTTGCTTGGAATATTTCATCACAGCAATGAGATTTTTCTGTAAAATTAACTGTAAAAAGAAGTGCCACCCAAAGAGGTATATTTAACTTGATTTGGGCGTTAAATAGATCATGCTCAACATGGTGTAATTGCAATTCTAACTACTGTGTTGATCAACATTACGAGTTACAGAAAGGACATAATTATTTTCACTATAAATGCATTTAGAGAGAAGTTTTTTCTTTGACTATTAAAATACTAAACCTTGATTTATTATTTTTCTTATGTTGATTCATGAAAGTCTTATGTGCACCAGTCATGGACAATTATTAAACCCAATTGAGAACCATTGATTTAGATATAGATTTAGTTTGGTTTTATAGCATATCAACTATTGTTGATTATTAAATACAAAGTCTTTGTTTTACATACATATTAAATAAATGATTTGTAAACATCAATTTGTCGATAGTTCTATTTCTAACAATTTAATTTAGCATAAGTTAATAAAGTTAAACAATTCGAAATATAGCTCTCTATCAGAAAAAAATCAATTAAGTATCAGCCATTTGTTAACACACAACTAAATGATCAAACAGTTCTAGTTCTAACAATTCATTTTAGCATAAGTCATTTGTTTTCAGTACTAAAATGTTACACAGTTCTATTTTACCCATAAATAGGACCCTATCAGGTGCTACAGCTCAAGACCTGAGTAGACCAGGGAGCGATGGATTTGACGGAGTACTCCTCATTCCCCAAAGCTCCAGAATTTCTGGATACTCACAATTACATTATCTAAAGTCCTATCCAGGATACTCGTTGAGGTGGGGTCTTCCCCCTCTACAGAACTATAGTGCATTATATAGCCTCAGCCGAAAGGGTTATAAGATACTGAAAATATTGACTTCTTGTTTTTCATTCTCAAGATAATTTTTGTGTAATACTTATGCCAGACTCAGGTTCAGTACATTTGGTTTATTGAGTGATTTTAAAGTCACGTCAAATAGTCAAGGGTTATTATATGCCTAGAGTTTAGGGAATCGCATTTATTGCACGTTCATACATACATTGCCGGGACAGTTGTTTTTGCAGACTTTTTATATGTTTTACTCAAGGTCCGATAGAATACAACCAATTTTTAAACAGACCTCTGTGAGTCATGAATAAGACCCCAACAGATTCTGCCCAGTCGGGTGGGGTTGTAGAATATACTGATTTCATCTCTGCGGATGAGTAGGACTTTCCCAATGAGTGACCTGGATAAGACATTAAACAATCTGATGGTGATGCTAGAGCTTTTGGTAATGTGGAGTACCCCTTTTATTGCCATCTCTCCTAGGTCCAGTTTGGCCAGGAGTCGTAGCACCTGATAGGCCTTTACTTATGGTTAAATACAACTGTTTGACATCTAAATTCTGTGTGAGAAATGACTTAGGCTAAATTTAGTTATTAGATATCGAACTGATTGATCATTTTAGAGTTTGATTATTATTGAATAGAACTTAGCAATAATTGAAACTATCTTGAACAATAGCAATACTAGAATGTAAACAAATTAGTTGTAACACATATAAAAATGAAATTACCGAAAAACTAATATCTATGTATATCTATTTAAAAGTGTGCAAATAAATGACTGATGTTAAATTATTATTGTTACAGAGCCATACTTGAAAGTATTTAACTGTGAGTAAAAAGAAATGAGCTCAGGCTCCATGAAAAATGTTATCAACAAAATGAGTTTATAAATCATTTATAGTTAATATAGACGTATGAAAAGGACTTGGCGTTAAATAGCCTTCAATGGTTGATATGCCATAAAAACAAACCAAACCAAACCAAATCGAAATAATCTAACAGACTCTAACTCTCCGAGTGAACGTGGACAAGAGAGTAAAAGCATGAAGGGATATTTCTCAGGCGTCAGCGCTCCAGAACTGAAACCTTCCTTTTAGATGTAGTTCCATGCCTTACTTAAGATACTTCTGTTTGGAGGGGGAGGGTTTTCCCACTCTTCATTTGTAACAGTCAGCGTATTCTAAACACTATCAACAGAATGGTTTTAGTCTCACTCCAGTTGTACATGCAGCAATCATAATCTCTATAAATATCTGATAGGTACTGATTTTCTCATCATAATGTAAGTCATACTCTTAGGCTCATTAGATAATACCAAGAGACCTTTCAATTGAGAAAGTATTTTTTCACAGTCTGTTTCATACTAACACTGTGTACATCTGAGCAGCGGACGACATTTCCATGTGAGATTTATTACATGTAAATTATCAAAGAGGGCCAAAGTTTTTAATTCATTTGAATATTTTCGCCTGAGCCAAGTTTTACATCATACAAATATTCTTTTACTAAAGCCAGAGGTCTAATACAAGAGCCTTTTGGGGTATTGTCAATGACAGTAGGCTTCCCCAATCGGACAGAATGTATTTCTGCTGTGACCAACAGCGGAAGCAAAAAGAAACAAAAAATACAATTTATATATATATATATATATATATATATATATATATATATATATATATATATATCCTTTTAGTGAAAGAATCCAACAATCATTGTGTGTGTGTGTGTGTGTGTGTGAGTAGTTTATTTGGCCGTCTTTTCTGAACTGCTATATATCTGCTCTACGTGGTGCACGTTTTCTCTGACCAATCACCCGTTTTGATCTCCTTCCATACATCAGTTTCAGCAATCATTGCATGCATACAGCTTGAGACAAGCTTATCTCCGGATATTATTTTTTCTTCTTTTTGGTCCCTTTGGTTAAAGAAAATATCTCTTCTTCACTTTTTTGTAGATTTTTTTAACGACTTGGCTTCCTGTTCTTTGTTCACGAAGCAAATTTATCCGAGGAAGATGAGGTAGAGAGAGAGGTAGAGAGAGAGAGAGAGAGGTAGAGAGAGAGAGGTAGAGAGAAAGAGAAGGGGAGGGGGAGGGGGAGGGAAAGCGGAAGATAGAGATAAATTAGAATAGATCAATGATGTGTCCTCATGTGCGTGCGTGGGTACCTATATATATATATATATATATATATATATATATATATATATATATACACATATATATATATATATTGATGAAATTTCCCATTTTTTTATTATTTGATAGATCTAGACATTCATATCACTATATATATTCACAATAATGTATGAAGTATGTATGTATATATATATATATATATATTGATGTGAATATATATATATATATATATATATATAGTCATATATATTGTTGTGTGTATATGTACGCACACAACTCGCCCATGGATCTTCATTCAAGCAATATATAACAATACCCCCATACACACGCAAACACATATATAGTGTGTGCATGTCGATATGTATAAGAAATATGTAATAAAGCAAAGATATTAAATATGAACAAAGAAAATACACAGGCACACTCATATATTTGTATATATATTTTTTGCAGATTAATAAAGTAATTTTTTTTCAAGTTTGCAAAATGGCATATATGCCAATTCATAAGTATTTTTCTTACATCCATATTTTATTTCTAGTTCAATTGTTTGGTGTTTGTTTCGCGGCGATATATCAAAGTATACGGTCCGTGTGCGCAAACACGCACATATACAGCAATAGAATATATGATAATATTTTCAGTTTTCTTTTTATGTAGCTTTTTTTTTTTTTATAGGATTAGCAGCATTAGACGAGAAATTCTTCTTATTCGTTTCACCTAGGATAATTCTCTCTACGGACAAAAATATGGATTTCTAAACTTCAAATCTGCAATTTAAGATTCATTCATTTTGGATCCAGCTTAAATACGCTTTTAGTTGCATTAAAAAAAAAGCTCACCGTTTCTCCCAATAGCATATCTATCTGTCTCTCGCAACAAACGAAATACTTTATTTCATATAGTAAACTGTCCTGTCTGCTGAAACTGTAGAATATGCTAACTATACCTCTTCAAAGGAGTAAGACCCCCTTATTTAACCATTTGATGGTGAAGATACAGTCCTGAAGATTTGGGGAAGGTGGTGTACCCCTTCAATGCTATTACTCCCAGGTCCACTCTGAACCGGAGTCGTTGTACCGGCAAGGAGTCGATCTATAGGTCAAATAGAACAATTTAATCATATGATATACCTGAAACAATTTAAAAGTGTGGAAAAAAACTGATCGATATAAATTAGATTGGAATTCTTGATAAATATAAATATTAAAGTGAAAGAGCAATATATATATATATATATATATATATATATATATATATATATGTGTGTGTGTGTGTGTGTGTGTGTGTGTGTATATAAAGTTGTTGTTGGTCCAAAAAGAGAGAGGAATATTTTAAAATAAGTAGGTTCACGAAGAGATTTGTATTTTTTGGGATTTATTTATTTTATTCTTACATACGTGTATGTTTCCAGCTTGTTGCTTTCGTCAGAGAACATATATGGCACAAGGCCTTGCAAATGGGGAACTCATTGAGACTTGACCTCACTGGTGTTTGCAGTTTGAATGGTTTTCAGTTGCCTATGGGTTTATGCGGAGGTCACTTTCCTCTTTTTCTGAGAGTGTGTTTATCTTAGTTTGTTTTAATGAGAGTAAAGCAGACTAAGGTTAAAATATACATATATAAATAATCATCAAATCCCGCAGACAGCTCGGAATTCCTCTCTCTCTCTCTCTCTCTCTCTCTGCCTCTCTCACTCTGTCACTATCTTCCATATCTCCTTGTAAGTTCTTGGCTTCATCCAGTGTCCCCGCAGAGCATTTGTGGGTAATGCCCAACACATGCACGTCCAAGTATCAGAGTTGGTCTTTACTTCTCCATCTGTGACCCAATGTTTTGATTGTCTTGATAGTGTTTAAGATAGGAGGCAGGAAGCCATGCAACTAATATTTTGTAGGATGTTGCCTCTATGATCTGTTCAAGATAACACATAGCATTATCATGTAGTTTCCATTTAGCATTTTCTCTGTGTATTTTGTTAGCGTCCCTGTGGTGCATCTATATTGTTGCATGGGCATAGCTACAGCTTAGAAGAAATCCTATTTTATTTTATTGGATAGATCAGACTTCCAGATGATCGATAACCAATCATAAGCAGTGACACTGTCTCAAGGCGTATGTTGACATCACTTAAAAAGTATTTGGTGTTGAATAATAATATCTGGCCCAGTCGGTCGGGGCTGTAGAATACAGCGACATAATCGCTGCGGAGGGGTAGACTTACCCAACGAGTGTCCTGGATATGGTACTAAACAATCTGATAGTGAGGCTCCAGTAATGCTGAAGCTTTGGGAATGTGAAGTACCCATCCATTGCCATCGCTCCCAGGTCCACTCAGGCCCAGAGTAGTATCACCTGAAAGTGTCTTAGCTATGGGTTAAATGGAACTAAACAGTGTACATATGATAAAGGGAAATAGAACTGTTTTTTGACATTCAAACTGTGTACTAATGTTAAATTAAATTGCTTTAAATAGAACTGTTTTGACATTTAAACTGTGTACTAATTTTAAGCTGAATTGCTTGACATAAAACTGTTTTGACATTTAAACTGCGTACTTATGCTAAAGTGAATTGTTTGAAATAGAACTGTTTTTATGCATAAAAATGGATTTGGGATTAAATACCCTACAATAGTTGATGTGCCATAAACCCAAACCAAACCAAAAGATTTATCATGGCAAACATTGTAAACGGCTTAACCATATTTACCAACCCCTCCGCTCGGGCAGGATATGACACAAGGTCAATTTTTAAGCGGAGTTTAACAAGTTTGAATTCAGAGTTTTCCTTCTCCTATACTAATTGCCTCACCCAAACTGAAGAAATCAGTCTGTCCTACTATTTACCCATAGCTGGAGGGAGAATTATTGGATTCATGCCTTTCCCAAGAGTATTAGTGCTATGTGAAATGATATCAGTCTCGTCCAGGATTTGAACTCGTGTTGCCGTGTCTATTTCCTACGACAATAACCATTACACCACGGGCACCTCCATTTTAAACGGCTTAACACCTAGTTTCAATTTCAATATCTTAGGAGCGAAAGCCTGAATTTGCTGAACAATCATTTAAAACTATACCTCAAACAGGGAAGAGTCCCTGTAGCGATAAGTCAAACGTGCTCGACAGCGACATCGTAGTAAAATAATTCGAACTTGTGGGGGGAGTATGGATGAGTGTAATTTGGTTATTTCAGTAGATGTGCGTCCGTAATTTACGAGTATTGCTCTCTTAATTATTCCCACCACAAATACAACACAAAACTTTACAATCGCGTGAAAGAAATGGAATAGAACACAACGAACATTAAACAACAAACAATTTAATATGTATATAACAGAATATGACAACAAACAAAATACATGATGTGTAAATGGCCTTTTAGAAATTAAAGTTTAACAAGGAGAAAATAAATTTGTTTAAAGATGTGTGTATGCTCATGTTAACGGAGTCCGTAAATAAGTAGTTCTTACTTACATTAAGTTCATAGCGGGTTTTATGATTGTGGCGACAGCGTGTCGCGTTGATGAAAGTAGTTTGTCGGGTTTTTCTTTTGAATATGATTTTCGGTCATCTGAAGAGAGGTCATGAACTTTAATTGAGGAAGGAAAGGAATTTGCCGGACATGGTATCGGCCACTGCTTTACTGGCTTAGTGGCTTGTCTTCGTCTGTGTGTAAGCTTGTGTGTTTTCTGTGTTATTCATATCCTACAGGTGGATCAAAGAATCGTCCTAAAATTTTGGCGCGTAGACATTTATTGACCAATCAGATTTGTATTTTACTATTTTATTTTCGAGCCTAAATATTTTCTGTTAGTTCACTTCTGATCCTATTTTTCTAGAATGTTCTATTCTAAGTTTTTAGCTGATTGGTTGAAAAATACAAAAATGTAAGTTAAATGCTAATGCAGTTTTGATCCTAAATTTCTAGAATGTTCTTAAGTATGTTTTTATTGCTTATTTTAAGACTAGAAAAATGTGTATCCCATAAACTCAAGTCATTCTATTACGTTCACTACCACTAATAATCTTACGAAAGGAATGAATCACCTAATCCTCCAAGCAAGGGTTTGAATACTACCACAACTGTTTATATACAGTGATGGTTTGTCGAATTAAAAAGCCATCAAAGGCTTATATGACATTTAAGACAGAAAACAAACAACTGAAACAGATGTAAGTGAAGAACGACTGGGACCCAACATCTACTTTCATACCAGACCAAAGTTGGGCAATGATGCCGCTGACTGGGTCTAAGCTATCTTACCTTATATCTACATATTATCTATCACCACTCGTGGCCATAAAGAAAACTATATATATATATATATATATATACTTTTGAAATGATAACCAGTAAAAACTTTAAAAGTTTTTTTTTTAAATTCTGGACGAGTTTGCATTTAACATTTGGCAAAAGTATAAATTCAGCAATTCTTCCTCCAGAAAAACAGAATTGTTAGAGCAGACTGTCCTCTTTAACCTTGGTAAAGTAACCCATCTAGGAGAAGAAAAACTCGGAATTCGAACCAGTTAAATGCCGATTAAAAATAACCTTTTATCACATCCTTCTCGTGTACAGGATTTGGAAAATGCATAAGTGTTGAATATTATATATATATATATATATAGTAAAGTTGGCTGACTTTAGTCGAGGGTGACCCGAAGGTTCCCTTTTCAATAGCTACTACACCGAGGTGTAAGGAATGGCGCTACTTCTTTCTCTGGATTGCTCCACTTTACCCTTGATCCGTACCTTATAATACTGAGAACAAAGCAAGGCAACATAAAGTACCATTTTTTGAGTTCTTGGTATGACTCGACCTGGGATTGAATCGCCGTCTCTCCTGGACCATTGGCAAACACTCCACTCATTAGGCCAATAGCCCGGTAAATGTATGTATATAATGAATATTAAACATAAAACGTTTTCTAACTCTACGATTTACATGAATGATAATTTTAAGGTCGGCAGCAAAATCTAATTAATATGGAAGCAATTATTTTCTTGAAATTTTAGTCTACCTGAAAATAAACGCTAATAGAAATCGAGATGTTGGAAAACTTGATTATATATATATATATATATAGGCCTCTGTGTGTGTGTGTGTGCGTGTGTGTGTTTAGGTAGCATTTCCTTATTGAGGCATATCCGATTAGATATTACAGATACTCTGTCTGCATATCTTTATTTCGATCCTTAAAAACGTTGATTTGAAGAAATGAACTCCCCAGTGATCGTGATAAAAAATAAAACTGATATAAATTTAAAACCTCTTACTTTGTTATTAACAGTAATTCCTTGCCCTCACTTAGATTTTTTGCGAAGAACTAACGTTATATGTCAATTTAAATGTCCTTTGATAGATTGTATCTCCGATAACAAAAGTATATACGTTGGTTTAAAGTCAACTGCTCTGTCGAGGCAACTTACCATCTATCCTCAATAGTACAAATATCTAAAAATACATTTCTACCCTATCGCAGAATTTCAAAAAATTCTTACCGAAAACAACAATATTGGAACAACAAGATATGAAACAAAGACTACAATTTCTTCAAGTTCTTCATATTAGAAACAAACGTCATAACATCAACAAAATTAGAATTGACACCAGTGGTAAAGTTTTTAAATGTCTTTTATTACTGATGCCATGATAAGATAATAATAAAAAAAACTTTCACCAGTATAAATAAAACGCTGTACTGTATTTTGCTATATATACCCCGCTCATGATGATGACCAGCGAATGATACGAACGTACTTTGGAACCAGTTAAATACAGAAAATTTGTTAGGCAATTCCAGCCGGATATCAAAACAACTATAAAGCGATGTAAAATGATTGAAATAATATGTAGACAAAGATTGTCTGTAATATATATATATATATATATATATATATATATATATATATATATATATATATATATATATATATATATATATATATATATGTGTGTGTGTGTGTGTGTGTTTGTGTATGTGTGTGTGTTATCGTAAGATGAATTTTGAGATTCAGATATAGCTGAGATTTCTTTCGCGTCAAAACTATATAGAATGCACTAATTAATCATGTTCAGTTAATTATATATATATATATATATATATATATATATATATATTGTAGGACCAAAGAGAGAATAAGAATATTTTAAGATAGGTAGGTCCACGAAAAGATTTGTATTTTTTCAATTTATTAATTTATTAATTAATAAATGATAATGAATAAATTAAAAAATTAGGAATCTCTTCGTAGGCCTATCTATTTTAATATATATATATATATATATATATATATATATATATATATATATATATATATATATATATAGTAAAATTGATGGTTATTTACAAAGCTTAGCTTAGTTTGGCACAACGCCAGCAGTATGGAGTCCACACTGAGACTCGAAATAACTAATAATGGTCAGTTATTCTCACTGAGTAACCACTGCAAAACCTACTGTGTTTTGTTCTATACATGAGTTATTGTTTAATCATCTGGATACTGAAATGTTTAAATTTCCTAGTTTAGCTACAGAATCCCCAAACAAATAATAAATAAATAAATCAACAGAATAACATAATTTTCCCTCTGATCCGAAACAAATATTTTAAATTCCCTTTGAGTTTTAAAAATTCATCAAACATGAACAAATACTTGGCAGTTTTCAACGGATAATAATGGAAAATTACTCAAGTAAAATCATTGTAAATTTCTCCGTTGTTATATAAAAAAAGAACTTATCAGAGAAAGAGTCAACTAAATTTTCAGACAATGACTATTCCCCTGATATAATCAAGTCTGAGGGAAAAAGTAGCCTTCAATGTAAAACTAATGCTTTTTCTTTTAAGACGTGTTCACAAAAAATGTGCAATAATAATTTGGGGAAATTTTAATCTCTTGATAATTGTCTGTTTATCTGATTTCTGAGAAATAATTGAATATTTGACATTGCCTCTGAAAATTGCGGTTAGACACACATGCACAAAAACAATCTCTTATTGTTAAAGTGACGTGGCTTGGGTGGGAATTTGATTCTCGAGAGTCCTAGGCGTAGATTCATTACACTCAGCATTTCAAGTTTATAAGAGTGTCATATTACAAGAATAAGGGAATTAAGGGAGGGATTGGAAAGGGAAGAGGTTAAAATACAACAGAAATGAGAGAAAAGAAAAGAATTGGAAAAGAAAAAGCATGGAAAAAAAATTCAGGTCACTTTTTGGTTGCTCTAATAATGATAATAATAATAGGAATATGAAAGAAAAAAAAAAACAGACAATGGAAATTACAAAAAAAAGTTATAGAAATCTTAGAAAAAACCCAGAAAGAACAGTGTTACATAAAAAAGAACAATAGGGATATTATAATGTAAGGCGATAGTTAGTAAGCAAAAAGAAAAAAAAAAGATTGATATAACAAAAGTCTTCATGCTCGATGGGGAAATTTTTGGACTCGTGTAAAACAGATAGATAGATAGATAGATATGTTGTAACAGAGGTGAAAATAACAAAAACCTCGTCTATAGAAATATCAAACTCTTCTTTAAGAAAGGGTCGAAATTGTTGCTTGAAAGAGAGAGAGACAGAGAGAGAGAGACAGAGAGAGACAGAGAGAGAGAGAAGGGTGGGGGACTGCTATGATTGATGCCATAACTTCTTAACCCTCATTGCATTACACATATCCAGAGACCTGACTCCTCTTGCTTTTTTGACTGGGGCTTGATACAGAGAAGTTTCTCAGCCTGTGGCCGCCGCTCCTCTCGGCTGACTGCCCTTCCCGACTGACCGCTGATGCCAAAAAACTTCCGTTATTATATATTTTCTGGACGCCCACAGATTCTTTCTTCGGTGCAATTCGCATGATTTACGTCCGCTGTCCCTTGTTGGCTTTAAGACATAGGTGCATATTCTGTTAACAAACTCTATATTAATCGGCTGTCAAAGGTCAGTATGTAACAGATAGGTACAGATTAAAAGTGAGGTTTTCATTATTCTGTTAAGAGAAAGAATAATTTTCAAGCTAAGCGAAAATGGGACGGACAAACTGTTCAATATGGCGAACACACGTGTGAAAGGGAAAGATACTGAAGATGAGCTAAAGAGAAAGAAAAGGTTAAGAAAACGAGTGAGAAAATGCAATAAAAAAAAGTGGTGAAGAGAATAAAGAAACGCCTGGGAAAAAGTGTGGTGTACAAAATGGGAAAAAAAAATGCGAGAGCGAAAAAGCGTGGAAGAAAGAATAAGAAAGTGAGAGGGAAAAGATCGAGAGAAAGACTAAAGAATTAGAAAAAACGTGAGAGAAAATGTGAGGTGTCTGGAAAAATGTGAAAGATGAGTGAAGTTGAGAGTGTGAACAAACGTCAGAGACAGAGAGAGAGAGAGAGAGACAGACAGACAGAGAGAGAGACAGAGGGAAAGAGAGAGAAAGAGAAATTCTGAAAAGCGTAAGAGAAAGAGCAGTTTATATAGAGAGGAAAAAAAGTGCAATAAAGACTGAGGAGTTAAGACAAGTGTAGGATTGAATGAGAAATTGAGGTTAAGTGTAAACGAATTGTGGCAAATCGTAAAAAAGAAAACGTGAAAGGAAGAGTGAGGAGTCGGAAAAAAACGTGAGAGAAGGGTGCTGGAGAGAGTGGGAAAAGTCCATAAAAGAAAGGATGAGGAATTTGGAAAAGCATGAGAGAAAGAGTGAAAAAAGAGAGAAAAATGTTAGAGAAAGAATGAGGAATAGGAGAAAGAGTGTGAGAAAGAGTGGCGGAGAGAGTTGGGGAAAGCATGTG
The DNA here is from genome assembly GCA_963585895.1 of Sepioteuthis lessoniana. Taxonomy (NCBI): domain Eukaryota; kingdom Metazoa; phylum Mollusca; class Cephalopoda; order Myopsida; family Loliginidae; genus Sepioteuthis; species Sepioteuthis lessoniana. Next base: position 49,619,856 of record OY757911.1, on the reverse strand, counting down.
AGAAAGAGTGGGGGACTGGAAAAGGCTTAAGAGAAAAAGTGAGGAATTGGTAAATGCGTGAGAGAAAGAGTCGTTGAGAGTTTTGGAAGAAAAAAGCGTCGGAAATTGAAAAAGGTGTGAGAGAAAGTTCGAGGAAGTGGAATAAGTGTGAGAGAAGAGTGATGAAGACAGTTGGAAAAATGGCTAAAAATGAGAAAAAAATCTGAAAAAAAGAACTGTGAAGTCAATGAGAAGAAAAAAAATACCACTCACACACAAAAGCATAGACCCAAGCCCCGTCCCCCCAAAAAACAGACAGATTTGGAAAAAAATGGAATAAAGATAAGAGAGAAAAAAATGAGAGAAGAAATGGAGAAAAAGTATAAGTTGATTGTTTGATTACGATAAGGAAAGAGAAAATTATGCTTGAAGAAAATAAAGAGAAATATAAAGACTGTGGGATGAAGAGATTCACTAGGAAAAAAAAGAAAGAGCGATGGACACCGTATTTTACAGCATGTGGAGTGTTAGAAAAAAAAAATCTGACCGAAAATCACCAAATGTTCTGGACGATGAAGGTCAGTCTCGGGGTCAAACTTGGGATCTACGAATTACTCTAATTGAATGATCCAGGAAAGTTTAAAAAAAAAAACAAAAACAAAAAAAAAAAACGAATATAAATCGCACGACGTAACAAAATTATCACTTTCTCTTGTTCCAGTAAGAAAAATTCTATTTCCCAATTATGTATGCCTAAAGTAAATAGAAAATACCTATTTTTGTCTTAGAACTTTGCTTCTGTTACCTGGGTAATGAAATTTCTGAATTTACCAATATATACATATATATATATATATATATATATATATATATATACATATATATATATATATATATATATATGGATGATACGTGTAAGTGATTTACATCACAGTCGCAGTCCTACGCACTACTAACATTCTTAGTTTTGTCTAACTTTAGAATAAATGCATGGAAATGTCCACTCATACATTGCCTTATTCAGACCTTATGTAAATGAATATGTGTAAATTGGGACATTTTTTACATAGAAAATTGAATATTTTCTAAATTACATTATCCATGGCTCAAAAGCAAAGTTTGAAAGGAATAAATACTATTTTCATGCTTCAAAACATCAGCAATTAAAAAATAACATGTTTTATTGGGAAAAGAATGTGTTAAATTGTGTTATATCAGGCTCAAAAGGGAAGTTTGAAGGGAATACTAGTCATTTTCCACATTTTACAATATTGAAAAATAACATATACGGTCAAAAAATAAGAATTGTTTTAGATATCGTAGTGTAGTTTTTCAATCATATTTCATGATAATTTAACAGTATATCCAGCTGGTTCAAATTATATAACGCAAAATATAGCATTTGTCAGAAGAGATCTGACCTACTAAAATAGAAGCCAGTACAAATACATAGCCAATGTCATAAAATGGTTTGGTTTGATTTGATTTGGCTTATTTGTATGGCAGAATCAATTCTACAGATTATTTAATGCCGAGATTTGATTCATTCAAAATGTTTGATCATGATCATATCTATATTTTCAAAGTTTCATTGCGTTTCTTTTATTTGTCTAGATTATATATCAGCGCAGAAATAAGATATATTTTCCAATCTATTACAAATAATTGATAGATTTTGGATAGTTTCAATTCTATTTGATAATAATCCTTATTTGAACAGTTACAGAATTCAGAGTAAATAATAATGATCACCTAATCTCGGCCAGACGACCAGACTTTTAATAATCAACACAAAAAAAGAGAATTTGCAAAATCGTCGACTTTGCTGCCCCGGCTGACTACTGAATAAAACTGAAAGAACGTGAAAAGAAAGATAAGTACCTAGACCTTGCTGGGGAATTGAAAAAAACAGTGGAACATGCAGGTGACAATTATACCTATTGTAATTGGTGCTTTTGGTACAGTAACTAAAGGATTACTAAAGGGATTGGAGGACTAGGAGGTTGGCGGACGAGTGGAGACCATCAAAACAATAGCATTATTAAGAACGGTCTGAATACTGAATAGAGTCCTGAGGACTTGAGGAGACTTGCTGGCACTCAAACTCCTGTGAAAGACCATCAGCCAACGCTGATATGAAAAACTCTAATGAGTAAATAATAATAATAAGAAGAATAAAAATAATAATAATAAGACGAACAAACTTCCCTGGGATTTTGTGATACAAATGGAACACGTAATCTCGGCCAGACGACTAGACCTTATCACAATCAAAAAAAAAAAAAAAAAAAAAAGAACTCGAAGGATTGTGGAGTTTGCTGTCCCAGCTGATCACATAGTAAAATTGAAAGAAAGCGAAAAGAATGATAAGTATCGTGACCCTGCTAGGGAACTGGAAAAAACCCTGTGGAACATGAAAGTGACGGTTATACCATTGTAATGAGCACTCTAGGTACAGTCACGAAAAGATTTGTAAAAGGGCCAGAGGATGTGGAAAGATGAAGAGCGAAGACGATCCAAACTATAGCATTGTTGAGATCGGCCACAATACTGAGAAGAGTCGAGGAGACTTGAGGAAACTTGTTGTCACTCAAACCTCAGTGACGGACCATCTGCTAGCGCTGATGCGAAAAACTCTTGAGGAATAATAATAATAATAACAATCGTTAATTAACAAAAAGAGAAACTGCCGAATAGTGGAAGAGTTCGAAATCGGAAGACGATCCGAGACCATTCAAAGTACAACAGAGTTAAGATCAGCCAGAATATTACGAAGCGTCGTGGATACTTGAAGAGACTAATTATCTCTCGGGCTCCAGTGAACGACCATCAACGTTGGTGTAAAGAACTCGCAATGAATAAAAGGCGAAACGATAAATCATATAATAAACGAATTCGGCAAAAAAGAGTATAAGACTAGACACGATTGGGTGCGCAAGGTGACTCATCAAGAATTGTGTAAGAAATTGAAATTCGACCATTCGAACAAATGGTATATGCACAATTCAGAATCCGTCTTGGTAAATGAAACGCCCATATTCCGCTAGGATTTTGAAATACACACGGATCACCTGCTCTCGCCAAGATCTTGTAATAATTAATAAAAAAAAGAGAACTTGCCGAAATGTGAACTTTGCTGTCTCGACCGACAATAGTGTCAAATTAAAAGAAAGCAAAAAGAAGGAAAAGTGCCACGACCTTGCAAGGGGATTGAAAAAACTGTGGAACATGAAAGAGACGGTTATTCCACTCGTAATTGGTGCTCTTGGTACAGTCACCAAATGATTGGTACTGGGACCGGAGAACTTCGAAATAAGAGGACGAGTAGAGACAATCGTTGTAGAGATCGCCAGAATACTGAGAAGAGTCCTGGAGAAAAAAGGAGACTTACTGTCACTTAAACTCCGGCGAGAAACCATCGGCTAAACCTGGTGTGAAAAAAGGAGTAACAATAATAATATTTTGGGCGAGGAATGGGTTAGTTTGCACATTAGATGACGCGAACCTGGAAATTAAAGGGATCCCTTAAGAGATAACTTGACACAAAAACCTAAAATAAGCATCAGAAAAGCAACGAAGGAAAGGTGATTCATTGGAAATTGCGCAAAAAATTAAATTAGACCATACAAACAATTGGAATATGCACAGCATTGAATCCATCTTAGAGAATGAGACGCATACACGTCTCTGGGATTTTAAGATACAATCGGATCATTAAATCTTAGCCAGACGACCAGACATAATAATAGTCAACAAAAAAAAAAAGAAAAAAAAAAAAAAAACGAAAAGAGAATCTGCCGAATGATGGAATTTGCCGTCCCGGTTGACCACAGAGTAAAATTAAAAGAAGATAAGACGAGGAGACATAGCTTAATTTTCCTTGAGAGTTGAATAAGCTATGGAACATGAAGGTGACGATTTAACCAATTTGTGCACTTGGAGCAATCTTCAAAGGATTGGTAAAGAAAATGGAAGATTTAGAAATCAGACTAAAATTAGAGACCATCCAGACTACAGGATTACTAAGATAGGCTAGAACACAGAGAAGAGTCCTGGAGAGTTTAGGGGACTCGCTGTCACTCAAACTCCAGTGAGAAACAATCACCTAACGTTGATGTGAAAAACTCTCAAAGGGGTAAAATAATAATTATCCTTATCAAACGATTAACTTTTTAAGTAATTATTCTTAATACTTTTCTGGCCTAGTCGGCTGGGGCTGCAGAATACAGCGACTGCATCTCTAGAGAGGAGTAAGCCTCTCCCAATGAGTGTCCTAGTTATGACATTAAGCAATCTGATTAGGAGGCTCCTGTAATTCTGGAGCTTCTGGGAATGTGGAATTCATTGCCATCGCTGCCAGGTCCACTCTGGCCCGTAACGGTAGCACCTGATAGGTCGAATAGAAGTAAGCAGTGCACTTTTGCTAAACTGATTTGGTTGAAATAGAACAGTTTTGACATTTAAACTGTTTACTCATGCTAAACTGAATTGTTTGAAATAGAACGGTCTGTATGCATAAAATAGATTTCGCATCAAATAACCCACAATGGTTTATATGCCATAAAAGCAAAGCAAAGCAAACATTTAATTTTCACACATTTATATGGTATCAATTATTCTTCTCAAATCCAGATAAATATGAATCAGATCTCTTTGGTCAAAAAGTATGATCCCTATCGATACTATCACACCTGGACAGAGTTGACCTGGCTGTAATTGCAACTTAGAGGTGAATTCAAACTCCCCGGTGCTCCAGAACTGAAGCCTCATTCTCTGATGTAGTTTAATGTCATGCCAAGGATATCAACTTTTTATACGTGTTCTCACTCCTCAGTTGGGAATATAGACAACGTATTCTAGCGCCACCTACATGTTTACCAAAGATGAATACATGAGATGATCAATTATTCATAATCCAGTTGTTTCATTTCGAAATGATATTCTCATTGTATAGAATTATGCGAACATCACGAGTAGAACAACTGTTGGTTAAGTTGATTAAGAAGGAAGAAATTATGTTGAAAATTTTAAAACTTATTTGTCTTTTTAAAAAAATTTATTCATAAATAAACAACGAACTAGATTAGATTCTAATATTTACATACCATTTAGCACGAAAACATTGTTCTAAATTCCATAAAAAGGGAGACATTTTTAACCGAATTTTTAGAATAAGATATCTATTTGGGTGGAGTTGTTTTCTGTGTGTTATTTTCTAGAATTCTAAGAAGTAGGAAAGAGTAAGGGACTGAGACAGAGGTAGAGAGAAGAAATAGAAAGACAAGAAGGCAGACATAGATAGAAAGTTTGAGAGAGAAAGAGAGAGAGAGAGAGAGAGAGAGAGTAGAGGGAATTTTGACCTTGATATCTAATTTTCTTAGGGCGTCTTGCAATTTGAAGTGAATGAATAGACGTTTAATATGGCTGGCTTCAACACATCCTTTATCTGAAGAGATCTGGTTTTGGTTTAATGCCTTACAGATATCCAATATTATTGGGCAATTGTTTTCGTTTCTCTGATTATGGTGTAAATTAAAGTTTTTGAAATTGCGCATATTTTGGTTTGCAGTTTATGCACCATTGCACTTAAAGTTTGCAACCGTGCCGTTTGGAACAAAATCATGGAAGCAACAGCAACTGTACGGACACATACCTCCCATCTTACAAACTGTCCAAGTAGACAACCAAAGCAAGCGGAGTACTGATGGAGAAGTAAGGAAGAACTCATAAGCGACATTTTCTTATTAACTCCTACACGGCGAGAGAGAGAGAGAGAGAGAGAGAGAGAATGAAAGAGAGAGAGAGGGGGGCATACCACAGTTTCAGCACAAATTGATAATGATGATGAATCTCTTTCTACAAGAATATCTTTGGCATGAAATAAAACAAGAAAGTTGATATGCCATTAAACAAAGAAAACGAGACCGAACCAGTTATTCAAATAAGCAAGCAATTTTCTATTCAAATTCATGCTTTTGTTCATACAAATGATATTTTACAGAGGTCATGATAGAAAAAGTTTGTCTTCTTCTGGGAAGTCTGCCATCTACATTTCTCCCCGAAAACGAGAATGATGTAATGCTTGCCGTGAAACACAGCATTCAAATTAATTTATTTTTCTCTCACTCAAGTTTTTGGCACGGAGCTTGAGAGTCTATATCTACAGTAATATATCAAGTAAATATGAAATAAATTCAGTCGAAACTTTAAGAATCATTATATACGCAGATCTTACGATTTCCACTTATCCACTTGATGGTCATACCTTCACTAGCATCCAAATGCCATCACGAAATATAAGACTCGGACGACGCTTCCTCACTCTTTATTCATGGATCCACCGAAACTATTGTATCTGCAATCTGGAAGACTTTATTCCATGTTCTCAACAAAAAGGTCGATCCTTTTTAGTGAGATTGGTGGGTTATGTGTGACGCAGTAAGCTTCTTTGCTCCTAGGTGCATCATCATAGACGGCTGGGGCTTCAGAACACAACGACAGCATATCTGCAGTGGGGTACACCCCCACAACGAATAATGAGAATCCAGTAATGTTGGTGCTTTTGAACATTCTGAGTATCCCTCATCGCTCCAAGTCCACTCTGACGCGTAATCATATATACCAACCCCTCCGCTTGGGCAGGATATGACACAAGGTCAATTTTTAAGCGGAGTTTAACAGGTTTGAATTCAGAGTTTTCCTTCTCCTTGACTAGTTGCCTCACCAAGGCTGAAGAACCTAATCTGCCCTACTATTTACCCATAGTTGGAGGGAGAATATTTGGATTCATACCTTTCCCAAGGGTATTAGTGCTATGTGAAATGAAATCAGTCAGGTCCAGGATTTAAACTCGTGTCGCCGTGTCCATATCCTGCGACGATAACCATTCCACCACTGTAGAACCTGAGAGAGTCACATCTATGGGTAAAAAAGAACTGACTTATGTTAAACTGTATTGTTTGAAATAGAAATGTTTGACCATTTAACTGTGTGTAAAAAACACTGATGTTCAGACAAATGATTAATATTGAATAAAAATTTGTGTGCATTGTAGCAATAATTGAAACTCTGTAAGTAAGCAATACTAATGTGCAAATGAATAAAGTGTAACTCATTTAAAACTGAAATTACCTACAAATGTACCATAACCATGATACGGATATGTGAAACGTACATAGAATGTTCATAACATATATACATAGAACATAGGAATCCCGAAACACGAAAAACACTTACGACTTCTTAGTTCAGGTACGAAACTTTTTATTACCTTTGAGTTTAAATGTTTTTCGACATCAGTAGAGAGATACACATTCTTTCTATTCAGGCTTTTTCATCTGCCCCGCCCAACACGTGTGGCGCCCGTAGCGCACAAATTCGTCTGGCATCAGCGAGACCCGTTCGGAGTCTAATTCTCAACTCAACTGACTTTTTTAAAATCCCCCAAATCCTCCGCGCGTGCTTCCGGTGCATGAAGTCATTCACATCCACTGGTCAAACCTTTCTATCTGGGATTTTTATTTTGACATATGTGAACGACACATCCTCTCCGCACGCACGTCAACACCTGTGCTCAAGTTTGCACCTAACTAACCCAGGTGCTGAGCCGAAAGATTCTCAGCCTAACTTAACCCAAAGGCAAGATATATAAAACAAAATCCCTCGGCCGTTATATTACACAAAGTATTCACTGAAAAAAAAACAACTTATATTCATTTAACTGGGTGCAAAGAAGTCATTAATATTAGATAGAATTATTCATGTTAAACTGAATTACTTTAAACCATTTAAATATGTGCAAAGAAAGAGCTTTGGCTCGTTTAAATAGAATATGTTTACAAAACATATATTTAATATATATGAATAAACAGAATTTGGCTTTAAATAACGTAAACCGGCTAATATGCCATAAAACCAAATCAAACCAGATCATATATGTTTAATATATGTGCATAAACAGGATTTGCTATTATATAACCTGAAATGGCTTTTATGCCATGAGCCCAAACCAAAGCAAACCAATCTTGGGTGCATATAATATTTTGCTATTGGTGAATAGTAGGGCAAACTATGTTCTTCAGCCTTCATGAGGCAACTAGTATGAGAGAAGGAAAACTCTGAATTCAAACCTGTTAAACTCCGCTTAAAAATTGACCTTGTGCTATATCATGCCCGAGTGGAGGCGTTGGTACATAAGTATAATATTTTGCTATGATGCTTATGCATGTAGGTGCGAATATATATATATATATATATATATATATATATACAGGCGTAGCATATATGTATATGCATGTGAAGGCGAGCGTATTTATATGGTTGTCTCTATGTAGCACACATAAAGGGATTGCGTAGAGTAGAATCAAAAGTATATCTAAAAATTAGGGTGGTCGACAGATTTGAATAGGTTGTAAACAATCAAGAAAAGTATTTCTCGATGGGGGATGAAATGATTAGATTTTTAGAAATCTTTATAATAAACTCAAGTCTTCGATGCTAGTACGGTCAGAGGTCAGTAGATAAGGGTGTCATTTCTTTTAAGAACATTAGTTTTCGGTGATCCACGTGGTAAAAACGGTTTTCTTTTCCGGAAGCCTGGATCGCATAAATTCAACGAATCAATCAAATGATATAGAGATCAGAGATAAATGAGTAGCAATCCGACCAGAGACGTCTGGGTTGACACTTTCTTCTCCTTCTACTTAATATGTCACAACAGTGATGAAATATTGTAAAGAGTCACACGCTTCTACAGTCAGTATAAACCAGACTCTCGGAGCTTATTACACTTTGTTTTATTTCATAAGTCAGTCATTACGTCCTGATAATACTTTTTAATTAAAAGGTTGAACCTAAATTTTTTGTATATTTCTCAGCGTATCTATTTCCAAGGAAATTTTATTATGACACGATTGGACATTATATTATATATTGCAAATCAAAGCACTGATAAAAATTAATTTGGAGTGCTTAAAAAAAGACACAACCAACCAACCAGACAAAAAACAAATTTAAATGCAAACAAAAGAAAAGCCCTAAACTAATGTGCTATAAAACTAAACTTGTGTCACGTTGATATCTACAGCAAATAGTGGCTAAAAATCTAAGTTCTGTGCAATGATTGACAGTGGCACAAAAATTATATTTGATAAGATATTATTAATATCATATTATTTGAGAGTTTGAACTTGGAGATTTTCACAGAAGGCAGAGACTGTGATAGCAAGTCTCCACAGGTTTAAAAAAATCTTCCAAGTAGTTTAACTGGTATCAGAATTTTTGCTGTCTGGAGTCTTAATTCTTCAGAAATGTAACAGCTAATAGAAAACTAAAGAAAACTTTGGGAGCTGTATCTTGGCTAACAGCGACTGCATTAGCCATTTGATACACAGAGAGCAAACATTTTCGATTTCAAATCATCGACACTTAGCAGAACGGCAGTGACATTTATTCACGTCATGTCCATGAATCAAGAAAATATTATTGGCTTAATTGGTAAGCGGTCACTAGGTCACAGTGTCAATCATTAAAAGAGTTCCGTATTATTATTATTATTATTATTCTCACGCTTTTAGTTCCAGCAGCTTTGATAGCTAATGAAATGCAGTGATCTAAAATATATTGTTCTTTTGAAGGAATTTTCTGTGTCTGCTCTCATTAAGACTTCCCTGTTAAAATGTACACTACGATTATAGTTTATCTAAAATGTTTGTTATTTATTGAAAAAATGATAAACCTGAAACGCTTTAAAAAAAAAAACCCGAAAAGAAAAGAAAAAAAAACTGGAGGGAAAATTCCACACTGCAGTAATCTAATCAGATACTACGTCATCGTTTTAATCAGTTCGAGTGTTGTCTTTTCTTTCTTTTTTTAACTTTTTTTGTGGCAAACAGGGGTTATTTGCCAATAGTCGTTTTTGGTAGTTATTAAAGAAGGAACTGGTTTCAATATTGTATTCAACTCGTATGGTCAAACAAATACATTGCTAACCTGCTCTGGTTAACTTACCACTCCGCTAAGACCCCTACTGGGAATTTAGTCTTTCTACCATATTTGATGTACTCCAAGAAATATCAAAATCTGTTGAAGCAAAAAAAAAAATTGATTTCAGCTGCGTATAGCTGAGTCTTGTCAGAAAATAACAAAAACAAAATCATATTAATCCTCTCCTTTACTGAATTTTCAAATTATATATATATATATATATATATATATATATATATGTGTGTGTGTGTGTGTGTGTGTGTGTGCGAATTTTTCAAACTTGAAAATTCAAATATATATATATATATATATATATATAGTTTTCAGACTTGAAAATTCAGTATAGGAGATAATTAAAGGGATTCTACTTTTTTCTGAAAACATGTAGCAATACGTATCTGATATTTTAAAATTATTTCACACACACACACACACACACACACACACACACACACACACACACACACACACACACACACACACACACACACACATATATATATATATATATATATATACGGAAGAGGAGGCGCCCTTACTGTAATGGTTATCGTTGGAGAAAATGGAATTGGCATCTGCAGTTAAAATCCTGGAAGAGGTTGTTTTGTTTTGCTTTTCGGCGCTAATGCTCTTGGAAAAAGGCACGAATCTGTCAGTTATTTTCTTCTTCTATAGGTAAATATTTAGACTGGCTGGGTTGTTCAGATTTAGTTAGACAACGACTAACAGGATAAAAACTTTGAAACATATAATTATATATATATATACATATATACATTAGCCGACTGTAGTCGAGGGCAATTTTAATGCAATAAAGTGAAAAAAATTGTGTTTATAATTATTGGCAATACTAAAATATTACTTATATTTTCTTGTAATATTGAACATTCACAAGTACCACCAGTAATGTAAGCAATATTTTAGAATTGCCAATAATTATATAAACTTTTTTCACATTATTGCATTATAAGCAACCATAAATATTATCAAAGACCATTATGACCATAACTCTAACATTTATTATTATTATTATTATTATTATTATTGCAAAAGGTCCCCAAAACCTATCATCATTTTATTACCTACCCATAAATACCATACCACACAAAAAAGAAAGTAACATGATGATGATTTTAATTTTAATCACTAACATCACTCAACAAATTTCCCCCAAAACAGACAATTCATATTCAAATCAAAATAAACCTTTAGCAACTATAAAGATAAAAATAAAAATGAATTCTCATTGTAACAAACTATTTTCTCCTCCCTCACACAGTCTTCTCTTCACACAATCTTCCTCCGTGTCACCCTTTCCCACTGCGGAAATCTTTGTGCATATGTAAAGATGGATGCCAGTACATACTCAAATATACGTATATATGTGGGCGCGAACAAAAACACAAACACAAACATAGAAACATTCAATAACACATCAACTTAGGCACACATAGAGAAAAATAACCACCACTTTTCGAAAAAAACTTTTAAAGAAATAATCATATTAATCGTTGATTATGTGAAAATCTTCACTACGTCCTACGAATGTAATATGCATGAAACCCAGGGTCACATACTCTTCACGTAATATATATATATATATATATATATATATATATATATATATATATATATATATATATATATATATATTGGTAAATTCATCCACCAATTCCTACCTGATATCAAGACACATATAAGGAATCTTGAAAGGATGCTAAAAAAATAGAGACAAAATGTCTTAATTATTTAATCAAGGATGCTTAAATGACAGACTGCTGCCCAGCTACTCACACACACGCACACACACACACACACACACACACATAGGGTGATGCTATTTTTTACAGGTCTACTCTGACCCGAATTGGTACAACTTGTTAGGCTTCTATCAATGGGTCAAACAGAATTTTTTAAACAGTTATTGTGCCTGAAACCATTTAACTGTTTATCAGCGAATGAATCTTATTGAAAATAAATATTACTGTTAAATAGCAATGGTTCAATCTATTAAGCTGTGCACAAACACATGATTAGAGTTAAAATAGATAAGAGTACTTGATGAATGGAATTACTCATATATTCATACTCTCTCTCTCTCGCTCTCTCTCTCTCAATATATAAGGATTTGTCATTAAATAACCTATGCAGGTTGATATATGGTAAAAACGAATCAGCTTACTTTATCTTCTTCCTAGGAGGTACTCATTCCTTTAACAACTGTGACCGGGGTTATTCGTACCATATCTTTTGATGATGCATTTGGAGATATTCTGCCAGGTATAGGCAAATTGTTGAATAGAGTGTACCCTTTAAGTTTGATACCAAAATAAGTATAGGAGAAATAAGTAAGTAAAGTGACGACCAAAGACGAGGGTAACCCGAAGGCTTCCTTTTCAATAGCTATTACATCAACGTGTAGAGGAAGGTGCTACTTCATTCCCTGGATGGCTACTTTTTACCGTTGTTCCTCACCTTATAATATTAAGTGTTAAGCGATGTGACATCAAGTACCATTTTTTGAGCTTTTCGTATGACTCGACCTGGGATTGAACTCAGGTCTTCCAGACCATTGGCGAACTCTCAACTCATTGGGCCAGTAGGAGAAATAAAACTATGAATTGCAACCAAATGTCCTTAACTTGAGCTCATATCCCATCGTATTTGTGCTAGACGGTTTGGATTCATCTCGCCAAAGTATATGCAGATTTTTTTGGAAATATTTTGATGGTATATGCTTTGAAAACATTGATCGACATATATCCTCTACAGTCACATAAAAAAAAAGTGATATAATACTTGTGTCGTATAAAGAAGTACTATAATACTTCTTTTGTTTGTGGAAGAAAATATTTGCGTTAGGTCAAGAAATAAAACATTATGACATATTTTACTCTGTTTCTGTATCCACGTTCTTTTAATGCTACTCCGTATTCCTCTTTTGTTTTTTCGCCAAAGTGATACCACTTATTTTAAATTAGACACTCACACACACACACGCACACATACACCTACACACACGAACACAGGCTCACAGAGGGGGTGTCCTCGTGGTGTAATGGTAAAAAGCGATGGACTGCGGAATCGTTGTAAGCGAGTTCGTACTCCAGTCGCGTTATTACGTTCACTTTCGGGCAAGTACCCTTGGGAAAGGTATGAACATCCGTATCCTCCCAGCTATGGGTTAAATAGTACCCTTACTCATCTTCTAGGAGAATGAATTTGGCAGGAATACAGACACATAGGCACACACGTGACCACTCACACATAGACACACACACACACGTTCTTTAAGAAAAAACAAAACCAGTCACATAAGGATTATAATTTTATTTCCATCCTGTTATGTGTTTTTGATATAAATCAAAAACACCAAAAAAATTAACAGGACTTCTTCAGATTTATGGATAAAATAATTCAGAATAGACACAGGAAAGAAGGGTAGGAGGAGATAGAAGAGGGAAGAGTTTTCTCCTCATTTAGCCCACTTCCGTTTTTTTTAGATTTTCTTGCGGTTCAAATTATAGTAAAGTAATTTTTTAATTTTTATTTTTCAAAATTATAAATACTTTTCGACTTAAAACTCTAGATTTAATACTAATTTAGATAAATACAACTTTCTTTAATAACTTTACGTAAGGATACAGTAATACTTATATTAAATTAAATTTTTTAAAATTTCAAATCTTTTTTCGTGCCTATTAATTCAGTTACCCTTCCATTCAAAAGTACGTACATATGTCATAGTTTCTTCTCTTTTATTTAATTTTTTTTTAGTTTTATTTATTTACCTTAAATCTCAATTCAATCCTATGTTCTCTTATTTAAGCATTATCTATGATAATTTTTCTATAGTTTAAATTTAGTCCTATGTCTACATCTAGCTATTAACTCACATCTCTTATTTAACAATTTTTCAGGGTCTGGGTATATCATTATTTGTATTTTCTCCTCTAGCCATAAATTACATCTACTATCAAAGCATTTTGGAGTATCTGACTTTTTCAATATGGACCATTGAATCTCCATTGAACTTTTATTTTTCAAACTCCAAAAATGCTTAGATAGGGCTGTTTGGTGTTTCAGATGTTCATGGGAGAAAGAAAATTTATGATTCGCGTATCTAATTTTCCATTTCGTGGAGGAAATTCCGATATAAGTTTTTTTTTTAAGCATAATATTTTCTTTTGGGTAAATAATTCCTTGATATACTACATTATTTAAGTTACATAATCCATTCATAGGACAATTATTTCGAGTTTTACAATTACATTCGTTTTTATTATATATATATATATATATATGTATATTAGACAATATGTCGATGATAACAGAAACACACGAACATTAAAAGGTAAATCGTCACCGAACGCTAAATAGCTTTAACATCAGACCAAACCATTTTCAAAAAACCACACAGAAATATTGCCCTGTAAGTGGGGGCTGTAAAATACACCAACTGCTACACTGTAGGGGGGTAAAACCCCACACCAACAATGTATGTCCTAGATATGACTCTAGATTATCTTACGGTGAAGCTCCGGAAATGAGGAGCTTCGGGAAATGCGGAGTAACCATTTATTGTCATCGTTTCCTTGTCTACTCTGGCTCGAAGTAGTAGCACCTGATAGGGTTCTATCTATGGGTAAAATAAAACTATAATGTGTACATATGCTAAACTGAATTGTATGAAATGGAAGTTTTGTTGATATTGAAACCGTCTTTCTTATGCTAAACTGAATTGTTAGAAATAGAATTATTTTGACTATTAACTGTGTGTTAAAAAAAACTACGATTATAGCAAACTGAAATGTTTGAAACAGAACTGATTTTGACCGTTTTGAAATTAAAAACAGCCAGAAAAATTCTTATTTGTTTACTGTATCATATATATATATATATATATATATATATATATATATATATATATATATATATATATATTTCATATATATATCTATCTATATATACATATATATTTATTTCATATATCTATCTATCTATCTCTCTCTCTCTCTCTATATATATATATATATATATTTATTTCATATATATATATATATATATATATACTTTCTTTAAAGAAAAAAAACAAATACCGGTTATTTTAGGATTATAAATTTATTTCCATCCTGTTTTGCAAAAGCACGAAGAAAAATATAACAGATCCAATGGATAAAATAACCGGTCTTTTGTTTTTTCTTTAAAGAAAGTATTGGTCTGTAAAATTAATTACACTGAGCTCTCTACCAGGAAAATTTAAATGTTCAGCTCTTGAATGATTTTCTTGTCCTGAAGGAATTACTCCCAACTCTGGTTAAACTGGACCGAATGATACTATATATATATATATATAGTATCTGTACGGCCACCTGCCCCCTATCACGAAAACTATTCAAGTTAGGCGAACCAGACATGCAGGACATTGCTGGAGAAGCAGAGATGAACTCATAAGAGATGTACTCTTATGGATCCCCACACATGGCCGCGCAAAAGCAGGACGACCAGCACGAACGTACATTCAGCAGCTATGTGAGGATAAAGGTTGTTGTCCTGAAGACCTGCCTAGGGCGATGAACGATAGGGAGGAGTGGCGAGAGAGGGTCAGGGATATCCATGCTGCCAGCACGATATGATGATGATGATGATGATGATATATATATATACATATATATATGGAAGTAAATAATGGAAAAGAATCCGACAGTACGGAGAAAATTGAAAAACAAAGTAATCTAAAATTGATGAAGTTATTACGAAGGAAAGTCGACGTGAAAATGTTACAGTTTTAATGATAGTTTGGTTGTTTAATGGCATATCAACATTTGTAGGTTATTTAATGCCAAAGCTATTCTCCTAGAAGAACAGTAGTGGTACTATTTAACCCATAGCTGGAAGCATAAGGGGGTTCATACCTTTCCCAAGGGTATTTGCCCCAAAGTGAACGTAATAACGCGACTGGAGTACGAACTCGCTTACTACGATTCCGTAGTCCATCGCTTTAACCATTAAACCACAATGACACCCCCACAGTTTAAATGAATCTTCAACAAGACTTGGAAATGGTGAAACAAGTGTTAACAGAACAACGGTGGATGTTTTAATGTCGAAAAACACTCAATTTAAACAGAAACATTTTAACGTCGACTTTCCTTCGTAATAGATTCATCACTTTTGGATTTCTTTGTTTTTCAGTTTATTCTTTCTCTCCCTCCCCCGCTCTCTCTCTCTCTCTCTCTGGGTGTATGAAAGCATAATTTGAAACAAATAAACTAAAATCGGTTCATTGGAACTAAACGGATACCCACTACTAGCCTTGACTAGTAAGAAGGGTAGCTACGTACCCAAGAAGACAAAGAAAAAAGTTGTCAAAGGGCAGATGAACCCTCTCTGTAAAATCAATAGCCATCTAGCACATGTTTGTGATCAATCTAACATTTGATGCGAGGCAGTGTGCACTTTTATAGGAAATGATAACATGTTGAAGGAAGTGTACGTTATACTGCACGCGCAATGACTACTTAAAACAATTCCCAAGCGAGGGGTATTCAGTACTACAAACGGACGTTTCTTTCTGTTTCTAGCTTAAGATCTTGTACTACGAGCAGATTACAAAATCCAATGGTGAGGAAAAGATAATGATGAGGGCAGATGGAGGATGCTCTTGGGAGCACTCAGTTTGCATTTCACTCATGGGTGATGAGATATAGTCAGCCGTTGATAGAACAATTACGAGCAATTCTCGTCTTCGTGTATATATATATATATATATATATATATATATATATATATAATGAAATTATCTTTAACTGTGCTGTCGAAAATTCCCACATATACAAAAGCAAAATTGGTGGCAATGAAAACTGTCGCACCTCATCAGATGCCTGTCGTCAGTACTTAGAAAGCAATGTTTCTGAACGAAAAAAAAAAAGAAGCTATTTTTGCGCTTTTTATTTTTCTGCAAAAGTCTTTTCTGAGTGATTTGCACGAGCGCACGCGCATGTGGTCCTTGTCAATTTGTTTTTAAGACGCTCCTTAAATGTCTTACAATTTTGAGATACCCTTCGTATATCCTGTCACCTTTTGCTTAACTGCTTATTTAATGCCAAAATTCGATAATTCTTTGAATGTCTGATAATAATAGGGGCATAGAAATGGATGAGGAATACAATTCAAGAGAGAGAGAGAGAGAGAGAGAGAGAGAGAGAGAGAGAGAGAGAGAGGATAAGGGTCTGGTTCGGTGAAATTTCTTAGTTAACTAACTATTATATTCAAATGTCAAGTTTGAATAGGTGCTCACGTCATTGAAACTTGCGTCCCACTCCTACCATGCAGAATTTTTATTCTCTTCTTCCACATATCACCCTGCTAACGTGGCTTTGAATATTCTTACTGGGTAAGATACTCTTGAAGGTATGTCCTGGGTATGATCCCACACTGGATTTGATTAGGAGGTTCTATTTATAGAGATTTTGGGAGTGAAGAGTTACCCACCCTGGTGCATTGTGACCAGGAGTGGTTGTATCTATAAGGATTTTATCAATTGGTCGAGAAGATCTGTTTAAAAATTAATACTAATGGACAGGATCGTATGCAAAATAAAACAACCACAACCCCTCCCTCAAATGCCAAAACCTTAAGAAACAAGAAGGCAAATCATTTTTTTTCATCGTACAACATGTGAAAGCACGTGCGATACCATGTCCTCATCAGCTGCCATCCAGGGGTGATAACACAGTTTCGGTAGCTCAAGGCGGTACTGCCAGCCCTGGCGCTACCAAGCAGCTTTTGCCACCGGACAGGGTATTAAGAGAATCCTATATATATATATATATAATTTTATATTTATATAATTATTACATATTACATATTTATATATATATATATATATATATATATATATATATATATATATATATATATATATATATATATATATATATGTCTAGATTTCTGATCATTGTTTTCATCTTCATTAACATACACATAAATTTTCGGCCGATATGTCATTCGGCTTTCTTCAGGTTCAGTTCCAAATTGTAGTAAGAATAACTAGGAATACTGACTATGGTCATAGTTAGTGTAATTAGAACAATCTGCCCCCGGGGACTGAATAAATAGTTCAGTTCTAGGTTGTTTTTTGTTTGTTTGTTTTTTGTTTGTTTGGGTTTTACTGCATATCAACCATTGTTGGTTATTTACTGCCAAATCCATTTTATACATACAAAAAATTCAACTTCCAACAATTCAGTTTAGCATAAGTACAAAGTTTAATTGTCAAAACATTTCTATTTAAGTTTATTCAGTTTAGTCAAACTGTTCTTTTTCAAACAATTCACTTTACCGTAAGTACAGTTCAATTTCAGACAATTCAGTTAAGCAGTTTAAATGTCAAAACAATCCCGTCTCGACCGACACAATTTAGTTTTATTTGAACCATAGATAGGACCCTATAAGGTGTTACCACTGTGAGCCAGAGTGGAACTGGCAATGAATGGGCACTCCGCATTCCCCAAAGCTCCAGCATTACTGGAACCTCAACATCAGATTGTTTAGTGTCATATCTAGGACGGTCGTTATTGGTGAGGTCTTACTCCTCTGCAGACAAGCAGTCGGTGTATTCTACTGCCCCAACCGATTGGGCAAGTTCGATGTTATGTGTGGGCTCTCTAGTTCGGCATAAAACACCTGAAAAAGTCCGAATGACATAACAAGGAAAATGAAGATAATGATAAAAATGTAAATATAAATATAAATGGGCACGATTCCCTGACCTTTTGGCATAAAATAACGCCAGACGGGTTGCTATGCTGTTGAATATCAATTAATTAATCATCCTCTTCTTAAAGAATAATCATGAAAAATAAGAATAATAGGAAGATTTATGGAGTGTTTTGAAACACTGAAGAAAACTTTGATATTGTTATTTTATTCATCATAAGTGATTGCGTCGTGGCGTAATGGAAACGTGTTATGACATTAAAAGTGTTAAAAAATGTAGAGTAACTTGATTATATTAAAATGAGAATTTTTGATTTTGTGTTATCAGGAAGTCTATTAAATTTTGTTTTTCTATTTATCGAGTACTGAGTCCATTATGATATCTATAGAGATTGATAATTTTTAAAAGATATTTTTAAAAGAGAAAGAAAGAAAGAAAGAAAGAAATAGCTGAAGAAATTTGTAAGTACAGTTTTGATATAAAATCTATTTGGATAAATTCCAAATTTATTTTGATATAATCAAATTATTTAAATTACATCTAATTCATCTTTGGTTTAATTGATAAATAATCTAAACTTTAGCTTGTATCACCGATAAAGGAACAGAAGCTTACTATTTTTTGACTATGTATTTGTATCATTTGTGCACATATACACAATTATATACCATAATACTGGCAAATATATACTCACTTATTTCACATATCCTGGTAGTAATATCTCATCTACTAAAAATCATACCAATATTTGCAAGACAAAGTCATGAAATGATATTGAAAGGTTATTGATTATATTAAAATCTAATCTCATGGATAAAATAAAATATTTTCCCAAGCTATTGCCGATTCGCTACACCTATATGGTGGCATCAACTGTACATTCGGTTACTTTGTTAAATGGGATATCAGTCTTGGTGGTTATTTAATTTCAAAGCAATATCTTGTAGAACGATTGTGGTACTATTTTACCGACACCGTGGTGATTAGCGAGTTCATAACTCTGCCAAGATTATTAGTCCGAAAGTGAACGTAATAGACGACTAGAGTTCGAATTCGCTTAATTCGAGGTTACAGACCAGCATGTTAAATAGTTCGCCACTGGGAATCAATCTTATTTGGACTTTAACGAAGTGTTTGGAGAAATAAGTTAGACAGGAAAGACACAATGAAGCTACGTAATATTACACAAATCCTGGAAGCACCCTACCCCACAAAAAAAAAAAAGACTTCAACAGTGCAACTGCTTGCCTTCAATTTAAACAAATATTCAAACAAGACGTATAAGATAAGATGGGCACTGTTGTTGAATGTATATATATATATATATATATATATATATATATATATATATATTATTTTAAGAAATAAAAAAATATTCGGTCACATTTTTTGAAATAATATTATTTGCTCTGTGAATTTATTTAGATTGAGCTCTCTACCAGGAATATTTAGATATTCGAAAATTGAATAATTTATTTGTCCTGACAGAATTGTTCCCTACTCCGGATTTACTGGATTGAAGAAATCTCTCTCTCTCTTTCTCTCTCTCTCTCTCTCTCTCTCTCTATATATATATATATCATATATATATATATATATATATATATATTGTATGTTCTTACTGCGTACTATCAAAAATGTTACAGGGATTTTATTTGAGCACTTGAATTGCATGTAGTCCGGTCTAATGCTGTTATGCTTATCATGTTAACCCGTCTGCAGACAGCCTGAGAGAATTATTTAATAAAAAAAGAGAAAAATAGAAGACGAATCGGCTTTAGTAATTTATTAGATTTTTCGCAGTCTCATATCTAGAAAACTTGGTACTATGTAATGAATATATATATATATATATATATATATATATATATATATATATATATATATATATTGTGTGTGTGTGTGTTTGTGTGTTCGTGTGTGCGTAAGCGAGAGAAAAATTATATATATATATATATATATATATACAGAGAGAGAGAGAGAGAGAGAGAGAGATATTCTTATCCAACATTTTCTAGAATCCATAACATTATGGTTGTGAAATGAGAATTATCAAAACTATAATACTATTTGTCTGACCGTGTGCCAGCTTGAAAGGCGATCTGTTTTTTTTTGTTTTTTTTCGTTTTTAACATTTAAAGATTCTGGTCAGAATTAGACACAATTACCAATGTAGGTTAATAATAAAGGTTTCTGTTACAAGTAATATTCATGCTACACAGTAACCACTTTATTTTAATTCCTATAAGGTATGAGATACCTAATCAAACTATCTATCAATCTATGACAATCTGTTAATATCTATCCCAATCTGTCCGTGTCTATCTATCTATACCAGTCAGTTCATAGTTGTCTATCTCTCTCATCTGTTCTTATCTATCTATCTATCTATCTATCTATCCCAGTCTGTCTATATCTATCGACTTGTGGCAGTATCTATCTATCTATCTATCTATCTATCTATCTATCTATCACAGTCAGTTTATATAAACGTATTCATAAATATATCTCTTCATCTCTGTTCATAGCTATAGATCAACTGTACTGTTGGTTAGAATACGACGACTGCGACTCTACTGAGGGGTATGCCTTCCTCTCGCCTTCAACGAGACCACCAGTTGACCGTGGGTAGCAACCCGTAATGCTTGAGGACTGGGTCCTGGTACCTGAGCAGTCCGTGATACGGAACCAAGTGGTCACGTGTTTTACAACACTCCCTTTGGGCTATACAGGCAGTCGGAGAAATCCGATCCGAATAATCGGCTGGTCTTGTTAAGCCCGAGCACCGATTGTCGTGACTGGATTCATCAAATTGCTTTTTATAGCAAACAAGTGTCACACCCTATTTTGTTTAAAAAGTGCCCAGAAGTGGCGGCTTTGGGTCAATTACATTGAAATAACAATACTTGTAACCATTTAACTGCGTGCAGACAACTGATTAATATTATTTACTGAGTGCAAATAAATGATAAATATTGATTCAGATATCCTGTAGGCTAGGACTGTGAAATACGTTGACTGCACTTCAGCAGAGGAGTAAGACGAAGCCATTACTAAAGACCATTTAACTGTGTGCCAACAAATGATTAATTTTAAATAGAATTATCAGAGTGAACAATACTTGAGATCATTTAACTGTGTGCAATCAAAGGATAAATATTAAATTATTAGTGTTAGCAATACTTGAAACCATTATAATGCGTGGAAACAAATGATTAATATCAAACAGAATTATCAGAGTTTACAATACTTGGGGCCATTTAACTGTGTGCAAACAAAGGATTAATGTTGAATAGAATTATTAGTGTTAGCAATAGTTGTTAGTTTGCGTCGGTAGTCGAGGGTGACCCAAAGGCTCCATTTTCAATAGCTACTACACCGAGGTGTAGGGAGGGCACAACTCCATTCTCTGGATTGCTTCATTTTACCCTTGATCATTAACTTATAGTGCTGAGGGCTAAGCAAGGCGGCATCAAGTACCATTTTTGAGTTTTTGGTATGACTCAACCAGTTATTGAACCCCGGTCTCCAGGACCATTGGCGAACAGTCTTGAGACCATCTAACCGTGTGCAAACAAATGATTAATATTAAATAGAATTATTAGTGTTAGCAATAATTGAGACCATTTAACCGTGTGCAAACAAATGGTCTCCAACCTCCGCCTATTCTATCTTTGATCCCTTCAAGTCTTTCCATGAGTCGTTTGACATCAGGATGGAATAAATTCAAAATGGGACCATATTTTTCTCCTGTACTATCAGTCCCAGTGGGTGCTATTTTCGGGGATAAGAACATTTGAAAGGATAAACACAATGACGATGCGTATGCATTTTTTTAAAGAGTTGGAGGAAGAATAAGTGGGAGAGAAATTTTCGAAAGAGAATAATTTCATTAGAGGAAAGAGGAAGAATTTGAACGAAAACATTTTGTGCTTAATGGTATATCTTCGTGGGTTATTCAATGCCAAAGACATTCTCGTAGAAGTGGAACTGTTTAACTCACAGATATCAGAATAAGAGCTTTTATACTTTTCCTGGGGGCATTAGTCCAAAAGTGAACCTTATTGTGAAACTAGAATACGAACTTGCTAAAGATGATTTTGCTGTTTGGTAGTTAAAACATTATGCCATGTTTTATTTGATCGACACAAAAAAACAACAACAACAACAAAAAAAAAAACAAACACTTTCATAACCTCCTCATACGAAAAAAAAAAACAAACTATCAACACTAATTCCTGTTCTCTCAGTTATAAAAGTGAATGCCCTGAACACTATAATATAGCAATAATTAATTTAGTATATCGCACAAAATTCAAAGCAATCTTCCACTCCGAACTTGAAAACATTAAATAAACTCTTTTTAACAATGACTTCACAAACCACATTGTTAAAAATATCACCTCTAATTACAATGGAAATATTACTACTTCAAACAACGTTCAACACATTTAACTACTTTTTCGCAATCAGATGCACAAACACTATAAACTCGATGAAATAACTCTAAAAAAACTAATACGTAATAACGTCTCCCCGATCGACTATAACAATAAAATAAAACTAATTATATATTATCCCAGATTCAATGCAACTAACCTCGTCATATCTAATAACTTCTCTCGCTAGACTAGTCACCTCAGTACGACCATTGTGGTAAATGAAATTATATATCCACTTAGAGAATGCTTCTCCAAAAAAATGAGTATCCACATTCGACTGACAACACAAACTCTGTCGAAACGTTTAACACTTCACGTATCCAACATTAATTATATCTCTCCATACCTTAAAATACACTCTTGCCCTTTCTCCAAATACCGAAAAAAATTAACCGAAAATATAACACAAAGTAAAAAACAAAAAAAAACAATCAAAAACTAAAAAATTCTTTAAACTCTCTATTTGAAATTTAACAAACCTTCCTTAAACTAGATTGATTTTAAATGTAGAGGCCTTGTTCCGAAATACCTCTAATATTTTCCCCGGGGAAGTTTCCGTGCCGTAATGGTTAAAGTACTTGACAGTGACCTCGTAGTAAGCGTGTTTGAAACCCAGTCACGGTATAACATTCGCTTTTGGACAAAACCCTTTAGTAAAGATATAAACCCCATTATTTTCATTGCTATAGATTTAATAGTGACACTTCTGGCCTTTTACAAGGATGTCTTTGGCTTTAATTAACCCACGGAAATTGGTATGCTA
The DNA here is from genome assembly GCA_963585895.1 of Sepioteuthis lessoniana. Lineage (NCBI taxonomy): Eukaryota > Metazoa > Mollusca > Cephalopoda > Myopsida > Loliginidae > Sepioteuthis > Sepioteuthis lessoniana. The sequence continues at coordinate 49,595,966 of OY757911.1, read as the reverse complement.
TTAAACAAAGAAGCAAGAAACATTTTTCGCGCCAATTATTCCTATTACCTGTAGTAATGTCCTCTTTTGTAAATTCCGCTCAAAATTTCTTCCTCCGACTTTTACTCATCATTTTGTTTGTGATTTCTATTTTTTACCCCCAGAAAATGGCTCCGGTTGGGGCCGAAAGTAGTTGAGGAAAATATGACGTCTTTTTGAATTCATTCCATCCAGATTTTAAACGACTGGCAGAAAGATTTGACCGGGTCAGTAATAAAACAAGCAGAAGTGAAGTGTCCGTCTTATGCAGTAACACACACACACACACACACACACACATGGATAAACAGGATTTGGCATTAAATGACCCACAAGAGTTGATATGCCATTAAACCAAAATAGTAAAGTAAAGTTAGCGACCTTAGTCGAGGGTGGTCCGAAGGCTCCCTTTTCAACAGCTACTACACTGAGGTGTTGGGGAGGGCGCAACTCCATTCCCTATTCGAGTCATACCAAAGACTCAAAAAATGGTACTTGATACCGCCTTGCTTAATACATCATTATAAGGTAAGGATCAAAGGTAAAATAAATCAATCCAGGAAATAAAGTAATGCCTTTCCCCTACACGTCGGTGTAGTAGCTATTGAAAAGAGAGCGTTCTAGTCACCCTTGACTTAGGTCAACAACTTTTAAAACAAAAATGTGCACATTAGAATGGTGTCCGCATTGCTGTTATTTTTGAAAAAAAGAACTTAGACATGTAGAGATACAGCAATGAACAAGACCACAAGAGAAGACACAAAGAGGTAATTACGGGTGACCAAAACAACTAAGATGGCGGCCGATGATACAAGAAAGATCCGGCAACAAATGAAAGACGAGGGCAGTGAATAAAACAGAAGGTAGATAATAGAGTAAAGCAGAGCAAGAGTAAAAAAGCTATCTATCTATCTATCTATCTAAATCTATATGCAGAGGAGTGTAGGATTAATAGATTTTTTCTTAGCGGTTCCTATTCCATTTTTTCCCTGCCAATTTGTTTCCCTTCTTGCTTTGCTTAATCAGACATCCACGAGACCGGTCATATCACATTGACAAGATTCCTGCATTTAACGTTTCTTAATAAACTATTTCCCTTCCCTCAGTGTAAACAATTCCCTACTCAAGAATTCTTCATATACTATAACTGATATCTTCATACGAATTTTCTTCGTTTTTCTTCACATTTCCTCCTTTGCTTGTTCCTCTTTATATGTTGTTTACCATTCGGTTATTTTCAATTTTCTGCGTTTTATTCATTAAAATTTATTTCTGACATTTTCTTTACTTTAATAACCTATTTCATTTTGATTTCCGTTTCTTTTTTTTTTTTTCCTTTTCAATCTTTCTTCCTTTTACCATTCGTCTTTTTCTTTTTTCAAGTTCTTTCTTCTTTTCTTTCTGCTTTGCTTTTCCTTTCGTTTATTTTTTAAATATTTTCATTATTCTTTTAAATCCTTTTCATCTTTTGCTCAGTCGACTGGCGCTGTAGAATACACCGATTACATATCTGCAAAGAGGTAACTCTCCCCAACCAACGAGTGTCCTGGATATGATGAGGCTTCAATAATGCTGAAGCTTGGGGAAGGCGAAGTACCCCTTCTTTGCTATCGCTTCCAGTTCTATTCTGTCCAGGAGTGGTAACACCTGATAGGGTCCTATCGATGGGTCAAATAGAAGTAAACTGCGTACTGATGCTAAACTGAATTATTTGAAATTGAATTGTTTTGACATTTTACAGTGTAAACAAAATATATACTTATACTAAAATTGGTTTAATTAGAACTGTTTAACAAAACTGAATAACTTAAAATAGAAATGTTTTTGAGAATTAATCAGTGTACTCATGATAAACTGAATTGTTTGAAATAGAACTGTATAAAATGGATTTGGCATTAAATGACCTACAAAGGTTGACATGCCATAAAAATCAAACCAACCAACCAACCAACCAACCCTTAATCTTCATAAATTCATTCTCTCTTTTGTTATTCTGGACCTCTAAATTTTTTCCTCTTTCATGTTTCAATTTTCTTCTTATTTTCTTTGTTGACCACTTTCTATCTATTTCCCATTCTTTTTTTTTTCTATTCTTCTTCTTCTTATCTTATTCTTAAGTATTTTCCTTTCTTTCCCTCTTATTTGCTTCCTTCTGGTTCAATTAATCTCTTTTTTCTTCTTTCACTTTCACTTTTCTTTTTACTTTTCCTCATTAGTTTTCTTATCACTCTTTCTTCATTTCTTCATTTCTTTATTGCCTTCTTTTTTTATTTCTTAATTTTTTTCTACATTTCTTTCTTTTATATTTCTACTTTTCTTTCTCTTTTATTGTGTTTTTTTAACATTTAATTCTTCTTCACATAAAATCTTTCTTGTCATATTCTTTTCTGAGTATTTTTTTTCTTTTTTCATCTTTGTTTCCATTTATTTTTCGTGTCTTATTCTCTTCATATTGACCCCTACCTATCAGCATGGTACAATTCTCTTTCTTCTATTTTTGTTTTCCTTAAAATATTAGTCATTCTTTGCTTTTCATTCAGCAAATTTATTTTCAATTAATTTCCTTATTCTCTTTTTTCTTTCTAAAGCTCACTTCATTCACGGCTTCTTTCATTTTTTTTCTTTTCTTCAGCAATCTTCCGAATAACCAAAGCTAGCTCGTATTGCACTTTCCGACATTTTTTTCCTTCAAGTTTCTTTATCACATTCGAACCGGACGGAAGTGTAGGCATGTGCACTTGCGCATGAAGGCTCCTGGGATTGCACATCCGGAGTGTGCAGTAAACCATCTGACACACAAGGTGCTCATATGCGGTCACGTGGCTTGGATCCTATGGAAGTTGATGCAAATGTGGATGAAGGATTGGATGTGTTCAAACACTTAAGGTTTTCGTATGTGGATACATATTTTATTTGATATTTTTATAATACAAAACAACAGCAAAAAAATAAATAAATAAATAAAAAAAAGTGGGAAAACAAAAAAAAAAAAGTGTTGGAAGAAAGAAACCGAATGTATAGGAATTTTTTGAAAGACTATCGGTTCACAAGGTTATGCATGCTTTCTTGTATACGAATGAATTTCTGTATTAAAAAAAAAACGGATGATGAACATGATATGAGAAAGCCAGCCAGCCAGCCAGCTAAGCAGCCACAATCAAGCTAAAACACAATTGCATATATAATAATGGTTATCGCCGTAGAAAATGGACACGGCGAACCATGTTCAAATTTTGGACGAGGCGGTTAGAATTTCATATCAAGGTCATGCTAATACTCCTGAAAAAGATATGAATCGAACTATTTTAACTCCAGCTACGGATGAATAGAAGGTTAGATTGAGCTCTTTAACCTAAGTGTGGCAACCAGTCTAGAAGAAGGAAAACTCTGAATTCAAACCTGTTAAACTCTGCTTAAAATTGATCTTGTTTTACATCCTGGAAATTGTATATATATATATATATATATATATACGAGGATCATTAAATAAGACTTTTTTCGTATAGGCACTTTTATTGAGAGTACACACATGAAACTCTAGTCCCCTTCGAAGTAATCTCCTCCGGCTGCAATGCACTTGTTGTACCGTTAAAACAACTTCTGGAAGGATCCATGGAACTCCTCTTGTGCAAACGTGTCAATGACCTTCGTCACAGCCTCTTTCATCTCCTCAATTGTCTCATAACGACAGTCTCTGAGTTTAGGGAATAACCAAACGTCACAGGGAGCAAGGTCTGGACTATAAGGACGGTGAGGAACTGTCTTGATGCCCATCTTGGTCAAATAGTCTGTGACAAGGATTGATTTTTGGACTGGTATATTGTCCTGGTGGAAATGCCACTGACCCGATTTGAAGAGTGCTGGCCTCTTCCCTGGGAATCTCTTCCTGAACTCCCTTAAAACCTCAACATAGTAACCCTAACCCTAACCCTTTGACCAATCAACTCTGGTGTATTAACTTCCTTACTCCTCCCACACCTCTCATCATCCCTCACAGACTCCCTGCCTTTGAATCTCTTATGTCACTCAAAACTGATGCTCGATTCATGTAAGATGGTCTAAAAGTAGTTTGAAGCATTCAATACGTTTCTGTGACTTTTTTCCAAGTTTAAAACAGAATTTTATTGCATATCGTTCTTCTGAAGTGTCAGATTGTATTTTTGAAATTCATCAGCTGTGACAATCAGGCTTTAGTAGGGTGTATTCCAATTGCTGCTGTAGCTGTTCATTTGAACCTGAAATCATAAAAATTGGTCTGTCATCTCATGAGATGTATAGCAATAACGTAGAGCATTTTCAAGAGTCTACGACAATATTAAATACCACTACAAAAAAGTCTGGAAACATTGAATGCACTACGTGTATATATATATATATATATATATATATATATATATATATAACGTAATGGTTATCTACCTAAGAAATAGAATCGGTAATGTGAGTTCAAATCATGGACTAATATGTCTGATTTTTATTTCGTGATAATCCCATTTGGAAAAGAAGAATTCTATCGGTTCTCTCACCAGTTATGGGTAAATGATAGGGTAGATAGGGTTCTTTAGCTTTCATGAGGCAACAAGTCTAATAGAAGTAAAACTGAGAATTTCAACCAGCTTTACTCTGCTTGAATTGACCTCGGGTCACATCCTAGTTATGGAGGAGAATACACACCCACTCACAATTAGAGAGAGAGAGAGAGAGAGGGAGAGAGAGAGAGAGAGAGAAGGGGAAGAGGGGGTACGTATGTTTCAGAGTACAAAGCAGACGTGCATAAATTAACATACGCACTGAATATTCACTGTATTTCTGTAGAATGTAAAACAGGTTGTTCATTTGGGAATTGGTCTGCATAGCATATCGTTACTTTTGCTTAGAAAAGAACATTAGAAGCAGGAAAATATAATAAAGATGAAAAAGGAAAGTACAAGCGATGTTCGTAGCGATAAGCAGAGAATAATATGAGGACAGGGTAAGAGAAAATTATATATATATATATATATATATATAAATAGAGAGAGAGATGTTTGAGAAAAAAGAAAGAGATATCATGTGTATATACATGTGCCGTAGGCTATATCCTTGCAAAGTTTGTTTGTTCTTAGCTGATTATACTTCTACAATAATGATTATGATCTTAAAATCAGCTGTTATTGCTTTAAAGTGAGTAGAGGAGAGTTGAGTCAATTCATGGTATCATAGAAATAAATAGAGTCAATAGTGAAAGTGAAAGTACCAATTCAAACTTTGTTTACATTTCGTTGAAAGGTTAGCATGGCATGACGTGTGCATGTGAATATTAAACATATTTGTTATAATACGTTTTCATTCGAAATGTTAATGTCTGTGGAAATTAAATTGGACTATAACTAAAAAAAAGCCTGATTATTAAAAGAGAGAAGAGAAGCAGAATTTAAAATTCTTACATCTTATTTTGCAGGTATATTGTGAAGCCATCCTTTACCAATATTTGATACGTTTGATTTAGTTTATGTAATGAGATATCAACTCTTAATGGGTCATTGTAATCTGAATTTCGATTCATTTGTATATTTGATTATTATAATGACTACTTTCAACGTCCTATTGAATCTCACTTTCTTTAATTATAATAACAATTTTTTGCAGTTATATGGTATTAGGTAACTATAAAAAATTAACCTAAGTAAACAATTATAGCTTTTAGCAACAATTTCTACAAATTTATATGTTTTCAATTAGTTATTTCTTTTCAAAAATAACCAAGAGGGAACAGACTATATGTTTCAAGAAAAGAGGGAACAGACTATATGTTTCAAGAAAAGAGGGAGGAAGAGGACTTGCCAGCATTGAAGACAGCGTTGACGCATCGATACAACAACTCAAAGACTATATACAAAAACACGAAGGAGGACTCATTACAGCCACTAGACACGGAACTGAGAACACGATAAACAACAGAATGATAATAACTAGGAAACAAAAATGGGAAGGAAAACAACTCTATGGGCATTTTAAACGACTAATAAACAATATCTCACACGAAAAAACTTGAACCTGGCTAAGAAAAGGAAACTTTAAGAGAGAAACAGAATCTCTCCTAATAGCAGCACAAGACAGCGCCATGAGAACCAATCAAATCAAAGCGAGAATAGATAAGACTCAACAAAATAGCAAATGCAGGCGATGTGGTGACAGAAATGAAACCATCGATCATATAATAAGCGAATGCAGTAAATTAGCACAGCGGGAGTATAAGGCAAGACACGACTGGGTCGGTAAGGTGATCCACTTGGAAATGTGTAAGAAACTTAAATTCGACCATACTAACAAATGGTATATGCATAACCTGTCCTAGAAAATGCCACGCATAAACTCCTATGGGACTTTAACATACAAACGGATCACATAATCCCGGCCAGAAGATCAGACTTAATAATAATCAACAAAAAAAAAAGAGAACTTGCAAAATAGTCGACTTTGCTGTCCCGACTGACCACAGAATAAAACTGAAAGAATGTGAAAAGAAGGATAAGTATCTCGACCTTGCTAGGAAATTGAAAAAACTGTGGATCATGCAGGTGACAATTATACCAATTGTAATTGGTGCGTTTGGAACAGTAACTAAAGGATTACTAAAAGGGACGGGAGGACTTGGACGTTGGTGGATGAGTGGAGACCATCCGAACGACAGCATTTTTGAGAACGGCCAGAATACTAAGAAGAGTCCTGGAGACTTGAGGAGACTTGCTGTCACTCAGACTCCAGTGAAAAACCATCGGCTAAAGCTGATGTGAAAAATTCTAATGAGTGAATAATAATAATAATAATAATAATATCGCATAAACTCCAATGGGACTTTAACATACAAACGGATCACCTAATCCCTGCAAGAAGACCAGACCTCATAATAATCAACAAAAGTAAAAAAAAAAAGAAAAAGAGAATCTGTAAAATTGTAGACCACAGAATAAATCCAAAGGATAGTGAAAAGCAGGAGAAGTACCTTGACTTTGCTAGAGAACTGAAAAAGCTGCGGAACATGTATCTTTACGTATCTGTTCTAAATGTAAATAATTTACAGGTATGTGATATAAATTATTCCAATACGAACAATCTTCAAACAGATTTATTTGTTCCTGTGGTGGGAACCTAACTAAAATTATTGTGTCCATGGAAAAGGGCAATATATGAATAAGACAAACATGTACTTAGAGAGAATACTGAAATATATATATTACAGAAAACAAGTAATATAATGTCGCCTGTGTAGCTTTTGTTACGACTCACTGAGTAGATTGCAGTCAACTGTTATATGTTTATTGGAAGAGTTCTTTGTTTATTGAAATTTGGATGATACCTCAACAAAAAGGTACCACCACTCAGGCTCAAATTGAAACTGTGAGTAATATCAATTAAGAAGTACTCCACACTCCAAAGAGCTCCAGAACTGGAGCCTCACTATCGAATGTCATAAACAGGACAACAGATATTTGAGGTGAGATCCAGTTTTTGGCACAGCTTCTATTGAGGCCGCAACTTTTTTTTTTTCACATGAATTCTATACATGTTAGATGTGAAATTGGATATAGTTGTAACCCTCTTCAAATTGACATGGGTTGAGTCTATATTGAGTAATGGCTAAAGTGCAGGCCCGCAGCCTTTAAGTGAACGTTTTCAAACTCCAGTCTCGCTATCACCTTCACTTTTGAACTAATACTCTTGAAAAAGTATGAACCGCCACCCCCTAATCCCCCAGTTATGATTTAGATAATATCACTGTTGTATTTCTACAAGAATGTCTTTGGCATAAACTCACTTACGACGGTTGTTATGCTATGAAAACAAAGAAACCAAATAAAATAAAGCCAGCGTGTTGAGACAATATCAAATAATGAACTTAGCAAATCAAAATGGCTATGAAAAATCTCACTTTTAGAAATTATCCTTATCATTAAAAAAAGTATTTGGTAATGATTGTGACACGATCGAGTTTACAAATGTTGCAAATATTTTCTTAAAATGTCACTCTTTCTTTCATTATATTTCATTTAGTCTGTAAGTTTTTATTTTATAAAAGACTTCGCTCATTCCTTATATATTTCTTCTGACAATATCTTCCTAGTGTCTCGTACATTGTTATCCGATCGTTTTAACTGTTCCATACAACAGTTTTCTTCAGGTTTATTCTCTATATGGAATGAGTAACCTTCTCTTTCTGAGCATATAAAGCAAAACTATTCAAAGTCTCATTTCAAAAGAGGGTTCTTTGATTACTTTCAAATTAAAGTAATTTTTTCATGGATTTGTGGGAAAGTATATGAAGCAGGAATCACTAATCATTTTCAGGCTAAATTTGCAAAACATACAAAAGTCATTGCGAAATGAGAGATCGGAAATATGGTATGGCGGAGCATATATAGTGAAGGCTAAGGTTAGCTAACTGGCGGAGTTTATCAGTGGAAAATGAGGGAGTTATCAGATTACATTGATCGGATTATTCGGCTGTTTTATTACCGATAATAGAATCTGCGCTTAGCATAAAGAGTGTTGTCATAGAAAATGGAATCATCGACCTGAGTTCGAGTCCTGGTTAGTGCCATTCGTTTCTCTTTACACTAATGCCCTTGCGGAAAGCATGATTCTATCAGTTCTCCCTTTGATTATTAGTATAATTGTTGAGAAAACTAGATTCATTAGCCTGGGTAAGGCAACCAGTTTAAAGAGAAATAAAACTCTGTTTTTCAATCAGGTGAGTTCTAGTTAAAAATTGAATTTCTTTCACATTTTGCCAGTAGTGAAAGGTCTGAATGAATACACCAAACTATTATCCATATTTACCAACCCCTCTGCTCAGGCAGGATATGACACAAGGTCAATTTTAAAGCTGCGTTTAACAAATTTGAATTCAGAGTTTTCCTTCTCCTAGACTAGTTGCCTCACAAAGGCTGAAGAAACCAGTCTGCCCTACTATTTACCCATAGCTGGAGGGAGAATAATTGGATTCATACCTTTCTCAAGGGTATTAGTGTTATGTGAAATGCAATCAGCCTGAACTCGTGTCGCCGTGTCCATTTCACGGGCACACTAAACCATAATACATTGTACTATCATATGGTTTTTCTTTGGACACCCCACCAAAAAAGAAGTATTGGAAAATGTAACAAGGAAAGCTTTTTTTGAACATCTGCAGGCGATTGTTCGGAAAAAGAAGCATGACTAACTTGGAAAATAAAATAGATGAATACCTAGTTTGGTTTGGTTTGGTTTGGTTTGGTTTTATGGCATATCAGTCATTGTAGTTCATCTAAATTCAAATCCTTTTTATACTTATATTAAAAATATAGTTTCAAAACACATTTTGTTGATAACATTTCTGACAAGCCTGAGTTCTTTTTTGACATAATTAAATGGTTTCACTTAATTTTAATCAATTCCCTTTTGCGTAAGTACACAGCTTTTTTGTTTACATAGTCATTTGTTTAAATATAGTTTTAGTTTATACTGTTAAATGCAAAAACAGTTCTATTTTAAACAATTCAATTTAGCATGTCAACAAAGTTAAATAGTTCCAACTATTGCTATGTATTACTCACAATCCACTAAAACATCAGTCGTTTGTTTACACATAGTTAAATGATTAAACGGTTCTATTTCGAACAATTCCGTTTAGCTCAGGTAAACAGTTTAGTTCTATTAAACCAATAGATAGGACCCCATCAGGTCACTCAGGGCGAGAGTGGATCCAGGAGCGATGGTAATAAAGAGGTACTCCGCATTCCCGAAGATCTAGTATTATTGTAGCCTCATCATCAAATTGTTTGGTGCCATATCTAGGACACTTATTAGGAGACTCTTACCCTTCTGCAAAGATGCAGTCGGTGTATTCTGCAACTCAAGCGAACTGGGCCTTGAATACATAGTGTCACAGCTAAAATTATGTACTTAAAATTAAAATATGTTGACTATTTTTTGCGTTACATTGTCAGGCATAAAATCCTTTTTCTTAGACAAATAAGAAGACCGTAGAACTGAACGGTTGAAAAGTATTCTTCAGAAATGTCATTGACACAAAGAGGAATTATTTCTAGAGGAAAATTTAAATGTTGATTAGTCATCAATAAGTTGTTGACAGAACAATTGAAGTTATAATGGGAAGAAATATAATTGTAATGACAAAATCGTTATATACACAAAACAAACATGGCTATTATCTTGAGGACTTAACATTTCAGATAAGACGGGTATTGTATGTAAAATTTTCTTTTTAATTACCAATACCTCTCTCTCTCTCTCTCTCTCTCTCTCTCTCTCTCTTTGTTTCCCTCTATTTCTCTTCTATTGTAATGGTTCCTATTTTATTCTAGAGGTAAATGCTGCTGTTATGGCAGTAGATGGATGCCATGCCTAGAAAAAGAAAACAAATCATACTGGCTTTTAATCATCACTGGTTATGAAACCATTTTCTTTCGAATTTGTTTTATCATGCTCTCGATATGAGTCATAGTTTTCGTCGGAAAACACTAGGATTAGAACACACTTCCTTCACTTTTCAACGTAACATATCGCAATTACTCGTTTAATATAGGCCAATGAATTTGACAATTACACTAGAGATGAGACTACCTTAGAAATGGATATCTTTTAGTAGACTAAAAATTATGGATGTTCGTAAAAAATACCCACATATATACACCCACACACTTATATATATATATATATATATATATATATATATATATATATATATATATATATATATGTTAAAGAGTGTATATTTAGGCTGCAAGTCATCATTCAAGCAAGTTTTGTTAAAGACAATGGAAAACTTTTTGTTCATTTTTTCTGATGTGATCTTTTTAATACTCTTTGTTACTTTTCTAGTATCAGAATCTAGATGGTAAAGGAAATGTTCCACATCTTCTGCCTAAAGGCTTTCGACAATACTTTTGGTCATCATCAGGAGTAGTGTTGAGTTGATTGTTGAGTTTTTACTGTTTGATAATTTGTTGCGTATATATATATATATATATATATATATATATATATATATATGTATACATATATCTTTTTCAAGCCATAGGGTTTCTGCCAGGAGAAGCTTCATTCCAACGTAAAATTCAATGAGTACAAAAAGCTGTCCGTATAGCAATGAGAGATTTACCAATCTTAACAAAACCAACAGCAAATAAAGGCGTGCACCAGTCTATTCCATTATCGTAACTTACCTATTTGAGAAAATTATAAAATAATGGTGGCTAATTAAGCTGGGGCTGTGGAATGGACCGACTGTATCACTGCATCCTGGATATCTCAGAATGCGGAATACCACTTTATTGCCATCACCCAAGTTCAACTCTGGCCAGGAGTGGTAGCACCTGATAGGGTCCTATCTATGGGTCAAATAGAACTGTCTGACGTTTAAACTGTGTGCCAGCAAAATACATGCTAAAGTGAATTGTTTGAAATAGAACTGTTCGATCATTCAACAGTGTCTAAAGGAATAATTTATGTTTAATTGAATTGTTAGTGATACCTAACGATAGATGGAAAGGTATACCTCTGCACACTCGAATGAGTAATGTTGAAAAAATCATAAGTGTTTAATAGCAATAATGTAATATACTAGCTTAGATGGCAACGATGAACTTAGAAGATTCAATGCGGTCGCAAGATAACATCAACAAAGTGGTTTCACAGAAAAGAAAAAAATGTCATTTATTGCCTGTGAATAGAATGGCAGATATTTCCATTCGCAGATAAGATCAACAAAATAACAGAACAAAAACGGAAGTATTTGAGTTCAGATAACCAGCCATAAACAGAAAAATAGGTGGGCGAAGAGGATATTCATATTTTTGCATTGGACTTGAAAAGACAATATAAGGATTGTAATTTTGGACTGAAGGCAGAGACCTGCTGGTCACTCGAGCTGACCTGTCAGCTCTCCCGTGTGAGTTCTCCAGTTGTTGCACTACTTCACAAAAAGGGTCACTGCCACAGAAGAAAGATATATGCTAACTCTCTTACTGTATTCCTACTACACACAATCGTCGCCGTCGAAGAATAAAAATATGAATGATATTTTTATATATCTACGAGTCCTTCATTGTTTGTCCAGCGGTGCAATATTCTACAATAATAGAAACTATTTTACTATGTAGAAATAATAGTAATACTCGATTGCAAACAATTCAGTTCTAACTCATTTAAAAATAGAATTACCGACAAACTAAATTGCTACATATCACGGCGGTTCTTTAAAATGAGTGCAAAAAGATGACCGATATTAAATTCCCTTTTGAATACTTGAAACCATTTAACTAAGTACAAGAAATGATCAAGGCTCGTTTAAAAATGTCATCTAAACTATGTTTACGAACTATATATATATATCTATATTAACTGGATTGGCATTAAATAACTTAAAATAATTGAGATGCCATGAAACAAAACCAAGAGTGGTAGAAAAATAATGAAAATCGTTTATCAAAAAACACTATCCTAAGAATAAATTACAAGGGACGATTCTATCATTCTAAGGAGTTGTTTTTGTCGAAAATATGTCAGTCAGCTTGTTCTAATTTAAGGAATCACGAAACAATACACAACAAAATAAAACAAAACGAAAGTAAAAAGCAAAACTTTTAGGATATTCTTAAAGACAATCTAAACATTTTATAGAATCTACGTCTGAGAAGAAATGTAATATTCCAACAGCTGACACAAAAGTCAAAACTGTTGAGTGAAGAGATGAAAATGGAAAACATCAGTTCTAAGAGACCTCGTGGCTTAGTAGTTAATTTGCTAAGCTGAGACATCGGAGGCTCTCGGGTTTCGGTATTACATTCCTTAATAGCCTATGGAAAGGCATGAACCGCCTTCTCCTCTCATTTATTGGTTAAATAGTGCCACTGTTGTTCCTCAACATGGATTGATTTGGTATTAAATAACCCACGAAGTTCGATATACCACTGAACAAAGAAACTTTAAATAGTACCTCTATCGTTCTTCTAAATGGATAGATTTGGCATTAAATATCTCACGAAGGTCGGTATGTTATTGAACAAAGTTACCTTAATTAGTATCGTTCTTCTACAAGGATAGATTCGGCAGTAAATAACCCACGAAGGTTGAAATACCAAAAATCCAAGAACGAAAAGTTTGTCACAGCGTTCACAATCTACGGATTTAAATTCAAGTTGACATTTGTGGCACGAATTAAAAAGGGATATTCGGAAAAGAGATCTGTACAACATATCGATCAAATCTTGTTCATTTAATGCGAAATCTTGTTTACACACACACACACACACACACACACACACACACACACACACACATATATATATATATATATATATAGACCGGGACATTGGCCTAGGGGTTAGAGTGTTCGCCAATGGCCCGGGAGACCTGGGTTCAATCCCAGGTCGAGTCATACCAAAGACTTTAAAAATGGTACTTGATACCACCTTGCTTAACACTCAGCATTATAAGGTACGGTTCAAGGGTAAAGTGGAGCAATCCTGGGAATGGAGTAGCGCCCTCCCCTACACCTTGGTGTAGTAGCTATCGAAAAGGGAGCCTTCGGGTCACCCTTGACTATGGTCGCTAACTTACTTACTTTATATATATATATATATATATATATATATATATATATATATATATATTTAAATGATTTGTAAACAAATAGTTTGTAGGTTACAATTTTTAAACAAGCCAGAACTCTTTTGTTTGCACACAGTTTTCAAGTATTCTTATCTAAGAGTAACAATTCAATTTAACACCAGTTATTTGTTTACTGTCAGTTAAAGGATTAAAAACTTCTATATGACCAATAGTTGGGACCCTAACAGGTTCTATCACCCCACATCAGACTGGACCCAGGATTAATTTAAATGAAGGGGTAATCCGCATTCCAGAGATCTACACGACTAGAACCTCACCACCAGATGTTCATATGTCTTAACCAGGATTCTCTTTGTGGAAGTGTCTTACCCCTCTGCAGAAATGCAATTGGTGTATTCTACAGCCTCAGTCAACTGGGTTTTAGCTAAACTGGACTGCCCAGTCGGCTGGGGCTGTAGAATACACCGACTGCTTCTCTGCAGAGGTGTAAGAACCCCCCCCCCAACGAGTGTCCTGTATATAACGCTAAACAATCTGATGATGAGGTCCCAGTAATGCTGGGGCCTTGGGGAATACGGAGCACTCCTTAATTGCCATTGCTCCCAGGTCCACTCTGGCCCGGCGTGGTAGGGCCTTATCTATGGGTTGAATAGAACTAACGGCATACTTATGCTAAACTAAATTGTTTGATTAAACTGAATAGCTTGAAATAGAAATTTTTTTCACAGTTAAACCGTACTTAGATTTAAACATCGTGCTTATACTAAACTGAATTAGTCAAAATAGAACTGTTTTTGACATTGAAACTGTATTTGCACTAAACTGAATTGTTTAACATACAACTGTTTTGAATATTAACCGTGTGTAAACAAAATCTGTACTTATACTAGATTGAATTAGATGAAGTAGAACTGCTTGACTAAACTGCATTGCTAGAAATATTTTTCACAATTAAAATGTACTTAAATTTAAACTTCGTACCTACGCTAGACTGAATTGATTGAAATTGGACTGTTTTTGACATTGAAACTGTACTTACACTAAACTGAATTGTTATATATAACTGCTAGAATAATTTGAAAAATAAATGTTTTTGACCATTAAACTGTGTACTCATGCTAAACTGAATTGTTTTAAATAGAATTGATTATTTACATAAAAATGGATTTGGCGTTAAATAACCTATAAAGGTTGATATACCAAAAAAAAAAACCAACAAACCAAACTAAACTGGAGAAATTCCTGTGACACGTAAGTGAAACTTGTTAAACGTTGCCTCCCAATGGAAAGAACAACACGCATATTGAACACAATCAAACAAATCGAGAGAGAACATATTTAGCTATAAAACCATTTTTTTTTCCTTTTAGGTGTTTTGCATGCTGTGCTTGATATTAAGACAATGTCTGCATCTACTGTCATATCACCAACATTTATCTCTGGCCTAAAATAGGAAGCATTAGAATTGAAGCGTCTATCCTAAACCAGAATTCAGCTAATGACAACATGTCAGGCTACGTAATTATTGATTTACTTTCATATGTATTCTAGAATCTATTTTCTTCTGTTGTATTTCCGGATATTCACCTGTGTAATGATGTCTATTTTTAGTTCCATATGCACTAATCTTTCACTTGCTGACTCATTCTTTTGGTACACGCCTAATTAGTCTGCATGTGTGGCTCTAACTTTCTTGCCCCTAGTTTAAATCTCATTTGGGAAACCATTGGATCAAACACACTGCTTTTCCAAGATATATTTTTCCTTTTTCATTTACTCACTCTTTCTCTTTCTCACTGTCTCTTAACTTCTGTATCTCTGTTTCTCTCTCTCCCTGTTTGTTTCTCTCTCAATCTCCCTCTCTCTCCCTCTCTCTCTCTCTCTCTATATATATATATATATAAAGAGAGAGAGAGAGAGATTGAGAGATAGAGAATCCCTATTTGTTTTCTAGTAGCAGTTGTTATTTCTGTTTGCTTGATCGTTCATTTTGGTCAGCTGCCACCCCAAGTTAGTTTTTTTTATTCATTCTATCAATTTATTTATTTTATTTTTTATATATATTCTTTTTCCCTTAGGAGCCAGGAGTTGAATATAAGCTTTCGTGAAACCAGACACGAACTAATACATACATACATACATACATTTATGTGTGTGTCAGCTTGAATATATATATATATATATATATATATATAACAACCTCATGCAACTCACTCGCTTTCGTTTGTTTGTGGATATCCACGCGTGCCTCCGATCCATGACATACATAGACTCCTATTTCAACGAACATACACATAATCCCTTAAGTGTTTTCTTAGTGTAAATGTTACGGTCAAATGAAAATGGATCGAGCGAACCTAGTTCAAATCCTGGGCATGCTTTCTTGCTTTTCACTTTTTAATGAGTCTCTTGGGAAATGAACTGTTCTCTTTTTTCACAGCTCCAGCTATAGATAAACTAAAAGTACAATTGGGGTTCTTTAGCCTTGGTACAAAAACTAGTCTAGAGGAAGCGAAACTGAATTCAAATCAGCTAAATTCCTCTTAAAATTGATTTCGTGTTATTGTAATTCCTCTCCCTGATTTTCCAATATTAACAAATATATTTGTATGTTTACTGGATAGCCGGCTGTGATGACCAACACACCTTGTCTGAGTCAGAGTCTTACTGAGCGCCCACGTCGTTTGTGGGGGGTTAGAATATGCTGAAAGTATCCCTTGCTGAAGCGTAAGACTCTCTTCCGTCAACCCCAATAAGTAGTTCCTGTTTATGACCCTAAAGTGCATTTAAAAGTGAGCCTCATGTTCTGGGGATCGGAGAAATGTGGCGTTACACCTTCATTGACATTACTTCCAGGTCCAATCTGACACCGGAATTGTAGTACCTTTTAGGGTACCCACTCTAGCTCACATGGAGCTGTTTAAGAATATTTGCATTTGATAATATCATCTGAAAAATAAAACAACTCTGAAGAAGGAACTACACAAAAAATGTTTATTTGAACGTACTATATATGCGAGTTCCTATAATATCGGCTTGAAATATCCCAAAATGGGTTGACATGCCGTTAAAAATAAATAAATAGGTAAATTCATACCAACAAATATATTTCAAATGCTTATTGGGGATTTTCCGTATTTTCAGCCGACTGGGGCTGTAGAATACACCAACTGCATGACAAATTCACTTACCGAGGAAGCAGCGTCTCATCAACCGAAAAGGACTTCGACACGAAGTTAACCAAGGGATGGACAACTATCAATAGGCTATCGATTTTATGGAAATCAGACCTAACCGATAAAATGAAACGGGTCACATCGATACTGCTTTATGGATGCACTACATGGACTCTAACAAATCGGCAAGAGAAGAAGCTAGACGGCAATTACACAAGAATGCTGCGAGCAATCTTAAACAAATCCTGGCGACAACATCCCACAATACACCAACTTTACGGCCACCTGTCTCCTATCACGAAAACTATTCAAGTTAGACGAACTAGACATGCAGGACACTGCTGGAGAAGCAGGGACGAACTCATAAGTGATGTTCTCTTATGGACCCCCACATATGGCCGAGCAAAAGCGGGACGACCAGCACGAACATACATTCAGCAGCTATGTGAGGATACGGGATGTAGTCCAG
Organism: Sepioteuthis lessoniana; assembly: GCA_963585895.1. Classification (NCBI taxonomy): domain Eukaryota; kingdom Metazoa; phylum Mollusca; class Cephalopoda; order Myopsida; family Loliginidae; genus Sepioteuthis; species Sepioteuthis lessoniana. The sequence goes on along the minus strand of OY757911.1, from coordinate 49,578,689 downwards.
AAGACCTTCCAGAGGCGATGAACGATAGGGAGAAGTGGCGAGAGAGGGTCAGGGATATCCGTGCTACCAGCACGGATGATGATGATGATGATGATGCATCTTGGCAGAGGGGTAAGACTCCCCAACGAGTGTTCTGGATATGACACTAGACAATCTGATGGTGAGGCTTTAGTAATGCTGAAGTAGTGGGGAATGCATGGTAATCCTTTATTGCCAATGTTCCCAGGTCCACTCTTACCCGGAGTGGCAGCACCTGATAAGGTCCCGTCTATTGGTTAAATAAAACTAAGCAGTGTACTTACTCTAAATTGAGTTGTTTGAGGTAGTAATGTTTATATGTATAAAGAGGTTTTGGCATTAAATAACCTACAATGGCTAATATGCCATAAAACCAAACCAAACCAACCAAACCTTATCGGTGAACACTTTTATTAAGAACTAGAAAAGCGGTACGGTGGACTCTAGCTCCTTGACTTAATTTTATTTGCGCAGTGTTTACGTATTGAGGATAATAGACAGACAAGGCTTTCTAAATATATAAGAATGCGTCTGTTAAAGCCAGAATTTGCAAAATAATTTGGTCAATAATGGCTGGTCTTGTTAGTTCAGTTTTCAACTGTTTTTTAATTCATGAGAGTAAAAAATAAGACTGTAAAACTTTCTGCTTTCTTTATTCTTTGTTAAGAGATTTCTTTTAAGATTTATGGACTGGATTTTGTCCATATTTATATAAAAATCCAAAATAATTAGAAATCAATTATATCAAGAAAATATTTATTAAAATGACATTGTTAAAATCAATATAAAAATCATAATTCCCTTTCACACTGTAAACCATACGTCTTGATAAATAATTTGAAATTATATTAGTCCGTCGATAGGGCCAAAAGTATTGATACAAAAGAATTTTCTTGATAACAGAGATTTAATTGAAAAATAAAATCCTGGAAAATATAACGTAAATAACTAAAGGAATTGTGACGACACTGCTGACGTAATTTGGGTTAGAAATCAGCACTAAATCTCCATTGTATTACTATAATGTCTCCCCGTAGAATTGCTCATTGTCCTAGTGGGTAGAGTGTTTGCCAATGGTCCTACCAAAGACTTTTAAATGGTACCTGACACCTCCTTGCTTAACACTCAGCAATGTAAGGTACGTATCAAGAGTAAAGTGGAGCAATCCATGGAAAGGAGTAGCGCCCTTCCCTTCCGCTCAGTGTAGTAGCTACCGAAAAGGGAGCCTTCTGGTCGCCAACTTTACTTACTTTACAAATTATTGGCTGGCGAATAACTTTTTTTCTTCTTCAGAACTCCCCGTTTTATGGCACAGTGTCAAATAATGTGTTGGGGTGTCTCCCCTACTGATGGACTCGTCCTCATGTGACATATATAGGCTCTCTCTTCTGCAGAGTTTCAGTGAGCCGTCACCAAGAATGATAATATTCATGGTTGTGTTAAGCTGAGGAGGGGTTTCTCCCAGCTATCGTTATTGTTTGTATTATTTTCTTTCAATATATTTCTTATCACGCATTTCCGAGTCGTGTTATCATTTGAACCTCCCCTTGATCATATCATGATGTTAAGCATTTTAAATGATTCTTACTTGATGCTAAAAGTAAAAGGGGAGGAAACACAAGTTTGCCTACATTCGGGAGCATTACGATTTAGCGGAGCAAACCTCTATTGTTAGTTGGTCGGTTGAAGCCCTTTGTGGAATGAAGTGGCTACTTTCTCAACACAAAAACTGATGTTTGTTTGTACGATCTAATCAGTGTCTTTGAAAATCCGTTCTCAATTAGGACAAGCATTTTATTAACTGAGGCCCTAATCTATATGAAGGCTGTAGCCTAAAAATATTTGAGTTAAAAAAAATCAATTAGAATGATTATATATAATTATTCTTATGATAAATAAAAATATAAGATAATTTACTTAAGTATATGAGGCCCCGTGCGTGAGTAGCCCTAAGCTTAAGCTTATGATTGATTCTAGAAATCAGTTGTAGTTGCCAATATGGGACGGAGGAAGCAAGCAAGCTTTTGAGTGTGGTAGTGAATAAGACCTCACTCTGGTTTCCGTTGATGGTTTTCTTTCTGGGTTGATATTTGTTGGATACTATAATAGTAGCAATAACTGCTGAAACTGTCTCGAACACCATCAGTGATATCAATCAAACAAAGGCATAGGGAAGCTGCTGAGGAAACTTTCTCCCTGACAGGAAAGCGGTTAAATCCTGCATGGTAATTGTATTACTAAGATTAAAGTAAAGTGAGAGAAAAATGTACCGGATAAAAATTTAACTTTCATCCCTTCAGACAGGCAAGCAAAAGAAATTCTTAAAATTGGGCAACAAAATGAGTTTTTACCTTGTGATAATTTTTTTGTACTAAACAGATGGAAATTGATAATGTCTTATAAAATAACAGATAAAGAGATAAAGACAGATAGATACAATACTGAGGTCAATAGATAATCGTCTGTTGTAGACAGATTGATAGAATACAGATGTCAGTAGATATTTGACTGATATTGACAGATTGATAGAATACTGATGTCAACAGATATTTGACTATTATAGACAGATAAACTACTGAGGTCAATAGGTATTTGACTTATAGACAGATTAATAGAATACTGAGGTCAATAGATATTTGACTGTTATAGAAAGATTGATAGAATACTAAGGTTTATAAATATTTGACTGTTATAGAAAGATAGAATACTGAGGTCAAAATATATTTTACTGGTATAGACAGATAGAATACTGAGGTAAAAAAATATTTGACTGTGATAGATAGATAGATAGATAGATAGATATTAGCGGGCATGATTATAAAATCACATGTACCACCGAGATATTATGTACTGAACGTATGTACTTAAACAATCAATACCTATGTGAACACACACGTGGACGTAAGTATTTATGAGTAGATTTATTTCTATGCCCATGGAAATACATGCATATTAACACACATATTAATTTGGGCATACCAATAATCATATGAGATAAAAGAAAAAAAATGACTTCCTTAGAATCCAGTGAAAATATAAATGATTACACTTAAAAAAACAAAACAAAACAAAAAAAAAAACAAAAAAAAAAAAACATCTCACATAAGTAAATACATAGCAGAGTTCTGTTTGAAATCATCTGTAAACGCTTGTCACTGACCTTGCATGTACATCACTGTAAATGACCCAGACCTCTTTTTCTCCACTTATCTTTCAAGATAGATGCTATCAGCGGGATTCCTAGAGAGCAAAATTTTCATAGAATCTTTTAATATTGCCAATTCAGGTAAAAAAATGATCCGTTTGTTTCTCTTTTTTTAGTTTAGGAAAGACCCAAACTACTACAATTTTTGTTTCAGGCATTTTCACGTTAGCCCAATCGGCTGGGGCAGTAAAATACTCAGACTGCATCTTGGTTGAAGGGTAAGACGTCCCGCCCCCAGTAAGTGTTTTAGATATAACATAAACAATATGATAGTGATGCTTCATACCTGGAGCTTGGGAGTATTCCTGAATTGCCAATACTCTCTGGTCCTCACTGTTCCAGAGTGATAGTATCTGATTGGGTTCTATTTATGAGTCTAATAGCCTAGTTTAACCTTATTATTGCGTGCAAACAAATGGCCGGTTTCAGTTTCTTTGCTTTTTATGGCACATCAAGCGTTGTAGGTTATTTAATGTCAAAGCTATTCCCCTAGAAGAACAGGAGTGGTTCAATTTAACCAAAGTTGGGTTTAGATGCTTACAAACCCTTGTAGGTTATTTAATGCCAAATACTCTTTATACATATAATATTTATTATATATATATGATCTGTAAACGAATAGTGTTTGTAGGCAACATTTAAAAACTGCTAGAACATATCTGTTTGCTGACAGTTAAGGGGTTTCAAGTATTCCTACCCAAGATAAATAATTTTATTTAGTATTAATCATTTGTTCTCAGATAAATAAATGGTTTCAAGTATTGCTATTTAATACTAATAATTCTATTCTATATTACTCAGTCATTTACACACAAAACACAAAGATAGATAGATCGATAGACGGATTGATAGATAGTTAGAAAGATATTACATTTATTTTAACACGTGTGCATCTATTTTGTTGGTGTATATAGAGTTCAGATAAGTACATCCTTGTAATATTTCGAATAAAGACTTAAACCAAACGTACTACCAATCCTCCGTTCAGCTATGGGTTAAATAGTAAGACCACTATTCTTCTACGAGGATGTAATCGGCATTAAATAACCCACGGAGTTTGATATGCTATTAAACCAAGAAACCAAATCATGCAAAGATATAGATATTATTGAAATTTTATGCAATCAGAACAGATATAATTATTCATTACTTATTACTAAACTTGTGTTTGTTCTAACTCTCTCTCCCCGCCTCACAAAAAGCTTTTTGATAATATTTTATGCAAAATACATTTCTTAAAAAATCATTAAAGCTAGTAAGTTGAGCGTCTACAATCATTTAAAAAAAAATTTTTGTATTTTCATAAATAGATAAAAAAAGTTATTTGTTTCTTTTGCTGTTAAGAAAACAAATCTTTGCTATCCCTAAAAGATTTATACATTTCTATTCACTTAAAAAAACTATCATATCTTTATGTACCATACAGTTTTCTCACTAAAGAAAGCCTTATCCATCCTGTAGGCTGGGACTGTAGAATACGCCGATTGCATCTTTGCAGAGGAGAAAGACCTCAATGACACCAAAAGGGCTACCTGTTGGCCGTGGGTAGTGTCCTCTAATGGTTGAGGACGAGATCCTGGTGACTAAGCAGCATGGGACCTGCCAAGGAAAGCAATCCAATGACTTGCAAAACTCTTCCTTCGCAATACGTGTAGTCGGACAATCCCGATTCAATCAACCGGCTGGTCATGTCAAGCCCCAGCAATCAGCTATATTATTGTCAAGACGAGACTCGTCAAATTACTCTCATGACAAACTGGTTGCTAACCCTATTCTTTCGAAAATATGCTAGAAGTCTGTGAAACTAAGTAAACAGCACGGAGATGACAATACTTGAAATCATTCAAACTGTTTTCAAACAATTGAATCAAACAGAATTATTAATTTTAAATTAGCAATAACAAATATTTTAACTGCGGGTGAACAAATCAACACTTACTGTTTTCTTTAATTACTTACCAAATATTTGTTTACAATATTCATCTTTTAGAGCCTTTGGAAGATTGTATTCATCTTCATGGATATATTTACAATGTTTCGGCCGATGGGTGTTACCTGTTGAACGCGAAGGCCCTTACAGAAGTTCGAACCAGGCCCTTCAACTAATTCACGGGGATTGACAGTTCCAATTCTACAGACCACGACTGGGCACAATGCTAAGCTTTTGTAAGTATTCATTATTATTCCTTTTGTAGGCACCGGAGTTCGACATGAAACACCCGAAGAAAACTGAATGACGCATTGACCGAAACGTAGCGAATATACTCATGAAGATGAAGACTACTGTTCGGATAGTCTAAGAGAAAGAAATTATCAAGCTTTATCTCAGAAATTTATCAAATGATATTACCTTACAAATCACACACACCACACACAAATATATATATATTCCAATAATGGTTACACGTAGTCTTCCTATTTCATTAATGGTTTATCATCCCCTTTCAAGTAATTTAATGCCAAATGATATATATATATATATATATATATATATATATATATATATATATATATATATATCATTTGACACTAAATTACTTGCAAGGGTTGATAAACCATCAAAGCAACGATAATACTTGGAATCATTTTACTGTGTGTAAACGAATGAGTAATTTTAAATAGAATTTTTAGTATTATATAGAAATAGTTAACTGAATGCCTATAATGAATTATTCGTATTACATAACAATACATGGAACCATACGACTATTCACAAACAAATGGTATATGTATATTAATTTAAATGTATGTAAAAAACCGTTGATGTTAAATTGTTTGTATTAAATAACAATTTTTTTAAACAATTCGACTTTGTGTAAAGAAATGATTAACAGTAAATTGAATTATTCGTATTATATAGACATACTTTAAATCCTTTAACTGTCTTCGAAAGAGAGCTCAGTCTCATTTAAAAATGTTATCGATAAAGTACGTTTTCAATTCATTTTTAACATATGCATATGATCAGGATCTGTCTGTAAATAACCTACGATGGTTTTATTTGCCATACAACAACAAAATTAAATATTTAGAAAATTAAACTACTTAGAAAACTACTATTTCTTTACCTACTATTGGTTTATAATACGCTAATTATATTACCTGAAAAGGGCCAAGAACCGCACTAAAAAAGACGAGTGTTCTGGTGATGACGCTTAACTACATATGATGGTGAGTGTACAATTCAGCAGATTTATGGATTGTAGAGTTCTTCGTCATTGTCATTATTCTTGACAGAGAGTGGTAGTACTATCCACGGTCCCATCTTTAGAACAATTAGATCTGTTCGCTAATTATCTCTACTTGATGCCATATCGCTGATTTTTTGATCAAGAATAGTTACCTGAAGCGATAAATCTTTAATATCAATACTGTGAACCATATAATTATATGCAAACAAATGACTCTTATTAAATACGCAGGAAATTATTTCATTAAGAATGGTTACCTGGAGCAATAAATATTTACTCAGGATTAATATCCGCGACTTTAACCATATAATTATATGCAAATAAATGACTCTTATTAAATACGCTGGAAATTATTTTATCAAGAATGGTTACCTGAAGCGATAAATCATTACACAGGATTAATATCAGTAACTTTAACCATATAATTGTATGCAAATAAATGATGGTTATAAAATACGCTGGAAATTATTTAATTATTAGGATTTGATAAAAATACTTGAAACCATACGGCTGTGTGCAAATTATTTGTATTAGATAAGATTACTTGATATCATATAACTGTAGGCAGAATCTTTTAAGAAATATATGCCAAAATATGTAAATATATATGGACAATCAACTTGATTCCCTAACCTCTCGGCATAAGATAATTCAAGACGGGTTTATATACCATTAAAATTGATCGATCAATCTATCAATTCAAATACTCTCAACGTTCTTATGTCCCGAGATTAAAACTTTCTGTTTCTGTTGCTTTTCTCTGTGAAATGCGAGTTGTTAATTTTGTTTCCCTTTGGGATTCAGGTTTTACAGTTTTTACATTTTATATTTTTACTATCTTCACTGACAAGTACTAATGAAACTTGTGGCTGTTCGAATCAATATTTTCCTTATTGGTCTTGTCAAATTTATATTATTTTAAAAAGAAGAGTCAACTCAGTCCTCAATGTTAACGAGTTCTATTCTTTTCTCGTTCTTTTCATATAATGTCTTTCATGGGTATAATTACAGTTGAAAAGCTTTATACATTGTCATTAGTTTCACAAATTATTGACGATATAATTTTTTCTGCTCTTTGATCCAAATTTCTCAGTTCTTCAATTTATAATGAGTCTGGATTATTGTTATTATGAGGTTTTCACGCCAGCGTTAGCTGATGGTCTCTCATGGGCGTCTGAGTGGCAGCAAGTTCCCTCAAGTTTCCAGGAATCTTCTCAATATTCTGACCGTATTATTATTATTATTATTACTCGTCTAGAGTTTTTCACATCAGTATTAGCTGATGGTTTTTCAATGGAGTTTGAGCGACAGCAAGTCTCCTCAAGTCTCCAGGACTCGTCTCAGTATTCTGGCCGTCCTCAGCAATGCTGTCGTTTGGATAGTCTCCACCCGTCCGCTAACTTCCAAGTCCTCCAGGCCCTTTATTTATTTTGAGAGGTGCCCGTGGTGTAATGGTTATCGTCGTAGGAAATGGACACGGCGACACGAGTCCAAACCCTGGACGAGACTGATTGCATTTCACATAGCACTAAAACCCTTAGGAAAGGTATGAATCCAATTATTCTCCCTCCAGCTATGGGTAAATAGTAGGAAAGACTAGGTTCTTCAACCTTGGTGAGGCAACTAGTCTAGGAGAAAGAACACTGAATTCAAACCTGTTAAACTTCGCTCAAAGATTGACCATGCGTCATATCCTGCCCGTGCGGTGAGGTTGGTAAATATGATTATTATTTACTCCTGGTGTTTTTCACATCAGTTTTAGCTGATGATTATCACTGGAGTTTGAGTTACAATTAGTCTCCACAAGTCTCCAGGACTCTTTTCAGTATTTTGCCCATTCTCAATAATGTTATAGTTTGGATGGTCTCCACTCGTCCTCCTACATCCAAGTCCTCCAGTCCCTTTAATAATCCCTTGGTGACTGTACCAAAAGCACCAATCACGACTGTTATAATTGTCACTTACATGTTCCATAATTTTTTTATTCCCAAGTAAGGTCGAGGTACTTATCCTTCTTTTCACTTTCCTTCAGTTTTATTCTATAGTCAGCCGGGACAGCAAGATCCACAATTTTGTAAGTTCTCTTTTTTTTGCTGATTATTCTAAGGTCTGTTTTTCTGGCCGAGATTAGGTGATCAATTTGTATGTTATGTCCCATAGGTGTCATTCACTAGGACAGATGCTGGGTTGTGCATATACCATTAGTTCACATGGTTAAATTTAAATTTGAATTTCTTGCACATCTTCCAGTGGATCCCCTTGCTCTCTCAGTCGTGTCTAGTCTTATACTCCTTTTGTGATTATTTGCTGCATTCGCATTGTGACTGATGTTTTCTTCTCTATCGCCACATAGCCTACATTTGCTATTTTGTTGCGTCTTATCTTTTCTCGCTTTGATACAATTGGTTCTTATGGCGTTGTTTTGTGCTGTGATTAGGAGAGATTCTGTTTCTCTTTTATAGTTCCATTTCTTAGGCGCCTCGATATTTTCTCGTGTGAGATGTTTTTTATTAGTCGTTTAAAACGTCCATAGATTAGTTTTTATTCCCATTCTTGTTTCTTAGTTATTGCCATTCTGTTGGTCTTCGTGTTGTCAAAATCGTTTCTGGTGGCTGTGATCGGTCCACGTTCGTGCTTTTCTATGTAGTCCTCGATTCGTTGTATCGATGCATCAACGTTGACTTCAATGTTAGCAAGTCTTCTTCCTCCTTCTTTTCTTGATTATTATTATTATTATTATTATTTACTCCTTTAGAGTTTTTCACATCAGCGTTATCTGATGGTCCTCCACTAAAGTTTGAGCGATAGCAAGTCTCCTCAAGTTTCCAGGACTCTTCTCAGTATTCTGGCCGTTCTCAATAATGCTGTCGATGGGATGGTCTCTACTCGTCCATCAACTTCCAAGTCCTCCAAGCCTTTTAATAATCCTTACTTACTGTACCAAAAGCACCAATTACAATTAGTATAATTGCAACCTGCATGTTCTATAGTTATTATTATTATTATTATTATTATTATTATTATTTCCCTAGTGAGTTATTCACAACGGAGAGTTTTTCACACCGTTTTTAACAATGCTGTTGTTTGAATGGTTTGGATTCTCCCACTGATTTCCTACCCCTCCATCCTCTTCTCCAGGCCCCCTGAGGACTGTTGCAAGGACACAGACAAAACTAGAATTACCTCTATTATCACGTTCCACAGCTTTTTCATTTCTCTGGCAAGCTCCAAGTATTTGCCAATCTTTTCACTATGTGGTTCGTCGGAACGGCAAAATCCACAAAACTTCATATCCTCATTTTTTTGTTAAATAAGATTAAGTTTGGTCTTCTGACCTGGATTGAATAATCCTTCTCTATCTTATTATTATTATTATCTCCTCAGAGTTTTTCACATTAGCGTTAACTGATGGTTTTTCACTGGGGTCTGAGAGACAGCTAGTCTCCTTAAGTCTCCAGGACTCTTCTCAGTATTCTAGCCCTTCTCAATAATGTAGTAATTTGGAAGGTCTCCATTCGTCAGCCAACTTCCAAGTTATCCAGTACCTTTAGTTGCTGTTCCAAACGCACCAATTACAATTGGTATAATTGTCACCAGCATTTTCCAGAGTTTTTTCAATTCCCTAGCAAAGTCGAGGTACTTATCCTTCTTTTCCCATTCTTTCAGTTTTATTCTGTGGTCAGCCGGGACAGCAATGTCGTTAATGTTGCTAGTTCTCTTCTTTTTGTAGATTATTATTAGGTCTGGGCTTCTGGCCGAGATTAGGTGATCCGTGTGTATGTAAAAGTCCCATATTATTATTATTATTATTATTTCACTTCTTGATAGTTTTTTTTTTCCAAGAGCTAACGCTGATGGTTTTTCAGTGGCGTCTGTGTGACAAGAAGTCTCAACAATTCTCTAGAACTCTTCTCAGTTTTCTGGCCGATTTCAACATTGCTGTTGTTTGGATAGTCTTAACTCTCTCGCCGATTTCCAAGTCCTCTAGTCCTTTGATCAGTTCGTTGGTGACTATTTCAAGTGCACCAATGATTATTGGTTTAAGCGCCACTTTCATATTATACATTTCTTTTAATTCCCTAGCAAAGCCAATGTCCTTATCCTTCTTTTTTTTCTTTCAATTTTACACTGTCGTCGGTCGGCAAAGTTCACAATTCTGCAATAATTATTCCTTGCGAGTTTTTCCCACCAGCGTTAGCTGATGGTCTTTCACTGGAATCTAAGTGACAGCAAGTCTCCTTCGGTCCCCAGGACTCTTCCAAATATTCAGGCTGATCTTAACAATGTTGTTATTTGCATAGCATCGATTCGTCCTCAGATTTCCAAGTCTTCTGGACAAACTATTATTATTATTATTATTTGCGAGTTTTTCACAACAACGTTAGCTGATGATCTTACACTGGAGCTTGATGGAAAACAAGTTTCCTAAGGTCTCCAGAACTCTTCCAAATATTTCGGCCCATCTAAAAAATGCAGTTATTTGGATGATATTGATCCATCCTCCGATTTTCAATTCGTCTAGCAGTCTTCCCAAAGCTATTGGGATAGTTTCAAGTGCATCAGATACAAAAGTTATCACTGTCACCCTCATGTTCCACAACGTTCTTAGTCCTCGGGCAAGATATAAGTACTTCTCTCATTTTCGCATTCTTAGATTTTCTCTCTATGGTGTGCTGAAACGGTAAAATCCACTTTACGGCAAATTCTCGCTCTTTTTTGTTTTTGTAACAATCATCAAGAGTAAGTTATGTGGTGACAAATATCAAAGCACCAAACTGGGGCAAAATGAATTCATAGTTTGGCATGACTGGGTGGCAAAGTTGATATCCTAGGAATTGTGCCTGAGACTAAAGTTTTACAATGCTGACTAATGCTATATACACAAACCAGAAACTGTTTTAGAAAATGCGATACATAATTTTCTCTACGACTTAAAAAACGGATTTCCACATCCAAAGTAGACATAGTGTCAATTAACAAGAAAAAAAGAACTTGATATATAATGGATATTGCCGTTCCAGAGGGTCACCGAGTGAAAATTACGAAAAGTGAAAAGATAGAAAAACAACCAGGATTTTGTTAGAAAAACGGAAAAGCTGTTAAACATGAAAATGACAGCGATACTAATTGAAGTTGGGGCCGCTGGAACGGTCCTGATAGGCCAGAAAAAGAAACACCTTTTACTTGAGATCAGAAGAAGATTCTAAATAATCCACACCACAGCACTGTTGAAAGGTGCTAGAATATTAAGAAAAAATCCGGAGACGTGAAGGATTTGCTGTTATTTAGACTCCCAGAAAAAAATCACCGGTTACATCAAGTGTGAAAAACTCGCAAGCCGTTTCTATGATTAAGAATTGTATATTCACAAAGTTGAATATATGCTAGAAAATGAGACGCAAAAAATTATTTCTAATTTGACATACAAACCGATCAGTCAACGTGCGATAGCTGAATACACTTTGTTTGATTAACAAGAAGAAAAAAGGACTTTTAATTTGTGGATTTGTCTATTCGAGCACGTCACATAATGGAAATGAAAATAATTCGAAAAACAGGACAAATATCTAGACCTTACCAGAAAGCTCAACATTTTGTGGAACGTGAAGTGGACAGTGATCCTAGTCAGATCACTTGAAAGGTAAAAGAGACTAGGTAAACTGGAGATCAGGGGAAGAATCAAGGCCATCTGAACCAGAGCACTGCTTAAATCAGCTGGGATTATAAGAAGAGTCCAGGATCTGAAGAGATTTGCTGTCACTCAGACAGTGCGAAGGACAATGAGTTAAGGCTGATGTGAAAAACTTACACGGTTTTAAGTACTAGTAATGCTACTACTACTACGAATAACAATAATAATAATAATAAGAAGAATCAACAAAACCAGAAATTATAGAATTATGGACTTTGCTTGCCCAGCTGACCTAGGTAAAATTGAAAAAAAAAAAACGAAAAGGAGAAGTACCATGACCTTACTATGAAGTTGAAATAACTGGGAAACATGAAAGTAACGGTAATTGTAATTAGTACTTTTGGTAAAGTCACAAAAGGATAATTAGAAAAGACAATGAAATCTGAAAAGCCTTCCTGTCACTCAGATACCAGCGAATGACCACGATTTAGTGCAGATATGAAAAATTTACATGGTTTAAAGTACTGCTCTGGTTCAAGAAATTCACCACCATTCACGTCAGACTACCACTTGAAATGAACAGATGCTTACGAGATGCTCAATATCTGAATGGATGAGCAAAGGAAATGCCACATTAATCCAAAAGGACCCAAGCAAAGAAATTGCTCCAAACAATTATAGGCACATAACTTGCTTACCGATGATATGGAAAATATTAAAAGTACAAATAAGGGAAGAGATCTACGACTCCCTAACAAGCCGCGGATTATTCCCTGAAGAACAGAAATGAAGTCGCAAAGGATCCAGAGGCACAGCAGAGTAACTATACATATATCAACACATCCTAAGTGAAAGCAAGACCAGACGAAAAAACCTAGCTATCGCCTGCTTTGACTATAAAAAGGCATATGATATGGTTCCGCAAAGCTGGATAATAAAGTGTCTCAAAATGTACAAAATATCAAATGAACCCATGAACTTTATCAAGAAAACCATGAAAACCAGGATAGTTGAATTTCCAGCAGGAGAAAAAAAGCCTGGCTGAAACAAAGATCCAAAGAGGTATTTTCCAAGCAGATGCACTATCACCTTAACTATTAATAAAATCCATGATTCCCCTTAACCACATACTCAAAAAATGCACAGCCGGATACAAACTTAGTAGATCGCAAGAAAAATGCACAGCCGGATACAAACTTAGTAGATCGCAAGAAAAATGCACAGCCGGATACAAACTTAGTAGATGGTAAGAAAAATACACAGCCTTATACAAACTTCGTAGATCGCAAGAAAAATGCACAGCCGGATACAAACTTAGTAGATGGTAAGAAAAATACACAGCCTTATACAAACTTCGTAGATCGCAAGAAAAATGCACAGCCGGATACAAACTTAGTAGATCGCAAGAAAAACCTAATGTACATGGATGACATCAAACTATTTGCAAAAAATTAAAAAGAACTAGAAACCCTAATACATAGAGTATGAATACACAGTCAAGACATAGGAATGGAATTTTGCATAGAAAAATGTGCTATGCTTAAAATGAAAAGTGGCAAACGACATCTACCTGACGAAATAGAACTACCAAATAAAGACAAGATTAAAACGCTCGGAGAAAACGACGCCTACAAATACTTGGGGATCTTGGAGGCTGAAACCATCAAACAAGTGGAAATGAAAGATAAAATTCAAAACGAATATCTCGGGAGAACTAGAAAACTACTCGAGACAAAATTCTCTAGCAGAAACCTTATCAAAGGAATAAATACTTGGGCTGTACCCCCCGTTATATACTCAGGCCCCTTTCTCAAGTGGACCAAAGATGAACTTCGCAGAGACGACGTTGACAGACTATATGCATCAAGAAAAGAGTGGGGAAGAGGACTTGACAACATCGGAGACAGCGTTAACGCATCGATACAACGACTCGAAGACTACACAGAAAAACACGAACAAGGACTGATTACAGCAATTAGAAACAATGCTAACAACACGATAGATAACAGAATGACAATAACCAGGAAACAAAAATGGGAAGAAAAACAACTCTTTAGGTGTTTTAAACGACTAATAAACATCTCACCCGACAAAACCTGGACATGGCTAAGAAAAGGAAACGTTTAGAGAGAAAAATAATCTCTCCTACTGGCAGCTCGGAACAACGCCATAAGAACCAATCATATCACTGCAAGAATAGCAAATGTAGACTATGCGGTGACAGAGATGAAACGATCAATCACATAATAAGCGAATGCAGCAAATTAGCACGGAAATATTACAAGACTATACACGACAGGGTGGGCAATGTAATCCACTGGGAAATGTGCAAGAAATTTCATTTTCACCATACCAACAAATGTTATATGCACAACCCAGCACCTGTTCTTGAAAATGAGAAGCAAAACTCCTATGGGACTTTGACATACACACGGAACACCTAATCTCGGCCAGAAGACCAGACCTTATCATAATCAACAGAAAAAAAAAAAAAAAAAAAAGAGAACTTGCAAAAATTGTAGACTTTGCTGTACCGGCTAACCACAGAATAAAACTGAAAGAATATTATATGAAGGATAGATACCTCAACCTTGCTAGAGAATTGAAGAAACTGTGGAAAGTTTCGGTGGTATCAATTGTGATTGGTGCTTTTGGCACAGTGACTGAAGTATTGTTAAAGTGCCTGGAGGATTTAGAAGGTGGCGGACGTGTGAAGACCATCCAAACTACAGCATTATTGAAGACAGCCAGAATACCGAGAAGAGACCTGGAGAATTTATGAGGCTTGATTTCCCTCAAACTCGAGTGAAAAACCATCAGCTTACGCTGATGTGAAAAATTCTAAAAGAGTAAATAATAATAATAATAATAATAATACAGACCTCATAATAATCAACAAAAAAAGAGGATTTGCAAAATTGTCGACTTTGCTATTCCGGCTGACCACAGAATAAAACTGAAAGAATACGAAAAGAAGGATAAATACCTCGACCTTGCTAGAGAATTAAGAAAAACTGTGGAACATGAAGTTGAAAATTATACCAATTGTGATTAGTGCTTTGGGTACAGTAACTAAAGGATTACTAAAGGGACTGAAGGACTTGGAAGTTGGCAGCCGGGTGGAGACCATCCAAACGACAACATTATTGAGAACGGCTATAATACTGAAAAGAGTCCTGGAGACTTGAGGAGACTTGCTGTCGTTCAAACTCCAGTGAAAAACCATCAGCTAAGGCTGATGTGAATAACTCCACTGGAGATAATAATAATAATAATGATGATGACGATGATGGAAAATAATTTCAGTAGTATCATTGTCAATATTACAATGTTCGTAGGAAAGCAATATATTCATTTTTTACATGAAATATTTTTGTATATAATGTCATTTATGAAGGTAACTTATCCACCCACTAAATAAATCTGAAATGGTGATATATCTTTATTCAATATTTTTCTGAGTATTTAATGAAAATATAAAGAATGATATATATCATTTTAATTCTAATGTGTAAATTCGTTATATATGATGTGTAGACGATTCAAGTAAATGATAATATATTTGGAAAGAACAAATAAAAACAAAATTAGTGTATTTTTTAAATAGTAAAAGAAATATTTATGAATTAAATGAATTAGTATGAAATATAAAACATATAGCTATAAGAATATTGAAAAAAATTTTTTTGAAAATAACGGAATATGAAAGATACCAGAAGAAATATAAATGAGTAGATAAATCTTTTAGAATTAATAGTACATAAGAAATATTGAAGAAATATTAAAAACAAAGGAAGACGTATCTAAAAAAAAAGACATAAGGTAACTTTGGTCAAAATTAATCTTGGAACTTAAATGAAAATGGTCTAGTCAGCTGGTGCTGCAGAATACACCGACTGTTTCTCTGCAGAGGGATAAGACTCCCACAATGAGTGTCCTAATATTGACACTAGACAATCTAAAAGTGAAGCTCCAGTGATGCTGGAGTTTTGGGAAATGTAAGTACTCCTTTATTGCTCCCAAGCCCACAGTAGCTCGGAGTGGTAGTGTTGTATATCCATAAACAACTATACATACACGTATGCAGATGCATGCAGAATCATAACGACGACACAATAAAGAGGAGCGACACAGGTCTTTAGAAAAATATACCTCTCACTTTATTTGAAAGGGTTTGAAAGGGTTACTAAAGGTTTTACTGTGTGAGAGGTTAGTTGGAGGCTGAACAGAACTGCAACATATTGATCCCCACTCTTATGGCCATAACAGCATTTCTTCCACGTTCTCCTGGGCTGTTCAACCGGGGACCTGGGGGCCCAGCCTCTCTTGGACATGGTCTTCATTCCAACATCTTCTCTCCAACTACTTGCTCAATCGGGGGTCCTGAGTGATGGTTTTCTCTACTGCATCTTATCTCCAACTGCCTGACTTCCTGTCTTCACCCAGGTTATATAATTTTCGTCGCCCAATTTCTTGTGGGCGTCACAAATCGCACGCAATTCAACCCGTCCACGGTCAAGGTTATATCCTGATATTCCTCGACCGGATGCACCTGTTATTTACACTGGTGCATTTCATATTTTGACAGCTTAGCCGGGGTCAATACGTTACAGTAGCACCCGATAGGGTCCTATCTATGGGTCAAATAGAACTAAACTATGTACTCATGCTAAACTGAATTGTCTGAAATTTGACTGTTTTTACATTTAAACGTATGTTTAAACTGCAAACTTATGCTAAACTGAATTGTTTAAAATTGGACTGGTTTGAAATTTATCCGTGTTAAACTAAAGATTATATGTATCCTAACCTGAGTTGTTTGAAATAGAAAAGTTTTTGACATTTAAACTGCTTATCCCTTTTTAAATACCCTATTCTTAATGACACCTAAATGATACCCTGACATATACTAACACATCCTAAAGAAAAACACGGGTACTTCTACACCCTAAAGAAATAAAAAAAACGAGTACTTCAACATCCTACAGAAAAAAACGAGAACTTCCACACCCTAAAGAAAAAACAAAGAAACAAAACCTGGGTGGATAATGTCACTGGAAGAAAAAAATCAGTTGGTTGGTTGTGTTTTATGACATGTCAACTCTTGTGAGTAATTAAATGCGAAATCATGTTTATGCTTATGTTATAAAATTTATACGCGAATAGTTTGTAGATGATATTACTTTTAAAAGAGCTCATTTGATAGCATACAGTTGAATGATTTCAACTTTTGCCATGTAATACAAATAATTCTTCTTAATAATCATAATCCCCAGCAAAAAATTCGACCCACAGATGAAACCTAAAAAGGTACTTCCACTCAGGGTCAGAGTGGATCTGAGAGTAATGGTAATGAAGGAGTGCTTTTTATTTACCAAATTTCAACACTGCAACTTCACCATCAGACGGTTTAGTATCAAACGCAAGACGCTCTTACGTCTCTATAGAGTTACAGTCCGCGTATTCTATGGCCGACATTGCGAGAAAAAACTAAAGAATAGTCATGGAGAGATGAGGAGCTTTGTTTTCAACGGATTTTTACGAAGGACACTCGTTATGACTGGTGAGAAACTTGTAAAGACATGATCATAATCTCTATTCTAAGTTTTTTTGTGAGAAATAAAAAAAGCACAATACTTTTGTTTGATGGATAATTTCTTATGTTAATGAAATTCATGAAAATAGAATAATTTCTCTTTTAATTTATAAATGAATAATCAAGCTGTCGCGTCCGTAATTACATTAATTCCAAAGATTATAAGTTCTCAAAGGATATAACTAAGTTAGTTACAGAATACACCCAGTAATCTACTTGCATTTGATTATGGTATAAGTTGCTGCCTATTTGCTAAAATTTCTCAGACGAATGCTGAGACATATAAGTCGAATGTCGAGACGTATCAGAAGAATTTAGAGACGTATCAGAAGAATGTTTAGGCATACAATTCGCTTATTGAAATGTATGAGGAAGATAAATGTTGAGACATATATGAATCAACCTACTACTTCGCATCATTCTAGAGCGGAGTTTTTGAGGTTTGAAGTCAAAGTTTTCTTCTCCTAGACTGGTTGCCATACCAAAGTTAAGAAACCAAGTCTACACTTCCATTTATCTAAAAAATAGTTGGATGCATACTTTTCCAAACGATATTTGCGCTACGTACCAGATGAATTTTACGACGTAAAAGAAGAATGCTGAGGTCCGAGACGATTGCTTTGACTTACAAAACGAATTTTTCGACGTACCAGATGGATGTTAAGACGTAAAAAACAATGCTAAGATGTCAATGACTATTGTTGGGACGTACAAGACGAATTTTGTGACGTGACCTGATGAATGTGAAGACATAAAAATGAATGCTGACGTGTAACAGATCAATGTTGACTCGAAAATGATAAATGCTGAGATACTCAACACAAAGGTTGAGATGTATCAAATGAATATAGAGATGTACCAAACGAATTTTGATATGTATGAGAAAAATACTGACTCATAAAAGGCGAATGATGGAACGAATATTAAGTAGTACAAGACGAAGATCGAAAAGTACCGGCGAATATGAAAAAATGAAAGACCAATGTTCAGACGTGGAAAACGAATGTTGAAATGTTCAAGCTGAATCGCGTGACGTACACAATGAATCTTGAGGTGTACCAGACGAATGTTAAGATTTCCAATACAAAGGAAGCGATACACCAGATGAATGTTAAATCTGACATGAAAAACACTAAGTCATTTGAAACGAATGATGAGACGTGCAAGACGAACGTTTGAGGAACCACATGAATATCAAGACATAAAAGATACCCGTAGAATGTTATGTATAAGCCGAATGTTGAGACATTCAAGACGAAAGGTCAGATCTACAAACGAAGTTTAAGACCTTGAGGACGAAGCTTTTTTACTTACCAGAAGAATACTGAAACATACAAGAAGAATTTTTTTTGCATATCAAACAAGATTTTAGTCGTAAAAGACGAATTTTGCGAATTTCAATAGGAAAGCTAAGATGTACCAGATGAATGCTGAGAATTACATGACAAATACAGAACCAGGCAAACGAACGTTGATGCGTAAAAGACAAACAATTCTAACGTTGAGGCATACATGACATTTACAAACTCATCGAAGTCGAATGTTGACACGTAAAAGACGAATTTGAGACGTACCGGGCGAGTGTTGATATTTATCTGATAAATGTTGAGACGTACCAGATAAATGCTAAGAGCACCTGACAATTGTTTAAATGTACAAGAATATTGGGGTGTTCAGTACAACGTCTGCGATATACCAGACGAAATTTGAGACTTGCATGACAAATACGGACTCATAGAAGACGAATGTTGACATCTATAAGACAAAGAATGAGACGTACCAGACGAAATATGAGCCTCCAAGTTAATGTTGTGATGTACAAGAAGAATGTTAAGATGTAGAAGACGAAAATGGAGACATACCAGAAGAACGTTGAGATCAACAACGTGAATGCCGAATCATAGAAGATAAATGTTAAGATGTACAAGCTGAATTTTGAGATGTTCAAGATGAAGGCTAAGATGTCTCACAAGAATACTTAAACGTTTTGGACGTTGCAGAAGTACCGATCGATTGTTGATATGTACAAGACGAATATTAAGACGTTAATTCAAAGACTGCAATATATCAGACGGATGTTATGAGTTATATAGCAAATAAAGGAGGTGCCCGTTGTGTATTGGTTTTCGTCGCAGGAAATGAACACGGTGACACGAGTTTAAATCCTGGACGAGACTGATTGCATTTCACATAGCACTAATACCCTTGGGAAAGGTATGAATCCAATTATTCTCCCTCCAGCTATGGGTAAATAGTAGGAAAGACTAGGTTCTTCAGCCTCGGTGAGGTAACTAGTCTAGGAGAAGGAAAACTCTGAATTCAAACTTGTTAAACGCCGCTTAAAAATTGACCTTGTGTCATATCCTGCTAGAGCAGAGGGGTTGGTAAATATGATATAGCAAATAAAGATTCATACAAGATGAATGTTGAAACGGACAAAACAAGGATTGAGAAGTATCTGACGAACACTAAGAATCGATGGAAAAATGTTAAGTCGGACAAGATGAATGCAGACTCAGACAAGAAGAATGGTGTGAAGTATAAGATGAATGAAAAGACGAAAAAAATAATGGTTAGATGTAACTGGGGAATGTTGGGACGTAACAGATGAGTGCAAACTTCTAGAAGAAGAACGTCTGGGACGTACAAATTGAACACTGAGAAGCACAAGACAAAAGTTGAGACGATGATAAATGTTAAGACGTACATGACAAATCCTGACTCATGAAAGGCAATTGTTGAAACGTGCAGAGTGACTTAGGGTGTAAAAGAAGAAAATTGAGATGTACAAGCAGAGTGTTGAGACGTAAAATATAAATGTTTAGACATACCAGATAAAAGCTGATATATAACAGAAGATTGTTGACATGTACTCTATGAAGGCTTAGATGTACCAGACGAATGTTGACATTTACATGAGGAAAAACAGATTAATAGAAAATGGATATAGAGACATACAAGACAATGACTGAGACATTGGAGAAGAATGTTGTGACGTATATGATGAACGCAGACATATAAAAGATAAATGTTAAGTCGTATAAGGTGCATGTTGAGACATTCATGATAAGGGCTGAGGTGTGCCATAAGATAGTGAGATGAACAAGGCACATTTGAAAACGTACAAGACGATTATTAAGGAGTGTAAGACGATGGTTGTGACGTACTAGATAATACTGAAACATACAATATAAATGTTGTAGTGTACCATTCAAATGTACAAGATTCGTACACGACTTATGTAGACTTGTATTTGGTGAAAGTTAAGACCGATGAGACGAAAGTTAAGACGTATATGACTAATACTAACTCATAAGAGTCAAATTCTCAGTTGAGACCGATGAGACGAAAGTTAAGACGTACAGGACTAATACGAACTCATAGAAGTCAAATTTTCAGTTAAGACCGATGAGACGAAAGTTAAGACGTACAGGACTAATACTAACTCATGGAAGAAAACACAATTGATAAATCTTTCGAGGAACCAAATTCTCAATTGAGACCGATGAGACGAAAGTTAAGACGTACAGGACTAATACTAACTCATAGAAGTCAAATTCTCAGTTGAGACCGATGAGACGAAAGTTAAGACGTACATGACTAATACTAACTCATAGAAGTCAAATTCTCAGTTGAGACCGATGAGACGAAAGTTAAGACGTAAATGACTAATACTAACTCATAGAAGTCAAATTCTCAGTTGAGACCGAGAAGAAAAAAGTTAAGACGTACATGACTAATACTAACTCATAGAAGTCAAATTATCAGTTGAGACCGATGAGACGAAAGTTAAGACGTACAGGACTAATACTAACTCATAGAAGTCAAATTCTCAGTTGAGACCGATGAGACGAAAGTTAAGACGTACAGGACTAATACTAACTCATAAGAGTCAAATTCTCAGTTGAGACCGATGAGACGAAAGTTAAGACGTATATGACTAATACTAACTCATAGAAGTCAAATTCTCAGTTGAGACCGATGAGACGAAAGTTAAGACGTACAGGACTAATACTAACTCATAAGAGTCAAATTCTCAGTTGAGACCGATGAGACGAAAGTTAAGACGTACAGGACTAATACTAACTCATAGAAGTCAAATTCTCAGTTGAGACCGATGAGACGAAAGTTAAGACGTACAGGACTAATACTAACTCATAAGAGTCAAATTCTCAGTTGAGACCGATGAGACGAAAGTTAAGACGTACATGACTAATACTAACTCATAAGAGTCAAATTCTCAGTTGAGACTGATGAGACGAAAGTTAAGACGTACAGGACTAATACTAACTCATAGAAGTCAAATTCTCAGTTGAGACCGATGAGACGAAAGTTAAGACGTACCGGACTAATACTAACTCATAAGAGTCAAATTCTCAGTTGAGACCGATGAGACGAAAGTTAAGACGTACATGACTAATACTAACTCATAAGAGTCAAATTCTCAGTTGAGACCGATGAGACGAAAGTTAAGACGTACAGGACTAATACTAACTCATAGAAGTCAAATTCTCAGTTGAGACCGATGAGACGAAAGTTAAGACGTACAGGACTAATACTAACTCATCGAAGTCAAATTCTCAGTTGAGACCGATGAGACGAAAGTTAAGACGTACATGACTAATACTAACTCTTAGAAGTCAAATTCTCAGTTGAGACCGATGAGACGAAAGTTAAGACGTACATGACTAATACTAACTCATAAGAGTCAAATTCTCAGTTGAGACCGATGAGACGAAAGTTAAGACGTACAGGACTAATACTAACTCATAGAAGTCAAATTCTCAGTTGAGACCGATGAGACGAAAGTTAAGACGTACCGGACTAATACTAACTCATAAGAGTCAAATTTTCAGTTGAGACCGATGAGACGAAAGTTAAGACGTACATGACTAATACTAACTCATAAGAGTCAAATTCTCAGTTGAGACCGATGAGACGAAAGTTAAGACGTACAGGACTAATACTAACTCATATAAGTCAAATTCTCAGTTGAGACCGATGAGACGAAAGTTAAGACGTACAGGACTAATACTAACTCATCGAAGTCAAATTCTCAGTTGAGACCGATGAGACGAAAGTTAAGACGTACATGACTAATACTAACTCTTAGAAGTCAAATTCTCAGTTGAGACCGATGAGACGAAAGTTAAGACGTACAGGACTAATACTAACTCATAAGAGTCAAATTCTCAGTTGAGACCGATGAGACTAAAGTTAAGACGTACAGGACTAATCATCATTATCATCATATCGTGCTGGCTGCACGGATATCCCTGACCCTCTCTCGCCACTCCTCCCTATCGTTCATCGCCCTAGGCAGGTCTTCAGGACAACAACCTGTATCCTCACATAGCTGCTGAATGTACGTTCGTGTTGGTCGTCCTGCTTTTGCGCGGCCATGTGTGGGGATCCATAAGAGTACATCTCTTATGAGTTCATCTCTGCTTCTCCAGCAATGTCCTGCATGTCTGGTGCGCCTAACTTGAATAGTTTTCGTGATAGGGGGCAAGTGGCCGTACAGTTGGTGTCTTGTGGGGTGTTACTGCCAGGACTTGTTCAGGATTGCACGCAGCATTCTGGTGTAATTGCCATCTAGTTTCTTCTCGAGCCGTTTTGTTAGCGTCCATGTAGTGCATCCATATAGCAGTATCGATGTGACCGCTGCCTGGAAGAAACTGCGTTTTATTTTATCTGTTAGGTCTCATTTCCATATAGTCGATAGCCTATTGATAGCTGTCCATGCTTTCGTTAACCTCGTTTCAATGTCCTTGAAGCAGCGTCGAAACAGGACTAATACTAACTCATAGAAGTCAAATTCTCAGTTGGGACCGATGAGACGAAAGTTAAGACGTATATGACTAATACTAACTCATAGAAGTCAAATTCTCAGTTGAGACCCATGAGACGAAAGTTAAGACGTACAGGACTAATACTAACTCATAGAAATCAAATTCTCAGTTGAGACCGATGAGACGAAAGTTAAGACTTACAGGACTAATAAAAACTCATAGAAGTCAAATTCTCAGTTGAGACCGATGAGACGAAAGTTAAGACGTATATGACTAATACTAACTCATAAGAGTCAAATTCTCAGTTGAGACCGATGAGACGAAAGTTAAGACGTACAGGACTAATACTCACTCATAGAAGTCAAATTCTCAGTTGAGACCGATGAGACGAAAGTTAAGACGTACAGGACTAATAAAAACTCATAGAAGTCAAATTCTCAGTTGAGACCGATGAGACGAAAGTTAAGACGTATATGACTAATACTAACTCATAAGAGTCAAATTCTCAGTTGAGACCGATGAGACGAAAGTTAAGACGTACAGGACTAATACGAACTCACAGAAGTCAAATTCTCAGTTAAGACCGATGAGACGAAAATTAAGACGTACATGACTAATACTAACTCATAGAAGTCAAATTCTCAGTTGAGACCAATGAGACGAAAGTTAAGACGTATATGACTAATACTAACTCATGGAAGAAAACACAATAGATAAATCTTTTGAGGAACCAGACGATTACTGAGATGTACCAGATGAACGTTGAAACGTACCAGAAAGATTTTGACACGAAGATAATTAAAATGTACAAAGAAAGGAACAAATGGGCCAAAAGAATATTAAGAAGGACAATGCAGATGCAGCTACCTAAAGTTTAAATGTTAAGAAGTACAAGTCGAATGTTGAAACTTTCAAAACGAACGCTGAGACATAATAGACGATTTTTAGATGTACAAGACGTACACAATGCAGGCTGAGACATGCAAGACGAAGGATGAGACGTACAAGACAAATGTTGTCGCTTACTAGATCAATGCTATATCGTAAAAAATGACTGTTCAGATGTAGAAGCCGAATGTTGAGTCATACCAGATCAATGTTGGGACGTAGAAAACATATGTATAAACAAACCAGATGAATACTGAGACGTACCAAACGATTGTTTACATGTACAAGACGAAGTCTGAGATGCACAGGATGCATTTTAAGACGTTCAAGAAGAAAATTTTGATGTATCATATGAATGTTGAATCGTTCAAAACGAAAGTTGAGACAAGCCTGACGAATGTTGAGACATACCAAGTGAATGTTGAGACTGATCATATTAATGTTGGCAAGTGAAAGATGAATACTGACACGTACAAGACTAATTCTGAGCCGTATTTTCATGTATTAATCGATGTCACTTTTTTCTTAAATGTTAGGTCCTTAAAATTCAACATATTCCTGCCTACATACGGTATGTATAATGATATATGTGCTGTATTAGGTATTAGGTTAATATATAAGGACAGTTATAAGAAACCATCTGTAGAGGATAGAAGAGAAAACAGAAACTAAGGAAAAGAAAAAATATCTCCCTCTGCAGAAATAAATTATTGTAAATCTGGATAAAAATAAATAAAAAACAAATAAAAATCGCTATGAAACATAAGATATGATTTCCGGAAAAATGATCCAAGAATGTTAAAGAAAGAACCCAGCAAACTAATAATACGGTACACTGAGCTAATATAATGTAAGATTCGAGAAAAAAATCTCTCAGGGGAGAGAGAACATGCAAAAGGTACGAAATCCCATGCTAGCCGCGACACATGTAATCTTTCCATAGGTTTTCCTCTCTTCATCTTCATTCAGCATAAAATATTATTGCATTTGTTATACGTTGCGTTCCCAAATATGTAAAAAAAATGATATTTTTGGCAATGTTTCGAATGAAGATCAAACTTTTTTTACTGTACATGAATGATTTCAAAGTATTCGAAAAATAAAAGAGTAGGTATAGAAAGTATTTATCCAAACAAGAAAATATTAAACACCGATGAAGAAATGAAATCGACAAATGTGTGAAATTATTTACACGCAGAAGAGAAATATCTTGAATTGCAAGATCAAAAACAACTGAAAACTATAAACATGAGTCATAAATGTGAATCAGAATTCCAAAACAAATGATACAAAGTGAGTGAAAATATCTTAAAAAGTATAAATTTGATTTTAGAAAATTAAACAAAAGAAACAAACAAAGAATATAATTCAGCGAATTCAATGCATTTATATTGGATTTAAGAAAATACATTCTTATAAATTAATTAAAAATAGACGGAAAACGAAACATTACGTCACTGGATTAAAAATGCAAATACAGACCAATGCTGACACGTACAATACGAATGATTAGACGTACAACGCTAATATTGAAACGAAAAAAAAAAAAGACGTTGAGATGTACAAGACGGATGTTGAGACATGTAAAACGAATACTGCGACATACAAGAAGAATGTTTAGATATATCGGATGAATCTGAAGAAGTAAAAGACGCATATTGAGAAGAAGCAGAAGGATGGGAATATATACAAGAATAATATCCAGACGTACAAGATGAATTTTGAGACGAATCAGACGAATGTCAAGATTTAACATTCTCTTTGTTAAAACGTACAAGATGAATATTGAAACGTAAAAGACGAATATTGTGAGGTATAAAATTAAGTCTAAATCATACGAAACAAATGAAGAAACGTACAAGATAAAAGTTGAAACGTCTCAGACAAGACGAAAGCTAATACAAGACGAATCTTGAAGCGAATAATATAAATGTCAAGATGTAGCAGACTAAAGTCGAGACAGACCAGATGATTGCTGAGATATACATGAATGTTGCCGCGGACAAGATGAATTTTGATATGCATAAGTTGAATGCTGAGGCGTACAAGACGAATATTCAACGAATGACCTGACGTACAAGTCATATGTTAATGCTGAAACGTGGAAGTATATTTAGATGTACAAGACGAATGCTCAGCTGCTCCAGTTGAATGCTGAGTTGTACAAGACGAATATTCAACGAATGAACTGACGTACTAGTCATATGTTAATGCTGAAACGTGGAGGTATATTTAGATGTACAAGATAAATGTTGAGAAGTAGAAAATAAAGATACTGTTCACGACAAATGTTGTCACGTTAAAGATAAACCAGTGCAACATTGATTGGTATAAAAGAAATGTTGAGCCATAAAAGACAAATGTGAGGAACATGACTAATATTGAGACACAATACGTATGCTGAGACGTACAAGACAAATTCTGTGACAAATAAGATGAATGTCGATATATACAAGATGAATGTTAAGACGTAAAATAGTTCTGTTGATCTATACAAGATGGATTCTAATACATACAAGACGAATGCTGAACTGTATGAGACGGAAGGTGAGACGTATATGGTGAATGTTAAGTAGTAGAAGACCAGTACTAAATCATACTTGGCGAGCATAAACCTACTAGATGGACGATGAGACTTATCAGGTGAAAGTTGAAACGTACAAGACGAATGTAAAAATGTAGGGGAACACGAGACGTTTATGACGCATGTAGAAACGTGCAAGAATGATATTGAGGCTTATATGAAGAATATTGAGACGTAGACGGCTTATGTAGAAAGAAGAAAACGAATATTGACGTGTACAAGACAAATTTTAGACGTCTAAGACTATAGTTGAGATCTGCCAGACAAGTATTGAGACTTAAAAGACGAACATAGGAAAGAACAATAAACGTTTAGATGTAAAATACGAATGTTGATATGAACAGACGTATAAGAGCAATACTGACAAATACTAGAGAAATGCTAAAACGTAAAAGACGATTACTGAGATGTACAAAATGAACATATGCACGAGAATAATGCTGAGACGTACCAGATGAATAGGTCCACAAAACAAAGTAAAAGCGAAGAAGATTAACGTTGAGAAATAAAATATGAATGTTTAGATGAATAACACGGAGATCCATATGTACCAAACAAATGTTTAGGCGTATTGGACGAATGTTGATTTTTCGTGAGTAATGGTTGATTTATACAATTCAATCATTGAGACGTACAAGGCGAATCTTGTGAATGTACCGATCGAATGCTAAGACGTACAAGATGACTGTTTCTACGTACCAGATGAATATCAAGACATACAAGACGAACGTAAACACATACAAGACGTAATATTGACAGCTATAAGACGAATGCTAAAATGTACCAATTGATTGTTGAGATGTACACGACGAGTGATGAGAATTGTAGTATGAATGTTTAGACGAACTAGATTAATGTTGAGACGTGTACGGAAATAGGTTGAGGTGACAAGACGTAGTACGTTATTGTTAAGACGGAGAGGACGAATTTCAAGTTAAATGTACTCGACTAAAGCGATAACATGTAAACATTTATTGAGACGTTCGTACGTCTCAGTAACTGCGTATATGTCATGAACAGTAAGTTGTACCAGACAAATGTTGGGATTACAATTCAAATGACATCCACGAGTCGAATGGAGAGACCCATCATGCAGATGCTAAGGATTAGAAAACTTATCATAAGACGTACACGATTAATGTTGAAACTTTTAAGGTGAATGATAAGATGCAGAAGACGAATACTCAAACGTGCATGAATGTTGAGAAGTACTAGACATACATACAAGTCGAATTCAAAAACATAGAACCATGAAGGTCTTGTATTATATTTGCTCACTCGCACTTTCATATTTGTCACTCTTCAATTGTCTATTAATTTAGACAAAACTCTTATAAAGCAAATGATGAAGCCCCCTAAAATGCATACATTTGAACGTGGCTTTATTTTTTAGCACACGCACATGTTAAGGGAATAGACAAGCACACATATGGTGCGGGATTGTTCAAGCAAACACGTCGTATGGGAGAGGACAAGCACACATACGGAATAGGAGTGGATAAGCACAAGCATGGAAATGGTGTAGACAAATACACACGTATTTTTGAACTGAAAAACACACGTATGGTATGGAAGTGGGCTAGCACACAAAACAAATAAAGATGCGTGTAATTCTTTGGAATATTCAAATTAATTTTTCTAGTTTAGCCCTCCTACTCAAAGGATTTGGTTTTGTTTGGTTTCGTTTGGTTCTATGACATATCAGCCAAATCCATTTTCATATATATTAACAGTTCTATTTCAAACAATTCAGTTTAGCATAAGCACACAGTTTAGTTCTATTTATCCCATAGATTGGACCCTATGAGGTACTACCACTCCAGGTCAGAATGAATGGGTACTCCGCATTCCCCAAAGCTCCAGCATTACTGACGTCTCACCATCAGATTGTTTAATGTCATATCCAGGACGGTCACAGGTGAGTTCTTCCCCTTTGTAGAGATACAGTCGGTGTTTTCTGCTGCCTTAGTTGACTGGACTCGTCTATATAAGTATGAATTCATATGCATCCAGCGTATATCTATGTACAAGAGTCGGCAGAAAAGTTAATTGGCAAACCAAGATACTCTCATGGAATGTGAACATATGAGATTTTTTTAAACATCCCCCTTGCAGTCAACACATTCTGCCATCAGTGTTTTAGAACTTGAACTCCGTTGACAAAATGTCACCGACAGCAGATATTCCGTTATCCCATGAACTATTCAGCCTATAAACTTTCCAGCCAACCTTTGTGTATGTGTAAGCGGTTGAGCCTATTTCTACTGGTGTACAGACACTCGTTACGGGGGTCTTACCCCTTCTGTAGAGAAGCAGTGGATGTGTTCTGCAAATCAAAAGATTTATTTTCGATTATTATGTTTTCAAAATAATGGGTATTTTATCATCAAGTCACATAGGTTGCACGGATTTCCCTGATTCTATCTCTATCTCTCTTCATCCGTCCCTATCATTCATCGCTACTGGCAGGTTTTCCAAACTATATCCTTTGTTTACGCAGAGCTGATGTAAAAAATGTTCTTGCTGGTTGGCCAATACTGGTACGTCCATGTGTAGGGGCCCATCACAGTCAACGGCCAGGGTCAAATAGTTCAGTCAAGAAACTACTGTTACTATAAGGTTGGTGTGTATTGAGGAGATAAAAGAACAGCAACGAAATATTTCTAAGACATCATTTTACAAATACTCACAAAATAACCGTGAAAAAGTCATTAACTTTCAAAATAGTGATCAGATAACTTAATCTTATTTTCGAATAGATCTTCACAATTTGTCGGCTGTGTGTTCTCTATGAAGTGAGAGCTGAGGCTGCCGAGAGGTAAGACCCCCACCTCCAACAACGAGTGTCCTCGTGACGACATTAAACTGCATTTGATCATGAGACTCCAGTCGAAGAGCTTTAAATATTGTGGAGTATTCCTTCATCGCTAATAACCCCAGGGCTACTCTGCCCCGGAGTAGTAGTACCTTTTAGGATCCCATCCATGAATCAATTAGAATTGATCAATCAATTTATAATACTTAAAACCATTTAGCTTCATGCAAACATTATATTAAGTAGAATTATTAGTTTTTATAATACTTGAAACCGTCTGCGTGCAGGTTAATAATTTATATTAATTTGAATAATTTGTGCTTAATAGCAAATTTTAAAACAATTTAGACTTATTTGTGTTTGCAATATTTGAAACCATTTAACTGTGTGAAAACAAATGAGCTCTGACTCACTTAAAATCTTATGTTTAAAATTTGTATGATATAATTAGCGTTTCAAAATTTAATTTTTTAAATCCGTATCACATACATCTATCGATCTATCTATCCAGCTTGCTAACTATGTTAATATCTATATTATATTGTATAAACATTCCATTATACACATCTGTTCGTCTTTATCAATGTTAATCTTCTTTCTATCTCGGTCTGAATAATTTGACTATCTGTTTATCAATATATTTTTTCTAAATATACATATAAATGAAAAAAATAGTTATTTAAAAATAAGGGATTTTGGAACTTTTCACAACAAATCTAACCAAATAATGAGGCAAATGGAAAAAAAAGTCTCACTTCGATAATATTGTGCTTTGAAATGATACTAGATTCAACGATTTCCCAGCGTTTTTTATCGTGTAAAAACTGATATCTTGGAAATTTTAAAATCAAAGATACGATTAGTTTGAACATTATGTTTGACCAAACCGTCATTTATAATAGTTTTTCTTATTTTCTTCTGAGCATGTAAATTTGTTTATAAAAGCTAGTGATGGAATTTCATATATTCCTACATAGGATTCGATGTGCAAATTCTTATTTTTATAAAAAACAAAATTCTTGATTGCCTTTGTAGAGTTAGTGAATGTTTTATTTCCTAGGTAGTTTAAGATTTTTTTATCGATGATGTTTGCGGTTGAATAGTAAGGTAAAATGAGAATCATGTGATATGGATTATTTTTGATTTTTAATAGATTTTGGAACGCTAATTACATTACATAAATTTCAAATAGAATGCTTTCAACGGAAATTGAATGCTTTATGACTTTGTCATTTTTTTTGTTTCATTTAAAAAAAAACTCTAAGCCCTGTTGAAGGTCTAAACACCGAAACGTTTAAGGCAGGTAAACATTTCACATGTGTGTGTGTGTGTGTGTGTGTGTGTGTGTGTGTGTGTGTGTGTGTGTGTGTGTGCCAGCATATACATAATTTGGCATTACATAACCCACAAGGACTGATATACCATAAAACAGGACTAAACCAACCAATTGTATGTTCAGTGAAAAATAGTATTTTCCTTTCAAGAGAAAAGGTTAAAATGGCGAAAATAATTGTATCTACTGAGATAACAACAGAATATAGTCATTTTTTGTTCTGCTTTTATTTTCTATTCTTTTTTTTATCTTGTAACTATAAACGTTGAACGAATAACATCAACCATCAGCAGAAAGTGTTAAATTTTTTAGAATTAAATTTAAAATGCA